>NQII01002019.1:195183-385073 GCA_002778355.1 Clitarchus hookeri | reverse complement strand
GCAAAACAAAGCCATTTCCATTGACCACAAGACGCTAAGACACAAGTAGTCTTTTTATGATGCTGTGTGAATATTTCAGTGCCAGTATCCGCCTGTGTTCATAAAATCATTAACGAAAAGGCAGTTGTAAAGTTGTAAAGTTGACTTGACAAATGTGCAGCCACATGTGCTCTCTCACAGTATCAGGTAACATCCAAAGCCGTATAGTTACGTATTACTGGACGAGAATGCTTTGATGATCAAAGGAAACAAAGCTTACACTGCCATCCTGATAAACATTTTGCAGCACTTCTGTAGGAAGCATTTACAACACATTATAATATTTATTTCGCAGGGTTCAAAGATTCGGTTGAGTCCACGAAACAGATTGTACGTACTTCACTCAAAGAGCCTTTGTTTGTTACCATCTCTCACACGCACATTGGACAAAGTGGATTTTAGACACCCAATAAGAAATGGTTCTCAGGTTAACCGAATTCGGTAAATGTTTCGCAGCCTACCAGCTATTGTATCAGGGAATATGTAGGGCTATATTATTTATGACTGAACCAAAATACCTTGCTAATTATATTGCGAGTAATGAATAAACTCCGATTCAGTTCATCTAGTAGAAATAAACTGTCAAAATAGAATATCTCACGAATTAACATTTAGCAACTGGCAAACTAGCATAATATAAGACTGAGCAATAAGTAAATGACACAAATAATAAGCGGAGTTCAGTTGTGAGAAACTAATAATTTTTTTAATAAATGCTTAATCATTTGGGGCGTATGGAAGGGAAATCTAGGGCGTAATTGTAAGCACATAAATTACGGTACACGGACATGTAGATGGCCACGATATCTGATGGCATGACATGAAATGTGGCCTTATGTTGGATAAGTGATGAAATGCAGAAATAGGAAAACGGAAGTAAACTGAGAAAACGCACTTGGCGTTGGTAACTATTGCCTCGTTTATTCAAATGCAGATGGAATCTGCACGGAATCGATACAAAAAGTATGAAGAAACCGCAAATAGACTATACCCTACCATTAATTCCAGTAACCGATGTGGTACGATTACGTTACGTGTTTACGTTCACTTGATCACCTCAATGGTAGCCTCATTCTTATTATTTTTGTAGAGTTAGTTCTATAGTCGTAATGTNTTTACGTTCACTTGATCACCTCAATGGTAGCCTCATTCTTATTATTTTTGTAGAGTTAGTTCTATAGTCGTAATGTTGTCCTCATTAAAAATGTTAGCATTTCTCGACGATATTGTGTTTTTGTGATAAGGACTGTCTTAAGATGAGTATAAAATGTGTCACCGTCATTACAAATGAAACCTAATTTTAACTTGTAGTTACGAAAAAAAAACAATGTGTTATGATTTCACACAGGCGCCCCGAAGTGCCACGGCATCCTTATACAAAAGAATTGTTTTCCTGTATTATTTAATATAATGGCTGTCCCGCCATAACGTTCTTTATTACATCTTGTCAGTACCATAAACCGTATTATATTTAAACAAGCAAATTTCTCTTGGGCATTCGTGCAACTCTCAAGATCCATTCCAAAGGAAAATGACATTAAACAAAATTTTTGTGATTTCAAGTAATGTTGCTGTGTAAACACGTTTTCTGTATATCTCTTATAATCGGTAAAAACATTAATTTTTTTAAATTATTATATCTTATTTCTCAAGTTCTCCAATTGTTATTTGGTAGGAACATCACAGTGAAATGGCATATTATAATGTCAGTTCAGCCGATTGCATGTGAAACTTGAACCAACGCTCGAAGTAGGACACCCAAAAACTATGATTTTATATTTAGATATATTTCTCTCCCGGAATACATAGTAATATCATCATGCTTATATAGTGTACATTCCTTATGATCCTCAGTATACCAAAAATGTCTATAAGAAAAATAAGTTCGTAGCATGGAAGTATTTTTTCTACGCATCTGAAACTGTCGACTTTATAACACCTCGAACATACACGCCTTCGTCGAACTAGGTATGTACGGTTTGGCGAAATTATTGAACTGGTGATTATGGACAACAGAATATTTTTAAGGATCACAAATACGATGTAGTGTATGATGAGGTACGTTGAGAATTTACGATGTAGGTACGTGTGCTAAAGAAAGAAAGTTTACCATGTTGAGACTAGTTAGGAATCTACCTAACACCCTTGACCGCGGATGAATGAGTTAAGCTGAATCACGGCGCGGAAGACAGTGTCCCCCGTGCAGCGTAATCTCGGCGCTTAATCCTCTTGATTCCATAATTTTCCGCTTTTCGTCGTCTGGACCATGGTCCTCCTCAGCACGGTCTTTCGAATGTGTGAGCCTGCGCCCAGCCGCCGAAGACGCGTCCGAGGGTCGAGATCGAGTATAAACGGCTTTCCTCATTGTCGTCGTCTTTCCCGGCGCACGCAAAAGCCGCTGAGTTATCGCTCGCTGTGGTCGTCCGCTGGCGTCCACGATATTTACATACCTCCTCCCAAATCCGACGTAAAGAAAGATCTTCCTACGCCCGGCTCCGTCGCGCGCGTGAATTGCCTCGTGAGGACGTCGCAGCTCGTCCGGAGGTCGCGTTTCCCATTTTTTTATGTTCCGTCGGCGTCCCGCGCTTTACCGCCGCGAGGCGATCGTCGCGTCGCGTCGTATTGATCTTCACTAGTCATGCGTAACTCACTGAAATGTCTGGTGTTGGCGCACTAACACAGGCGCGCCTTACTGAGTTGCCGTAGTGTGTCGACTCAAATGCGCCATGGCGCAGCGGCGTTGCCCTGCAACGAGCATGCCGTGGACAGGAGCTGGTGCGCAGTGCAGCGCAGCAGAAGCACAGCGCAGTAGCAGCACAGTGCGTCACTACATACTTACTTTATGGTGCGCCATCGGCATTCGCGCCCGGCTCGGCACTTCGCCAGTCGTTGCAGTTGACAAATAAAAGTCTTGTCACTTGGTTGCATGTGCAATTTGTGTGGCTATGTGTTGTATACTGAGCGTACGCCCGTGTAAGTGATTAGCCTGTGTTAGGTAAAATATTTCTATTCTAAATTTCATGCTCAAATGTCTTTTAAAACTGTTTATAAATACACATGTGTTCGTACTATTATTACGAATGTCATCTTTTATTTGACTTATTGCTCATTGTTGTGGATTAAATTAAATAACTGTTAACGATTATAAAAGTAGTTTGGAAAACATAGAAATAAAAATTAATGAAACAAAGGACCAATAATTCATTGTTAAATTCGCGGTACTCTAGCCATGTCTTAAGTTAAAATTTATTTATTTTGCCATATTTTTTATGCAGTACAATGCAGACGCTTCGCCGACAACGTGTAGCAGTGGTATTTTGAGAACCAACACAACAGCAAGTGCATAAAGTAACGCAGGGTGCTAAGAACTTGCTATTTCATATTTTAGCTATTACCAACAATTTTTACTGCATAGATAGTATCGTAAAACGATACTTAAAATATGCTCGATACAACTAGTATCAAAATTTTTTCTGACATCTATTTTACTAGCCCACTGAGCCACTGAGTCGTGAGTTACATATTTTCGAGGAAGTGAGTTAGCGCACCATGCGCAATGAACTGAGTTAACGCAATTGCGCTGCGCAACGCTGTGTTACCCATCCCTAACTTTCACTACACGACTGTCGATGGCCCGATCCACAAACGCAATGTTGCCACATCTAGAGCCATCATAATTTTGTGTGGTAAACAAATTAATACAATTGGCGAGGTGGTGGAGTACACCAGCCAAGCAAACGAGCTGACCCCTGCAGTATGGCAGGTTCACGAACTGGTGACGACCGTTGGTTCCCTGAAAGAGACTTGCATAAACACACTACAATGTAGTGAGTGAAGGACTTTGATGGAAGAACAGGAATAGCTCCGAGAAAACCCACCAGCGGTCGTCAGCGCTTGCCAGGTTTCCCGACGCAAGGCCATAGTTCCGGTCACATGCGTTTGACGGCGGCTTTGCCACTTCGCGATCATCGACGGTTCCGCCTTCAGTGTACTGTTAAAATAATGTAGAAAGAAAATAAATAATTTTCGTCTTTAATTTAGTGCACTTTGTCGACATTGAGGACATTAGAGACGTGGTTTCAGCTTCAGAAAGGAAAATGACGTGGCTTGTAAGGAACCGTCCCGGCATTCACCTGAAGTTATTTCGAAAAACCATGCAAAACGGACATCAGAGTGATTAAACCGGAAATTGAACCTGGGTCCTCCGGAATGGGAGTCAAGGGCGTTTGCAATGTACCACCACTCTCAGCCGACAATTATAATTTCGGAAAGGTGTAGGGGTTTTTAAAATCCAGTACTCTAGGAAGGAAATCCGAGTTTGTTGGCAGGTTTCCGAGGTAGATCCCATCCCTGAACTCTATAGAGTAAGCGTTCGAATGTAGTGCATGGGAAACGGCAGAACAGCGACAATACCCACCGACAGTCGTCAAGGGCCATCATGTTTTCGACGTGTGAAAGTCCGGGAACTCCAGTCCTGTCCGGACTTAGTCCAGATTCTAACACATTTCTCGCAAATTTACCACGTCGGTTTATACCCGAATCAAGAAAGCATGAAATGTGATAATTTTTATCCTGTACATCCATTGCAGAATTTCTTCCTTTGTGTGAGGAAGAATGAAATGCGTCGTGAACTATCCAACATTTCTATATTTGCATCTTGATATTTGGTAAAACGTTCCATAAGAGTTTAGGAAGTTTAATCTAAAACGCAGAGCTACTATGTGTATCGTGTATTTCCCGTTTATAGAAGGTTTGGTTTCTCACGCTGCCAACCGGTTTGAATTTGTTCATGAAGGCTGTTCACGGCTAAATGAGCACTTTTGAAATCAACCTTTGGAAAATGTCACTGCCCATATCTGCATGTATTTTAACTGGCACGATGGCTGTCATGCGCCGCGTAAAGTTGGTAACAACGGAGAGAAAATAGTTCAATTTATTACATTTGGATTAAAGGTGCTAGACAAAAATTTGTGAATATTAATATTTTTTATTTTACTTTTTGTTTTTTTTTTTAATGTCAATGTAATAATTAGTAAACTTGAAAAAATATTTACTTTTCTAATAATTTTATATTGTCATTTGACCGTCGCATTAATAAAGTGATAGGGTCCATGGAAATGTTAATTTTAATTACGGTAGAAAAATATACAATGTGCATACAAGTAGAGCTTAAGCAGGGCTTTCAAAATTTTTCAATTTTCTCTTTAACAGCGTTTGGCCCACGAGTCATGATATGGTAATCCAGCTAAAAGTATATAACTTTATCATATACGCCTATTTTTAAAATTGTGACCATTAATTTATTTTAGGTAAGTGTAAAATTCCAAATGAATAATCAGATTTATCTAATTAGAATGTTTTTAGTACCTGCTTAAGCATAATTATGGCTTTTCAAAGGTTTTGTCAGCCATTACGTGAGATAGCTTCATGTGCAAAAAGTTAAAAAAATTTTCTTGTATCTCTAAAACTTTGGAACTGTTTTCCGACAAATTAGCATACAATAAGTGCTACGGAAAACAACAAAACAATTTTATAATTTTAGGGGTTCACAGGCACAATTTCAGTGTTGCAGGATTAGGTTTTCAATGGTTATTTTACAAAATATAGAAAATATGAAACCTATTTAACCAAAACTTTGCATTTTTACAGTACTTATCACAGGCATTAACTTTACTTATCGTAACTTCTTTTGCCTGCTAAAATAAAACACAGCGCCACCTGCAAAATATTGCAATTACAACACAAAATATTTTATATTTAAATATTACGCTAGTAGCTCGAATGTACAAAGAAATTTTAAAAAGAATACTTATTTTAGAATAAGTTGGCCTTATTTTACTTTGCGTTGCAAGAAGTAGTTTCCGAAACATTAAACTAATTCGCACGTAACTTCATAATTTGTACACATCTGTTTACCAATATTGCATGTCAAGGAAATAATAATGAATTTCTTATTCATGGCAGTATAAACAAAGATATTAATATTTTTTAATTATGAACTAGCAGTTACAAATTTATTTTTTGTTACTATTATGTGCCAACCTTCTAAATGCCACACATTGTCACAAGCGAAATGGATTTGGGAAGCAAAATAGTTTAAGCTGCGATATGTAAATATTTGTGACATTACGCCTCGAAATTTCCGCTTTTGAGCCCCATATTTGGAAGTGACCATTGAGCATCTCATACTCTTGGAATTAGATGCGCTGCGATTAATAGTATGACACTGTAGCTATAGGATATGTTTCCTTATTAATTTCATATTAGTTCAAAGTGAATACATACTTCCTCATTGACTCAACCGTAACACATATATTTTAGTTTTTTCAATACTGGTAATACTTAATACGCATACAGGAAGCTCGGTACTGCACATGAAGAAACCATATTGTGAAATTAAATCACTTAATATAGAACTTAAATAATCCAAATAAAAATTCTGGAAAGTTTGGAATTTTACGTAGTATTTAGAGATACTCTTACTTTATGCAAACCTTTTCATTTGCAGAGCATAAAACCTAGTTAAATTATTAGAACCTAATTTCTTATATTTTAATAGGTACTGGGGTAAAAAGTGTAGTATACATGATTTTGATAGTCATTAAAGTAAACGGGTTTTTACCTACATCATAATATTTTAATTCTGCGATTTAAAAGAGACTCCACAATTTCAATAAATATTTCCTGCAACAAAATTTTTAAACTAACAAATAACCAAATTTGAAATGACAAATATAATTTCAATTGTTTTAAACTAAGAAGATATCTTTAACAGTTTAGCAGTGTTTTACAAAACACTTCAAATATTATAGACAGCGTAAACTACGTGTTATATGTTTTCAGAGCTTACGTGAAGAGTTTTAACTTAATTTACAGGATGGCCAGGAAAGGAAGACGTTGAGTCTCAAGTCTACCATTTGCTGAAGTTTTCTTTTCAGTTCATGTAGCACTAACAGTATTTAGAAGTTCCAGACACCTTTCCGGAGATATATGGTTTCTTCTTGCAACATTTTATAATTTTTGTATCTAACTTCCTCTTAAAGATTTCGAAACTGTATGGACTATTTATTGTACGTATATGCCTAAACTTTTCAAATTCAGTGCAAGAGTTTTAATGTACTAGCCAGGGGGGTTAAACTCATTACACATTTACAAAACACTTTTAAACAGCATTTATGGTGTTGATATCATTTAACATACATTAAAGTTCTTGACACTATGAAAATATTTCGTGGACAAGGAAATCGTTGAAGCTAAGATCATATTGACGAACATTGTATGGAAACACACTTGATAAACAGAACTGGTGGGAGTATATGTTTACTTCCTAATCTTCCATATTTCATATATATTTCTTTAAATAGGCTGGATTGAGTGACACCAGTGTGGTGTAAAAATTCCAGTAGTTTACTATTTGAGTCGCGTAAAACAAAACTGTATTCCAGACAATATGTTAAGTTTGCCTCGTAATAGCGATTCTGATACATAAATGGTGACTTTTTCTGTACAGTGACGTATAACTTGCATGCCTGTTTTCAGCGATAACCGATGCGGAGGAGGCAAGCTTATCTGACGTGGAAAGAAATATACGGAATCGGACTGTGCCTGCGGGCGTTGTCTCCGATCTTACTTCATGGGCGTCCTCACAAGAAACTTCCCAAGTCAAGTGCGTGACCTTGAAAACATTTTAACGCGCAGGAAGAAGGGTGCAAGTGCGGGTTTCTTCTCAGGAGACGTCTATTCTTCACGAACGAAGTAATAACAGTGATTTTCTCGAGACCACGCCCGATATATTTATGTCGGTCACTCATCTTTGGGTTCTTCGTTTTTGTAACCTATGTTTCATTCGTCATAAAGCAGACAGTTTGAGGAAGCCGGCGGAAGGATGCATTTACCGCTGCGAAATGATTGCTGTTATTTTGTAGACGTTTTCTGTGTGGAAGAAAGGGAGGAATGGCCAGCGGCGAGTATTCGGAACTGGCCACCTCACTCCGCGTCTATGCCTGAGCTCGTGTAACGGAAAATAACACCTTCTCATTCATAGCTCGTGATTTATGGCGTGGGGCAGTAACTCGGCAATTTGTTACAATGGTGCGTATTCGTGGAATTTTTAAGGCAGGTGTAAGGCATATTCACATGGTTGGTTGAGGAAAGGCTGTCGAGGAAGTATGTTTGAATAAATGGTCGAAGAAAAGCGTTCATCTAAAAAAAATTATATAGCTACTTTAAATATTTATAATAGTGTTTTCAATGTGATTAAATATATATGATTTGTACATTCTTACAAATGTGTTTATGTATATGAGAATTAAGAGGAGAACCATGGTATAATATCTTCCTAAAATGTGATGAATCGTTACTTCCATTCTTGCAAGAACCGTAACACACATACTCTGTCACAAATTTTTCATTAGGTATGTCAAAGTGAATTCATATCATAGACTTAGTTGAAGGTAAAAAAACTCACTTAAAATATTGAAATAAAATATTAGAAAATTAAACAATCGTAAAAAAAATTTTTTTTGCAGCACAAATTCAAAAATACTTACCTTTAAAAATTATACTGGTTTGAGTGTTTCATATACTTTCTTCTAAAGAGAATTTTAAATTTAAACAACGTTTTTCAAACATTTGCAGCGAATTAAAAAATTTAGGAGCATTTAAAACACTGCCTAATTTGTTCTTCCTTCCACGATGAATATCGTTTTGACACATGCAATTATATATACACTATATATATATATAAATAAATTTTGATTTATTTATTGAAAAAATTTACTGTTCCCACAGCTAGGTTTTTACAAAAGAAAAATTTTCAGTGTTTTTGAATTGGTAACTGCATTTTTGTCCTCTGTTACTCTTTTGTCATTAATCATTTACTTAAATTGTAATTATGTTTAAGACACGTTTTGGTGAAATTTTTAGAACTTCTTATAAATCTGCTAGCTTTTGGAATTCATTTGTAAAATGTAGGGTGTGACAATATTATGCCAGAAGGAACACGTTTCTAATACTTGCAGTTCAAGTGTTTACATAAATATGTCGTGTTTTCCTGTTACACACACACATATTTATATAAATAAGTCATGTATTTATGTAAAACTGTTTTTTCTCGATACAAATCTTCACCATTTGATGAGTTTGAACCAAATTCGGCAGGAAAGCCCATCGATACTGTGTAGGCCAAAATGGGTTTCCGGACTAATGGGGGCCCTAAAACGGGGTCTTATGTATCAAGTATCAATTCAACACCGGTCCAAGCATCTCAACAAATATTGCCAGGAATTCCCTTCAATACCCAACCTAAATCACTGTGAAAGGGGAAATTGATTGCGGCCCGCAATTGAGCCCGAAACTCTTAAAATAATATCGTTTATCTCTCACTCTTATATCCGGCAAAGCTGGGCAATTATAATGAATATAATTTAAATCGGCATTTTTCCAGTACCGCACATTCTCTGTGGAATGCGGATTTGAGCAGTTACGTCTAACTGTCACTTACTCTCCTGCACAAAACAGATCAAAACAATGCGGATTTAGTTTTTTTTTTAGTAGACTTTATTATTTGATGTATTCTGAAATATGAATTTACTGGAAACCACATCAATCCCCTAAACTCAGTCACAAAAATATCAATATAAATTTGAGAATCAGATATTTAAATAAAGGATAACACTAGTACCATTGTAAATTATTGCCGTCCTATTTCACAAATATTTAAAGGGGTCTCACAACATTCATAAACGAAATCACGTGGATACAAACATATTTCTTTCGACTTTTTTTAAATATACATATGAAACTAAAAAATAAAAATGACACATGAAAAAGCAAGGCGTTCACTTGGCAATTTTTATGAAAATTGTCATACATTAATTTAAGCTTTTGTTTCATATGTCTGTTAAAAAAAGTCGAAAGAAAAAAATTCGTATCCGTGTTACATTGTATATGATTCTTACGGGATCCCTTAAAATTTTTGTGATACAGAACGCCTAATATTGGTACTAGTGTACTCTTTTATTGAATTTTTTTCTCAAATTTATATTATTATGCTATGACTGATTTTGGTGGTGTGGTATCATTTCTGTTAAATAAATGGTTCAGAATACATAAATAAAACAATTACACTAAAAACACTGAAATTCGTCCTCTCGTTGATCTAATTTGTGCATAACATTTTGTAAAAGTAAAACTTAAAGCTTCATGCACGCATTGCATAGAGCATGCGTGGTACGAAATAAATTGGTTTGAAATATATTCTCTCGTTCGTATACTAAATAGGTATCTTTTAAAGATGGGAACCACTACATGGTGAGGTGATGATATGTAATGATCTTTTGTATTCACCGTAAAACTGAAATAGCGAAAATCTCTTGCCATCCAAGGAATTAAGCTGTATACAGTGAAAGTTACTCCACTGAAAATACCTCAACTCCGTTAAATGCTTCAATGACTGATTTACATTGCCATAGTGTAAAACGGTGGTTTATAATAAGATTATAATGAATAAAAATGTGTGGAATAATTTCTCCAAATAAACTCCACAGATTCACTAGCTAGTAAACTCTTTAGTAAAGGAATCCTCAGTGAGTATGTACGTTCTCACTAATTGTCAGTGGTTCATTTAAAGAATGTTTCGATCTCTTTTAACAGATTAATTAAGGAAGTAATTATTAGTAAATATAATCTAAGTAATTATTCGCAAATTCACATCATTGTTGTATACATATATAGTAAGAAACCGTAAATGGCAAGGTCGTTTCCCATACATTGATTGTAGCGTTCCTCGATTTACTCAGGCAATATTCAAATGTGCAAGGAAGTTCCCAACTACATGCATATAGCAGGGACGCTAGACATTCCTATATCTGTAGCCTGATGTGTGGTATTATTTCCGTGACATGTATAGGTTAAAAATTTCCATTATGGTTTAGGAAGTTTACTAGAGAGTTTTTTACAGTGCGTCTACCTTTTACAGCATTTCAAGTATGTAACTACCGGTTCCTAAGGATTAAATCAATGAACTGCAGCAGATAATGATGTGCACGAAGATTCTAAATCATATCACTAGTAATTATGAAAAATTACGAAAATTGTTTGAGACAAAATACATTTTATAACACTTTAACTAGTTTATTGTTTCATGATTGGATGGGCATGTTTTTGACTCGGCTAAGTTGTTTGCAGATCAATCACGTACCTCCTGCCTTATTGTATCACAATGATCATTGGCCCAGTGAAATAAGGTAGTAGCTTCATACATGCATGGTAGCCAATAAAGGTAGAAAACTGCCAGACATGTGTATAGTAAGTTGAATCATAGCAAACAGTAAAATGTTTCCGCGATAAAACATCATCTCTATATATCACATCAACTTACAGGAAATTTATACTGACAAGCTCAGCTTCACTGAAACATATATTCACCAACGACATATCGCCATCTCAGTAAGTAAAATATGACTCGCTAGGAAACAAATTATCTACCATAAAATGTTTACGAAGAAACAAATACCAGCATATTTGTGCTTTAATACTTGTAACGCATTATTAGATTAATCTATTAAGTCGTGTGTTTGTCTTCGCTGCACAGTAAAAAAACGGTGATCATATGAGTTTCCTGTGTGAAGAGATAATGTAATAGCTGTCAGCCATGTCAGTGCCCTTCTTTTTCAGGGAATGTAGGCCTCTCGAACGACCGAATATCTACTGAAATGTTATGTCTTTCATTCCTCTTCGTATTGTCTGTGTATGTATATAAACGTGCGTATATACATATATACACAACTGTACACTCCTTTCCGCTAATAACGCTGTTATATTTAATTAACAAAAGCCGGCCTCCCGTGGCGCAGTGGGTTGGTGCGCCGGTCTGGGGTGCGGGAGGATCTACGTTTGAATCCCAGGCAAGGCATGGGTGTTAGATTCAGTTAGGTCCGTCCCCTGATAAGCCTTAAGGCATTATACTGGGGGACGTTAATAATCCCTATACAATCCAATTCCAATCTAAAAAAAAACAAATAAGTAACCAAAATACAGTCCGAGAGTACCATAACTACAGATTCACAACCGCAATGTCAATAAAAACACTTGTATGTGCTACCTTGATGTTTGATTAATTTGTGATGCTGTACAGCACTGCAATTATCGTAATAGCTGTTTACTACCTTTGTGAAATATTTTTCCGAAACATCGTTAAATTTGAGAGATTGGAGAATGGTACACTAAGAGTGAAGCCCGCCATTAATAACCGTTTGTAAAATGGCTTAGGATTTCTATACGAAATAATACTTTGGTGACAGTTATCAAAAAGTTACGGTTTTGGGAATTTTTCAAAATTGTTATTTTGATGTTGAACAGTTATCATAGCTGATTCAACATTTAATAAAGCCTTCTCTTATAAAAATTACAAGAAATAATATTTGAAGTTTTTAAAAGTGATGTGACCTGTAGTAAGGAGCCAAGTCAGCATTCGCTTCAGTCACTGGCGGAAACCTACAACGCGATGTCAGCCGCATTCGCTTCGTGAATATACAAAATAATGAAGACGATTCGGTTTTTTAGATTGTCGCAACTTTTCCTAAAAAACTTTCTAAATTTTTGCAATTAAATACCTTACCTCATTAAAAATATTGCGGAAACTAGTGAAATATCTGATTTCACATTCCTCCTCCCTCTCCCTATGAAAAATACATGGTTTTCTTTTTGAACGGCACATTGAGTCTAACCAAACACGATGCGGATCTTATCCCATCATGTGGTGGGCCCTCATCTATTCATTAGATCTACTAATTACGTCTGGTTTTATGACTTAATTTTCTGTAAACACGCTGGGCAGAACTCCTCGATAAGTAATTAAGATAACAAAAAATTCTCGTAAATAACCAAACTGTACTCCTAGTCACATGGAATACGGATAGGAATACACTGTGGAAAAAACCACGCCCTATAGTCAAGGGAGGTATAATAAACGCAATTTCTAATGCGATTTAGGCTTGCCAACATGCCGCCACACACTCCCAATGACTAACCTTTTCCACTTAATAAATCACATCGTTTTAAAACATTATTTCTTCCATTTATCTCAGTATTTGAAATAAATGCCTGGGTAGAAAACTCTATAGAAATTGAAGTTTTAATAAACATATGTAAAATAATTATATCGTAAGAGACCTGCTTCTTTCTTCTGCTCGAACCGCAATTCCTTAAGAAAATACAAAACAATCTTGGATACTAAACAAATTTGTTTAGTTGAAGACTTATTAAAGAACATCCTAGGCAAATAGGGGTCCAGGACATTTATTCTCTTTCTCTCTTTCATCCTCCTTCTCCATCACTACACTAACAGCTAAACAAGAAATTATGTGTAAAGCAAGTCGTTAGGATAAATCATAATACAGTTTGCATGGAACTTTGCTTACACATTACTTCGCCTAGCTGAGCTAACTTATAACTTACTTGAATGTTAAATTCGGAAATTCGTTTACTTTATTCATTGTCAAATCTGATTACTTCGAAAATTCGTTTACTTTCCCCATTGTCAAATCTGATTACAAAAATACAACAAAAAAATTAATCCCCTTCGTCAAACGTCACAACCAATCTGTGTTGGAATGTCTATTGCAGTGGGATATGACAAATTACAGGACTTTGTGAACTAATAGACGTACTCATGTTCTGCGCACATGACCGGCAAGCTAGGAAGACGTAACAGTTGGAAATGTCTTGGAAACATGGCATGAGCATGATGTCGTCTACGTTGATAATTGGCCCGATACAATCGTGCTGCTTCCCTTGTGCTTCCATGAGCTTGTCCGTACACAAACACCATACCCACACGTTCCGCGGCAGTGTAGTACATTTCACCGAGACTGATCGAGTGCACTAGTTCGCATGTGAACACAGACTGCAGTCTACCCCCACTCTTTTACCTCAGAACTCGCCACGTCGACACACCGCCGACCATCATCTACCGTGCAGTAGTGGATCATACGTTCCTCACCCCTTGTGCTGTACTACGCCTACAGGACATGTTGGCTGACTGATGTCATCAGGGTTAGCAAGCCTAACTTCCACCCTCCAGGCACCGAGTTCGATTCCCGGCTTGGGCAAGGATGTTTGTCCTGGTTTCCAGGCATCAGGGTAATGTTAGTAATTTACTTTATGACATTTATTGTAGTACATTCTTCCACAACCCTCCAACTGTTGTCATATTCCAATATAATAGGCATCCTAACACTGTTTTGGTTGTGACGTTCAACGGAAGCGATTCCGAAATGAGGTTCCATATCTTAAATGGATACTGGTGTCCTTCATCATCCCTGAAAGTCTGTAACATCACCCCAAATACATCCTGTATATATAAACCCAACATATCGTCCATTAAGGAAAATCCTTCCCGCAGTACGGAGAGGTTATTAAATACAACACAATCGTTATCCCCAAAGTTTGAAGAAGGAAAATGTGTCCAAGCTCGTCAACGAATCTCAACTAAATAATTGAAAACGACATCTTAAAAACTTACTTGAATGTTATTGACTTAATTTAATATCTCCACGACGACTGGCATTCCAGGTGCAAGAAGTCCGGTAAATGAATATTAACGTCCCCTCGCTTTACGTACCAACCTACCAAACGTGTTACCATCTGATTCTTGGGGAATGGTTTAAATCAACGTGGACGAAGTACAGCTGCAGTAAGGTGTACGGTGGGCGGTAAGCCGTCCGGTCTGGATACATATAAACCAGGAGCATGCTCGGCGTAGACGTCTACAGGCGCATTGCAATGCCGAGATCGGATCGCAGCGGAGGGATGCAGCCTTGCTCCGGGCTCAGAAGACCCGCGACCCCCGTCAGGGATACCACCATTTCAATACAGTCTTGTTTCAGTATCCTGTTCCACAGTCGTACTTCAGCTGTATTTGTCCACGGCACTCGTAAATATTTATGGACTGCAGCTGGGTCTCTCCGCAGCAGCTTCGGGCGCGTTTTATAATCGCGTCTCGTCGCGCGCTCTACCGCTTGCCGGCCAATGAAGTTCCTCCGCCCGGTGCGGTACATGGAGGTGGTCTTGGCGGAATGGCTCGGCTCGTCGTTTTATGTGACGATCCGGGAGCGCAGAAAGAGATTTGGGAGCAATTATTAGATTAACGTTTGTTTTTTGAAATAAATAAACGGCTAAGGAATTTAATTAAAACAGCGCAATGTAACTACGTGGCAATGCGGTCACGTACGCTCCAAAGAGGAATGGTGCACGAGAGCCGTATATTTACCTAATATCTGTCACAAGTTTTTTTTCAGATGATTTTTCGAAATTTTAGGCACAATACACAAATGATTTCAAACGTGTTATTGGCAGCAGTGGTGGTGTAGTGGTTAGACTACTCACCTCCCACCAATGCGAACCGGGTTCGCTACTCAGCGGGGTCACCTCCGGATTTTTTTTAGTATGTGGGAATCGTGCCGGGCGATTTTCTCGGGTATTTACCGTTTCCCCGCCCTTGCACTCAAACACTGCTCCTTTACTCACGTCGCGTCACCCTCATCGGCTCTCAAGACCTCGATTTTAAGAGCCGCCCAAATTTATTCACTCACTCATTCGAAAGCCTTATTGCAGTGTAAAATATTCTCGGTGCACTGATATGAGACAAGAAAGAATATCTTATTTATTATCTTCCGTCAGTGCACCAAGATTAATATAGGCAGCGATTACCTATCAGCGTAAGAAGATTATCAAAATTATTATTTAGGTCTTGTCATGTCAAAAATTTTGATAAATCACTCTTAGAAACAACAATTAGCCTTAACGATTAATAAACGGGCGCTATTCACTTCAAGTAAAATATTTGGCCTAATACAACGTCGAAAAGACATTTGGCATAATGCCCCTTGGCCTTAAATTATTAAGCTTAAATTCATCTGACTTAATAATATTTTGCCTAAAGTCGACAACATAAAATTATTTATTCTAAAGTCACTCGCACTAAAATTATTTGTTCTTAGTTCATTTGGCTTAAAATTGTTTAGTCTAAAGTCACTTTGTCTAATAGCATTTGATCTAAAGTCACTTGATCAAAAACATTTGGCTTATAGTGGCCTGGACCAAATTTTTTGCCTATTTTTTGGCCAAATAATTTTAGGACAGGTGGCGGGTGCCCAAATAAATGGCGAACGGTGGTGCAGCACTGAACAGCCTCAACGCATACCTGGCGACCGGCTATCGAGGTGAAAACCGTGGGAAGCCGTCGTTCCTATGGAGATACGTAGAATAACATTATGCGTAGTCTTACATGTAAAAAAAATTATGAGTACTGTTATAACTTTGCCACAATGCGAAAAACATAACCAATTAAAAAAAATTATTAAGTTTCTCGAATGGGGCGGCAGCGTGATGCAACTGTGTGGTCAAAGGGCGTGCCCTTAGGTCGGGTAAACACGGACGTTACTTTTGCGTTGAACACGCGTCGAGCACACTTTTGAAAAATGTGCGTCAAACGCAACTCTATTTCGTATAAATACACATGGGCGTTAAAGCTGCGGCACGTTAGGGTCGCCTGTCATGGCTCTGAGTGAGTAACGTTTTGTAACATGTATCCATGTATCTACATTTAGAAGATTGCGATGTTCTTGTCAAATAAATAAGGGCTGTTCAGAACCACATGTGTAAAAATTAAGTTAATATAAAATATTAGGTTAATATAACGGTATCATACTTCGATAAGTATATACCCAACTGAAGTTAATTTAAAATACATGTATTTTAAAAATAAAAAATTGCAGACCTAACAAAACTGTGTACTGTATGTCATTCGGCCGTTTTATTCAGCAAATGAGAGTAAATAATTGCCAGAAATGCACAATCGCACACGAATTTATGTTATATTGCTATTAATTTCTATAGTGCTTCTAATTTCCGATTGCATATATTAATATTGATAACACACAATAATTTATATGTTCAATTTACGTTCAGTTACATTCTAAAACATAATATCATGAGCGGGTTTCCCACAAAGTCGTTCCACTTTTGATTCCTGGCCACGAATTATCAGTTTATTATGAACTACGTGAACCAACAGATAAACCAACAGGACTGCAAAGCTTCGACTAGCATGAAATTAAATGGATATTGAGCAGCACAGGACAACAAGTGCAGGGGAAGTTGACGATCCCGACAAAACACGCCGGCCAACACGGCACGATTCCCGCTTGTAAAAATTGGAAAATGACCTGATTGGAAATCAAACTCTTATTTACATGGATTGGAGAAAAGCGACCTTGTCGTAGTGCCAACCGTGGCTCAATTAACTGTTCGATATAAATGCAATACAAGGGGTTTTTGAACATGTTGAAATTCTAACCACAGCTTTTAAGGGCTAATGTAAACGAAAACTCCTAGTAACCAAATTTTTGGTACAATTTTCTAGTATTTTTAAATTTAAGTTGAAGTTGGGTAAAACACCGTAGGCAGTCGATAGCTATACACATCTGCTTTTGCCACAAGTTTTACACCATAAAGGCAAAGGGAATTGGTGCGCCATGCAGGAAATACAATGCAATCACTTCTGGAAGCCTTTACTACTCAACTGTTAATCTCCCATTCTTCATGTTTACGTGTACGAACAAGTGACTACTAGCGAGTTTATGGTGGCCTGTGTGCAGGTGCTCTCCGAATTGCACGCAGTTCCGTTAGCCTTCGTGGTAGGGAACTTGCTAGTCACGCAGGTATAGCTGCGAACTCCCTGCGTGGTTATGCGTAGCTTTAAATTAAATTAAAAAATACTAGATGACCTTTGCAAATAATTTTTAGTACGATTTATTAATATAATTCCCTAAGTGTTGTCGTTTAATTTCAACATTTTATTCAAAAACATCTTGTATATGTCACAAGTAAAAATGTAGCTCACCTGGACGTGTTATTGTATAAAAGGCGCGTCTGGCAGTAACATCCGCGTGTCTGCATTATATCAGCCCAGTATATCTCTGTGCTGCTAGTTGCAGCGCGTTGACCTCAACTTGCGTATTGTGCAGCTCAGTGACGTTCGTGTGCCCCCGGCCTTAGAGGAGCTGACAGTCGTCGGTCGGCAGCAGCATACGAAATGCCTCCCACGTGTGGGAAAGCCTGGCGCTACCTGGCCTGGAGTATAACTGCAGATTGCAGTGATGTAGGCAAGCACATCACTTGTGACTATTCGGACCAGAGAAATTCGCTGTAAATACAGTATAATCTAAGGCGTAGAATACAAACAAAACCAATATACACTGAAGAGCCAAAAAACTAGTACATCTGCCTAATATCGTGTAGGGCTCCCCCGAGCACGCAGAAGTGCCGCAAGACGACGCACTAAGGGGTATTAAGCCTAAAAACCTGGCCAAAAACATTTTTATGTTATATTTTATAGAAAATGTGTAACGTAATAGTTTGTCACTCTAACTTTATTCAAAAAAAACATTTTAGAGGGGTTAGGGGTAAGACATATTTTTTTCAATAACAAAATTGATAATTTTACTGGTTTATTTAGTTGTAGAAAATAATTAAAAGTAACACAATACAAAAATAATACAATAAATTGAAATTCTTCCTCATCATGATCATTTTCCTCCTCATCTTCATCAGTTTCCTTATCTTCATCAGTTTCCTAGTCATCTTCATCACTTTCCTTTTCATCTTCATCACTTTCCTCCTCATCTCATCTTCATCACTTTCCTCCTCATCTTCACCAGTTTCCTCCTCATCTTCATCACTTTCCTCCTCATCTTCATCAGTTTCCTCCTCATCTTCATCACTTTCCTCATCATCTTCATTATTATGCTCTGAATCACTTGATGCAGAGAATTGGCTTGGTTTTAACAATTCCATTGCATTTTTGGAGAATGCTTGCTTAGGTTTCTTGGATTTAGGTCGGATGCTTGTTTTATACGGGTCTGATGTCAAAAAAAGCCTGTTAAGTATGCCTTGATTGTAGACTTATCTGAAAAATTTCCGAGAGTAATGTTGTCTGTATTGGCGAAAGTGCTTGTTCCTGGCTTCTGCGGCTTCTTCTGATAGTTGCCCAATCGGTAAAATAGAATGTGAGATGACACTGGGCGCATGTGTTAATATTTTTCTGTAATGTCGGTAACATTGGCTGCCAAATATAATTGTTGACATAGCGTTTAGCAGTATCAACTGCGTATTCCGAAAATTTATCTACATCTATTTGGAAACCCGAGGATAACACTTATAAAACTATTTTTAATCTATGAATTAGCTCTTGGTGTAGTCCTGTTAGCAAGGTAGCCATCTCGGGATCAGCGAAAAATCTACGAGACGTGTTGCCGTTATTCGTGTTGCCGAATCCTGCTTTTGGCACGTCCACGAGCAATCCCAGTTTATCTTTGAATTCTGTTTGGATTATTACCTTCGCATCTGCTATCTTCTTCTTGTCATCTGCCATCGAAATGCGGCCTTTATGCACTTCTGCCTATATTTTGTACATTAAATGCAAAAGCAAATAGAATTACAAGCTTTTGCCCACATTCAAATAGTTCTAGATTTCTCCCTGGTTAACTCCACTGGTTTTCAGGAACAAAAAAAAATGCAGGTCAATACGTGATATGTATGTATTAAATTTCATCTAAGTCTATCTAGCCGATTTGGCGTGGTCGAATAACAAACAACGAGACCAACAATTTTTTTAAGGTTTTATTAGAATAAGCAACAGAAGAAAAAAAATCGTTAAAAAATAATGTGAATATTCGGGGGAATTTTTTCGCGTGAGAATGATAGAAGAAGGTTTAGAGTTTAAAACTTTATGACCATTGTTCAGCACAAATAAGTAAAACACCTTTAATATCACTAACTTTCGTAAAATACTTGTAAAAATAACACGCTTGTTAGGGGTTAAGGTTTACTTTAAGTAAAAGGCAATAATATGGTGAAATGACACTTATAAACTGCTTAATTATGATGTACATACCTTCTCCTTCAATTTCCATTATAGTTTTTTCACTAAAATCATTTGGAAAAGTATTAAAAATAATTACGAAAAGTTGAATAAAAATAGAGTGCCGAGAACAGAGACGTGCGTATCAAACAAAGGCTATGATCCGACCACGAGCACGGCCAAGCGTTGGGCACTGCGAGGGTGGTATTGGTGCCAGGTGGAGGGGATATTCACTACCTGTTTTGAGACCAAAGGTTAGCCTCATCCATAAAGGTTTGCAATTTTGATTTATGGCCAGGTTTTAAGGCTAAATACCTGTTAGTGCGACATGGCATGGTCTCGACTAATGTCTGAAGGTGTGCAGGGGGCAATACACACCATGAATCCTGCAGGGCAGTCCACAAATCCAATCTGAGCCAATTTGAGAAAGGGTTGCACGTCTGTCACGTTTAATGATTCTCGTCAGTCGTCGTTTGTCCCGTTCTTTCACGATCTATGTCGAAGCTGTGATGTTTTACCAGAGTCTCGATATTCACGGTACACGCGTGAAATGGTCGTACGCGAACATCCAAATGTTATCGCTACCTCGGAGATGCTATGTCCCATCTCTCGTGCGCCGACTATAACACCACGAACAAACTCACTTAAATCTTGATAACCTGCCATTGTAGCAGCAGTAACCGATCTAGCTGCCGACCGCATCGCGTTACTCTGATTGGTTCTATACCTCTGTTATTTGCATGCGCACGCCTATACTAGTTTTTTTTTTGGCTCTTTAGTGTATATTAGGATTTTATATTCAACGAGATACAGGATCACGCAAATATTCACACTGGACGTGTCTTAATCGACCGTCTTGTGTTTTTCTTGGCGGTATTGAGAATGAAAAAAGCATCAGCGGAAGAGAGCACGTTATATGTTTATTGAACTTGCGAGTAAAATGTTACTTTGTGTGTGTGTATGTGTGTGTGTGCAAAGACCATTCTTTAACCTCAAATTTAGCTGCACACAAATAATTAACTTTGTTGATTTGATTATTCAATGTTAATTTATCTAATACTAGTTTTTACCCGCGGCTTCTCTCGCGTGGTTATAGTAACAAACCTATAGGGAGAAATAGCGGTATTTGTTTGTAGACAGACACTTATCATTAACACAGAACAGAGCACTAACGATGTCATTTTTTGGTGCTAGAATCGCTCTTTTACATAGCCACTGGTCGTAATTTATATTACTTTTTATGTTTTGAATAAACGCTAACAATCAGTTCCGTATCACTCTGCACCAAATTACTAAAATCCCCCTTTAGTGACACACAGCCCTCGGCATCTGTTTCTAACCACCCATCTCCAATTTTTAATAGTGTATCAGCATAATGTCCTGTATCAACGTCATTGTAGAGGTGCAATTTCATATTTGTCATCAAGCTGAATTTCATGACATTTGCCCATAAGCTTGATGACTTGAGACAGGCTTTGATTTAATCTGCAGGTTTGCCCCTCTGAATCCCCAGTAGAGTTTAGGGGAAGTCACCAGGCAGTAATAAAACCATTCCTACCATAATGTCTCTATTGTTTCGTATATCATGTAGAGTTCTGTTATGAGCCTGTATCGCTTTTCTGTGTGACATTGTTCTTCCGTACCACACTAACAACTTAGAATGACACAGCATTGAACACGGAGCGCAATTTTTAAGGTTTTTTTCCTGAGAGAATGATGAATTTTTTCGAGATAAAAAGTAGCCTATGTCACTTCCTGGCCCTCGAACTATCTATGTGCAAAAACTCATGTCGATCCGTTGCTCCGTTGCGACGTGAAAGAAGGACAAACAATCAAACAAACACACTTTCGCATTTATAATATTAGTGAGGATAGTGACGAGTCACATTGGCATCGTGTATAAAGAGCCCGCTGGGGCGAATGTGTTACGTACGGGGTGAATGTGCCCCGTAACATAATTAAATCAGTGGTGAAGAAATAGAACACTCTCCAGAACATGACATGAACAAAAGGAAACCAAAGTTGAAAATACAGAAATTATTATTTCTTATTTTTAAAACATAATACATTAACTTACAAATACTTTTTAAATTTTCAAAAATCAAAATTTTTACAACACTATTCTGCACACATGGTTTCACATGACAACATTCTGCTGTGTGAGTTGTTATTATTGCTATTAGTTACCACAGATAAAAACTAAGTGGCGACGTTGGTAAGAGAGCTAGCTGCCAACATAATCTATTAACGATTTATAAAATCTATTAATTATTCAATTTGACATCTGCAAATAAATTTCAAAGCAGAAAGCTGCACGAAACAAAATTATATCAAATGGCATCGCTTGTCTGGATAGGGCTAATCCTCTATTTTGGATATTGGTAGCGATATAAAACGAAAGGCGGAAAAGTTACGAAATTTATCGAAATATTATTATAATTTAATTACTCGTCAAGTTAATAAAATAATAATATCAGAACATAGAATTTTACTAAAAAAATTAATGGAATTAGTGGGCGAATTGCGGATGTCTTTGCTTGTCGAGAGTAAGCATAAGAAAGATAGTTTAGATTCTTCTTTAGGGCAGGGTTTATCCGTTATTTCACAATCATAATATAGTTGGTGAATGTGGGCTACAGGTAGGTCTACAAAATATGGTAATTCATTGCAATATATGAGGATTTTAAGGCTTCATTTGCTACGTACTGACTTCAAGCTTTTGTATTGGTTAAGGATGTTATTATTGTTGGACGCATTTGTACTTATTTGGCAAAACCAATGATAATTAGGACACTGTGATACTGTAACAGCAAAGGCACTTGGAAATGTTCATTCGCTGATGAATTTAAGTAGTTCTTTTATTTTCTTAGTGAGTAATTTAAACGCGCGGATTACTCATGAACGAGGTGATAAATGATGAGCCCTATAGCCGAAGCCAACACGAACTGAACTGTTCGCTTTAAAGGTGCACCCAGACTTGCAACCGAATGTCGTTCTGTACCGGCGCCGTACTACGTAACTTGCGCATGCAGCCCTCGACTACAACTTACAAGACACGGGACCGGGCGAGCAGCGTTGCACTGCTTGTTGCTTTTCCGCCCTCACGTCAAAGGATTGAACGCTCTCAGGTTGCAGTAAGTGCGCACGTGCATACAACCCCCATGTGTACCATTCGTTTGTCTGCTAATAGTAAACATGGAGCGGAGAAAAAAAAAAACCTGTCAGTTTACTGAATTGTATAGAACTGAACTGTTGTGAAATCCAATACATCACAGGCGTTTCAACTAAATCTAAACGAATAATGCTTGGGATGATTTGGTGATTGAACAGCAAACAACGGCCGAGGAATGCCCTAAGAAAATATCTGCAATCTTGTCCTTACTTCGAAGAGAGAAAACAAAACTTTAGAAAAACATGAAAACAAGTAAGGAAACCTATATGTTTTTTTTTTTTTGGGAAATGACGAGGTTATCGAAAGTTCATTGTTCGTTTTCAAGTGTTTGCAGTTCTTAAGGGACAAAGACCAGGCCACGAAAAGGATTAAACACACTTTAAGTTGAATCTGTACACTTTCTCATATACGACATAGCGCTGTACAGTATACACTTGTTTTTAAGTATATACACACTCCCGGGAACAATACAATTTATGAACTGTTTGGAGATCTTGAATATATATTGCAGCCAGCTACATAAACCATTTGTCGCCAGAAAACGCACGGTCGCTGCCAGTCTTTCTTGGACCGATATAGATTTTCTATATGTGACGTCCTTTTTCTGATAACTTAACCCCCACAAAATATATCGAGGATAAGAAGTCTGTTGGCGTAAAATCAGGTAAGGTTTTGATATTGTCCATTAAGGTTTTTGAAACTTGATGACAATCCAGGATGTTTAACATGCACTGCAGATAAATACATGGCGCTGCAACTACTTGCACGGAAACGCGGCAACGGGACGAGCGTCGGCGCAGCGTGTGTGTACGCACCTCTACTAAAGATGCGTACACACAAGCTGAGAGTATTATGTGAGGGTTTATTGTAACTACCAGAAATTGACCTAAACAAAACGAACATCGCATTCCCGTAAACGGCAAGATGTATGCGGCACTATTCTGGTTCCAGCTAACTCACATCGGTGAGGTGGTTACATACTGAAGTTCTGTTGAAAAGAATACTTTACACGAATGCTTCGCTTGCTCAATTGACAGGGAAAGTCCAGCCAACTCTGAGAGGTACTGTTTAATACAATGTACCCAAAGGATAGAACCTTTTTGGACTGATATTCTCACGTCGAAAATGCGGGATTTCTTTACTTAATTTTGTTTAAACTTCAGGCTGGCCTTAATGCCAGGACTCTCTCTTTCCTACTCTCTCTCTCTCTCTCTGTGTCTCGGATATGAGCTGCCAGTTTCTGTCAGTGCCCACCACTTATCTTCAATATTTGCTGTTTTGTTTTAAAATCTCCCCTCTGGTAGGCTAGTCTGGGGATGAGATGGACCAACATAAACTCAACATCAAAAAACGATTCAACCATTCGTGACTTGCGGGGGTCCGCCTACCTGACGTATGAAATGCGTTGCAGATTGTTCGTAATCCAGTTTTTATGAAAAAAAAAAAATAAAGGCGAGTCTAATGTGCTGATATACGAAAAGAACACACACTTCATACGATGCCTGTCGGTTACGTTCAGGACATTACGCACATTACAAAAGCTATTTCGGAGCACTCCAAAAATACTATAAAAAAACGGCTTTGTTAATGAGCTGTATACCATTATATTTTGGTCATATAAATACAAATGTACTTCATGGATAAGCACTGAATATTTCTACAAACTTTCTACCATTAATATGATAGACTCATTGGAACACGCGTCATGAGGAGGGCACTGCTCGCCAGTCCAGAGCCCTGCACGCAGTGACGATGGAGCATTTGATGCGTGTGCCAGTGCCACCCTTATTGCTCCTGCACTTTTATGCCTCAAACGCGAGAACAACTACAGATAGGCGGCCTCCTTAACTGGGTTTCGAAAACGAAACCTCATAGTTTAAAGACAATTAAGCGACATCGAACACGCAGGTTTTCTCTTCTCGTCATGTAAGTCCAAAATCGATGGTTGTACACTTAACACTTTGGCATAATATCACTTGGCTCCGCGTTAGAATATCGGCGGATTTAAGTAATTTTTCTAATTAAGGTCATCCCATTCCCCTTGCCACAAAACATCCAGTTATATTTAAAACTTTCAAGGGCGGCAGATTTAAACGCGCTCCAGACATTCGGTGTATATAGGGCCTAAACCGTCCACTTGTTCCGCATATACTTTCTCAGTATTATTACTATCACTACCGAAATATTATTATCATCAAGTATAAAAAATACAGCTTAGTATCGTCATCATTAATTTTGAATATATAAGTATGGCATTAATAATTCCCTATTTTAACTGCTCTCACTTGACTGTCGTCTTGGCAGCATAACAATGAGCAAAGATAAAACCAAAATAAAGTATACGACCCAGCTGAGCTTGGAGTGGAGATGTTTGGGTGACTCGTAACATAAGGTTCTTGAGAGCCGATGAGGGTAAAGCGAGGTGAGTATGAAACAGCGCCGGAATGCAAGAGCGAGGGAAATGGGAACTCCCCAAGGAAACCCGCCAACCAGTGGCAATGTTCATTATAATTCTCTAAAACTAAGCTGAGATTCCATGTAAATGGGTATAAAGTCACACGTGTTAAACTACCGATCCATTCTACGTAGACATTCGTGGTAATTTGGTGCTCTAGGGAGTGAAAGTATTATTTATGTAGCTAATTGACAACGCTCTATAGGAATGAAACAAATATCAATGGACAGCTATCTGGAGCTATTTTTTTTTCGCTGTTGGGGAAAAGAAGCCCAGGAAATTGTAAGATTTATTACCAGCACACATACAAAATATTTCATCGCCCCTACGAACAGGGCAATGAAAATTCAGTTACTGTCTTCCACATTTTGCTGTGCTGTCATCGCAATTCAAAGACTGTCATCATTTTGTTATTCGGATGACTGTAGTAGCGAGCAATACAGTCGCAAATACGAGTTTCTCGTATATTATGAAGGTGAATTTTAAGCTACACTAGTCTATACATCCCGTTTTTTCTTAGATTAATTACTATAAATTAATATTTGTGCCTGGTAAACTGTTTTTAAAATGCTTTATCAAGACTACCGAGACGTGCGTTGTTCTAACGCATGAAATTTAATGCAAATTATGAGTAGATTTTTTTACTTACAAGAGTAGCGTCTGTCAGATTCTTTGCAGGCAGTTGGAACTCCAGAGATACAAGGCCCGTTCTGAATGGAAGGAATCACATATTTTGTTGAAAACGGAACTGAGCCTGAATTCAGCGTCCAGCGGCAGCATCCGCCCAATAGAGAGCAAGTCAAACTTTTGTTCTCGGACTTGCCCAGGATTTCCCCCATTTCGCGTTTGTTACAAACATTATCAAATCCGCAGGCACAAGTAATGACACGGAATTGCCAGATGTAGTAATTAATTAACCCAAGACTCCCAATTTCGCTGTTATCAGCCCACTCAGATACACAAATAAATAAACAAATTAATTCGGGTATTAAAATAATTTCCATTCCACAATAATTTTTTTAGTTTACGTGTGATTGGGTACAGAGAAGTTATAATTGTATCTAAGTGGTTTTTTTATATTCAGCAACTCTAACTAGCAATTATTTTTGTGAATTGCGTGATTAGAATTGTTAACTATTAAGATTCCGAATGCAAGATTAATGCTACAAAATAACAATATTTAATTTTTTTCAAAATTATTCACTTACGGTTTCAAAAACTGAACAGTTTACAACATCATATCAAGAAATCAATTTTTATACTTTAATTATTGTTTAAATTTTACTTTAATATCCAGCTTCCTTAAGGCTAGGCACCATCCCGTTTTCCGGGATTGTCTTTCTAAATTATTCCTTTGCCTAAAGAATTGTTTGAATGAATATTAAATGTGCCCCACCCCCCTACATTCTGTTAAATAATATTGCAGTCAGGTAAAATATTTCTGTTTTCTTTCGGGTTATCAAAAATATGAATATTTTCACATATTCGTTTTTTTCCCCCGTCTTATCTGAAAGTTTTACGATGCCATTTTCCTAGTATATTTTTAAGCACATCACAGAAAAAATTATATTCAAACTTTTTTAGTCGTAAAAGTTTTAGCGTTTTTCCGAGAATGCCAGACACGAAGGAATCAAATACCTAAATATGATTTATTTCAAAATATAATATTTTTTGTCTGTAGGACACACATGAAGTTTCTTTATCCTTTGCCTTTTCTTCGGTGCTTTATAATGTGTTGATTTGAATCGTTGTTGTCCTCAATACGCAAAACATTATTCTCCCCCTTTCCTCCCACTACGCCGCCCTCTCCTAAAAGCTGTATAAAAACTGGATCTCCATGACCGGTGAGATATGGCTGAGATACGACTGCGGGCATTGTGTGGCCTGTTCTTGAAACGCGCGCGCTCACGTACGCGCGCGCACACACGCGCGTGTGCGTGTCTCGTCGCAGGCCACGATGGCAGAAGGCAGGGGCTGTCGGGTGACCCGCGGCGGTGTAATGATAATTATCACACTCCATCACTCATTGCCTCTGCGCCCCGCCAGATGGTAAAGATTCCATTTTCGCGCCTGTATAAAAAATGGACCGGCGTTTCAACACGTTATGCTTCATGCAAGGGCGTGGGTTTTTTTATTTTTTTTTGTACTTTGTTTGAGGAGTGCAGTTGTTTTAAAAGCCAAGCTTGTTAAGGGTAAGGAGACCACGGCCGTAGTAACTGCCGGGGGTGGTTTTTAACGTCGTTTACTTAAAACGCTCTCTATTAAGTCTGGCTTTAGCATACATGTAATAAGGCTGGTGCGTATAAAAATATTTATAATTAAAACTATAAGAACATTTACGTTTAGAGAGCTCTTCTTGTGGAAATACTTGATTACAACGACAGTAGCGCATACTGTAAGGATCTAAAAGAGATGCGATAGTAATAAAATAACACACAAAAAAAAACATGAAAAATATATAATTAAAAGAAAAAACTGGCGTATATTTTAACTTGCTGCTTTATCTTAAATACAGTTTAATCTTTCACGGTCAGCCACCAGAACATATTAAGTGAATGAGATAAGAGTGGCTATGGAAGGGAATTAAGATCACTGCGTTATCAGTAAAACTCTCGTAAAAGGCGAGGTACTTGTCAAAATCTAATATCATAAGTTTTAAAAGACATTAAGTGATGTTCGTTAGAAAAGATTTTCATTGATTTTAAGTGTTGACCATCAGTTTTGGGTTTATTAGAGCAGATAGTTTACAGTAATATAAGTACGAAATGGCAAAGCATGTACTAGAGGACTACACTGAAATTCGATTTGTGTGAAGTTTTGAAACAGAATAATATGAATAATTGCGCTGCAAACATATACTAAAAAATCTTTAGTCTATGGGTGCACCCGGCCCTGAGCACACCAGCTTACAACTCAGGCATTATGAAGCACGTATAACCAAAAGTGTGACACATTCATTACTATAAAAAAATACGTTCATTATAATTAAAATTTCCCACCAAATGAATGCAAAAAACAGCTAAGCAAACAGGAAATTTTCACCAAGTTACCGATGGAAACGATAAAACGCGCATTCAACCATTAAACAACACTTCTAAAATTCATCACTTACAAGCCAGTATGCATGATACCGCGCTTTACAGTTGCGCTTGCCGCCGTATGCTTTTATTATATCAGGAAAAATTAATAATCATGAAAGTAAAATAATTTTAACGACTCGGGCATCAATAAAAATAAATAACAGGCTGAGGTTTGGATATTTCGTCCAGGGTGAGAATATATATGAAATATTATAAGTGTTTTTTGGAGCTCCTAGCAGATGCTAGCGAATTCTCTTCTCCAGTTAATCTTCATCACATGTGCTTTGGGCTGATCCTTCAAACTCTATGTTTAAATAACATCATGCGGATAACTATGGGAGAAGGAACACAAGTAGTTAAGTATTTTTAACGTTTAATTTATAACACTGATATTGGTTGAATACTCGCAAACAACTTGAAGTAAGCCATCAAGTTGCGGGGTTCGGGCGCTTTCATAACACAGGTATTTATAACTATAGTCTCCGTAGTTGGAAAAACAATGAATTTTAAATTTTATTTTTATACCTGTAAAACGCATTAGAAAAGGAGTACACATTTAGGAAAGAACAAACGTCAGTAGGGCTGGAAAATGTCGTTGAGTTATGCATGCATGTGTGTGTATATATATATATATACACACAGAATGATTCACAGTACCCGTATTACCCATTTTTCTTAGAAACAACACAACAACGGGGGTTCGCGAAAAAATTGTGATAACTATATTCTGTATGAATCATCGATTGGTAGTTATAAATAAATACATATATATATACACACACACATACAGAATGATTCACAGTACCCGTATCACCCCTTTTTCTCGGAAACAACATGACACCGGGGATTCGCGAAAAAAATCGTGATAACCATACCATATATGAGTAATCGATTAGTAGTAATTCCGTTTCCTCGAACATACCGGTGGTAGGGGCATGGGGGGTGAGCTTTGAAATTGCAAATTAGAACAGAGGTAGTATATTGTATCGTAGGATAGAAGATCGATAATAAAATCAACATTTACTAAGAAATTAGTTTTTTGACGTAAATAGTTTACGCACAATAAAATAAATAATCTAAGCATATGGTTTGTGACATGCATAGTTTACGCGTAATGAAACGGAACGAAAACTGTATTTATTCTTACTGCAACTACTGGCGTGCATACCTGGTTTACGTTAAATCAAAAGGACGTCGGGTGGACTGTAAATACAGGTATGGTGTGAGAGAACTACTATGAAATGGGAACTGGGAGCACTCATTCACACACATCACTCTTAATAGGTGTTCGTAATGTCGACCAGCATGTATCGGACACGAATCTGCCCTCCTTCTTATGTTCGCGGTTGCTCGGCGGACCTCAGCTCAGCTGAGAGATCGACATGCTGCTCTGATTCTGTCTTGCATGTCTTCCCTCGTTGTTGGACGCATGCAGTAGATCACGTCTTTAATACTCCCCCACACAAAGACGTCATTTGGAGACAAGTCTGGAGAACGAGGTGGTTAAGCTACAGGACCCATTAGTCCGATCTACCGTCTGGGGAATAACATGTCAGCAACTAGCCGAGATCTGCGTGAAAAGTGAGCAGGACAGCCAACCTGTTGAAGCCACATTGATTGTTAATCTCGGAGCAAGAGGGACATCTTCGATCAGTTTATAAAAAATGTTCTCTAGGAAGTATGCATACGTTGCACCATTCATGTGCTCTTCAAAAACCTATGGTCCTATTACACGATGTCTGAGAAGGCCACGCCAAGTATTACGACTCCAAAAATGTTGGTTATCCACTTGACAGTGTCAATAAGTATTGACTGAAGACCAGTTATAAGCATTATGCATGTTAACTTCACCATTAATATTGAATATGGCCTCATCAGTCTACAAAATGCTGCGATAGAAAGTAGGTCCCTTGCTCAGATACCAGTTGCAGAAATCCTTACGCGTAGGAAAGTCATATTATTAACAAAATTTTGGTGCAGCTGTAAATGTAAAGATTATCATCGAGAATTCTCCACACTGTACTTTGTGACAATCCTGAATCGCGGGCAAACGTCCGCGTAGAATCATGAGTATTAACTACCATGGCATCAAGTACATCAACAGCACTCTCGTCCCTCACAGGTCGTCTGATGCGACGACGTTTGTTGCGTGTCGGTTGCACTAGCCCAGTTGTGCGCACGCGACATGCAAGACGCGTGATGGACGCGCTGTGCGTATCTCTCTGCTTATAAACGGACAGCAGCTCTGCAGTTCCGACGACATTCTGCTAGTATAATCAGCATGTCAAATGCTTCTTCGTTTGTAAACGGCATTCCATTCAGAACGTAACACCACAGACAGACAATGTATGAAACTGAAACAGCACACACGATAAATGGTTGCAATGTAAAACGAATGATTGTATGAGTGAACGACCTTTCGATTGCCAGTTAACTTGCATGCAAACATGCAGTTCCTGTAAGTGGTAGATGGATTTTCTGCTTGATACATAGTGCTGCATTATTCTCCGCTTTTGCTCGGAAACAGTCCAATACCTACTGCACGAGTCCATGAGTAAGGCACACAGATCACTGCTAGTTTCAAAACGAGTCTCGCACTCCAAACGGCAATACAGTAATAGCGCACATTATGTATCTGACGTGCATAGTTCACGCACAACCAATGCTAATTGGATAAACTTAACTGTTATTATTAGACTGTTTCCCAACAAATACTGAGAATAAGGCAGCACTAAGCAGCAAGCAGATAAATCATCTACCACTTACAGGAACTTCACGTTTGGCATGCAATTAACTGACAATCGAAAGTTCATTCCTTCCGAAAGTCATTCGTTTTACACTGCATGAATGACAGCCTCGGAGCAGCATGTAGATCTCTCATCAGTGCTGAGGATCGCCGAGCATCCGCGAATGTAAGACGGAGAGCAGAGTCGTGACTGATACATGATGGTCGATATTTATAACACTTATGAAGAGAGATGTGTGCGAATAAGTGGTCCCAGTTCCCAGTTCACAGTAGTTCTCTCACACCATACCTGTATTTACTATACACCCGACGTCCTTTCGATTGTACGTACACTAGTTATGCACGCCAGAAAAACAACAGGTTTCGTTTATTTCCTTTTAATTGTTGAAAGTAAACGACTTCTGTGTACAATTTCTATTGTCCGTGAACTACGCACGTTACAAACCATATGCTGAGATGATTTAATTTATTGTGTGTAAATTTTGCACGTCAGAAAAAAAGTGTCCTTGTAAATGTTGTTTCCTATTATATGATCTATCCAAAGATATCTTATACGACCCACGTTCCTATATCCAATTTCGTAGCTCACCCCCCATACCACTATCACCAGTATTTTCGGGGGAATGGGATTACTACCAATCGATGCTTCATATAGGGTGTAGTCATCACACTTTGTTCGCAAACTCCTGGTGTCATGTTGTACCCGTAAAGAAGGGGTGATATGGGTAATGTGAATAAACCTGTGTATACACTGAAGTGCCAAAAAAACTGGTACGCCAGCCTAATATCGTGTAGTGGTCCCCGAGCACGCAGAAGTGCCGCAAGACGACGTGGCATGGACTCGATTAATGTCTGAATGTTTGCAGGAGGCAATTCACACCATGAATCTTGCAGGGTAGTCCAAAAATCCAATATGCGCCAATTTGAGAAATGGTTGCACGTCTGTCACGTTTAATGATTCTCGTCAGTCGTCGTTTGTCCTGTTATTTTACGATCTTTTTCCGGCTGCAGCGATGTCGAAAATGTGATGTTTTACCGGATTCCCGATATTCACGGTACACTCGTTAAATGGTCGTACGCGAACATTCAAATGTTATCACTACCTCGGAGATGCTATGTCCCATCTCTCGTGCGCCGACTATAACACCACGTTCAAACTCACTTAAATCTTTATAACCTGCCATTGTAGCAACAGTAACCGATCTAGTTGCCGACCGCATCGCGTTACTCTGATTAGTTCCATACCTCTGTTATTTGCATACGCACGCCTATACCAGTGTTTTTGGCTCTTCAGTGTATATGTATATATTTAATTTCTATTTTTAAACGCCTTGCCATATTTGTGCCCACATAATTTATCCTGGCTAAAACCATTTTGATTGTTCGTCCCAACCATGTGGAAGGCAATTCTTCACTTTAATTTTAAATAAAATTCAAATAATTTCTTCACTGTGCCTGTTTGTGAGCCGTTTGTCGCAAGAAGCACGAAGGTAAAAACGAGAATGTTATCTACTCTCCTAAAACGAATTTTTTTTTATAGTAACAATGCAGGCGGACCACGCCCCATTGTGGAAACAGCGCCCTAGAAATTACCGTAATAGCTGTTTACACTGAGTATACCCGCCCTTGGGTTTGTCGTCCCTAAATCCCCGTGGATTGCAGATTCGATCTGAGAGGATATACTCATCGCGTTTTTTATATGAACGATCTACGGTTTGGAAGATCATGCATCTTTTAGAACCAGCTTTAGCGTGGCATTGAGCCAAATTATACAATATAGTACTATCAATTCACCAATTTTCAATGTAAGAAAATACAAAACGGGTTCAACGGATTCACCCATTATTTTACAAAACATGTTACACAATGCTATTCTTCTCGTTGCTGGCGTGTTTACGTGAGGTTCTCAAGTTATGCTTTATCACTCTTGACCCTCATGTAGTCAGACGTGGCAGTCCATCACGTCCAAACTTAAATAACAGGTTAAGCCTGTGATCAGCTACAGTCTTACGCCGATCGAGGTGGTGCTGTGGTAAGACAATTGATTTGTACTAAGGAGGACACCGGTTCGTTTCCCAGCTTCGCTATCCTGGTTTTCGTTTTACATGGTTTCCCGAATATGCTCCATGCAAATGAGTTTGTGATATAGGCCATGACGGCTTATTTTCCCGTCTTTAATGACCCAACTTTCGACGAGACGTTAAGGGCTGCCAACCCATAGGCTGCTCAAGGTTCATTGAATGCTTCTGAAACCTGTTAAGAATCGAATTATTTCCTCTCATTCTTTATCCGTCTTTCATGCGTACAGATAATATTGCCATGGACCGTCTCACTTTACTTATGTTTAATTAAATGAAGCACTAGAATTTTAAGTTAAGTAAGTGTTCTGATAATCTTATGGTACAAAATAAGAAATACTTCAGCTACTATTAAATTAAACGTTGCACTCTAAAGACGCCAAGCCTTATAAATAATTTTCATTACTTCGCTGCCAACTTAACAGACAGCCTGCATGTCAGTGCGTACTGTAGGATATCAATATAATTATGGGAATTAATTTTTTTTAAAGCTTGTTTTTCAGGAGTTTCACTTTACAGTAAACAGTCACTACATACCAGTACTAGGCGTACAAATACAAAGAGACTATTAATCTACTTATATCACAATATAAAATATACATTTATTTCTGGTCTTTCACAACCTCTCCCCCTCAAAAGAATCTGTGTAATATATTTTTTTCTGATATGAGAAAAAGCAAAAATAAATAATGACTATAGTCCCTAAGTCAAGCAGTTACGACAGTAATTTGATACAGTAGCTTGACCATCCACTCTACTGGTATCAACAAAGATAACTAACTATTTACATAAAAGTTAGCTAACAAATAATTTCCTGGAAGGTAGCTAATAGAACGAATCCACACGTGTTTCTCCGTTGTTGCCGGGGTTTGAAAAGATTAACTTTTGTTGTTTTCAATTATCATGCTCCGTCAGACACAATTTTTTTTAGCATTTTAACCGAGATACTGATTATCTCAGAAAGCAGGAGTTCGTATTAAAAATATTAGTTACAATGGCCGTTTGGTCAAATTGGGAGTATAGTTATTATCATGTGAAAAGCGTCGCACAGAATAATTATACGCCGTCCTCCCAACAAAGCTATCCAGGTTCGATTCCGTGTGTTCTCACACCCAAATTTCCTAACGTGGGAAACATAGCGGATGCTGTTGCTGGTCGGTGAGACTTCTCGAGGTGCAGCTGTTTTTTTTTTTTTTTGCGCTCCTTCAGTCTATCGTCTCAATGTACTAGGTTCTCATTGCATGTTACAATTTAAGGATGACGGTTATTCAGGTTTTTTTATTTCCAAAAGTACGTCGCTCTCCCCCTCGGAATTTGCTAATTTTTAACCATTAAAAGAATTCGCCTAATGTTGCCGTAATCCAACACCGTGTCATTGACATGGTGTAATATTTATGATCAATTGTAAGACTTTATTTAAAAAAATTATTTTGTCATTAAGAAACAATATATTATGACACCCATTTATGACAAAATACTATAGTTTATGGAGTACTATTTTTATAGTATTAAATCTTTCATACTCTTAATATCACCAACTCATTATTTGCCTTATTTTCTAAGATAATTTAAAACTAAACTCTTAATTTGCATAGTGCTTATCAACATAATTAGTTAACAAAATAAATTCACCAATTCAACATATTTTTGTTATTTCATTTCACAGAAAACTGACGAAAGTAGAGCTGACACAGGGGCACAAAACGACCCACAAATGGGAAGAAGGCTAATAGCTTCATTTGACAACATAAGTTAGTATCATATAAGTAAGTATCACAAGTCAATACTGGGATTTCTGTATTTTGTTTAAAATACCAGTTATTTAGTTTCGGACTACTTTCAGGTATAATTTAAAATGCGAAAAAAATAAAAATATTTTTTACTGTTATGCTTTGCAGGTTTCCAATTAAAAAACAATTTTTCTTCTATTTACTAGAGATATCACATGATAATTTTACTTCATATATGCATGATATAAAATATCAAGTGAATTCACGAATGCTGTTTGCTATTGCACAACAACACATAGTCTACATACCATAAATTGCACATAAGCTTGCTGATAATGTTTCTTCAGTAATAAAGAACAGTTGGCCTACCACAAAAGAGCAGTAAGTATGCTGCTTTTATGTTCCCAGCAGTAAGCAACAGTTGGCATGCTACTTTTGTTTATATAATCTGATTGTCAATCATATAAGAAATGCTGACAGTCATAACTAAAAACGTTTGCCAACACTGCCAACAGTTGTCCAACTTTTATCTGCTTGTTGCTTGCTACTTGGAGTATCTTTGTCTTCTACTTACTAGGTAATACGTATTTTCGCGTAAAATGACAATGCGTTGGCTAGACTGTTTACTCGCATAATACAAAGTAAATACAGCGTAACATTTTCTGTTACAGACAAGTGGTGTAACCAAATTCCCCACCCCTGATTGTTTCGCCTGTTTGTAGGCATGGACATGGAGCTCATATTTTAAGTGCTGTCATTACAGAAACAATTAGCCTGACTGAGTTCGGACTAGAAAAACCTTTTTTGATATTTATGAAATGCTGATTACTAATTCGCCTAGATAGGTCTGTTACGGCCTACTGTTATGTTTTTAATATTTGTACCAGGGACTTCGGAAGATTAATGCTATTATGAGGGAAGGACTTAAGTTAATTATGAAGACAGAACAGATATTCAATACAATTTCTAGGAGTTACAGTAGATTTAAGGTATTGGCGAGGGAGGTTGTAATCAATTACAAAATGTTACTGACCTGAATGATATCGTCGCCGTAGGCTAAGTGTTGATTCGGAAGGCGAAGAGCGGCACGCCAAGCTGCATCTTGATGGCTTCATCTCGGCGTGGGACCTCGGGTGGACTGACAGACCCCGTACAAAGTGTAGCCAGGTACTATATAGTTTATAGTGGCGCAATTGTCTCAAATACCGTGTACTAGGAGGGACGATCCACTAGCGCTTCACTGAAATGTTTGATAAACTTCTTGTTGCAATGTGTTTTGGATTCTTCGCCTTCCCTGGATACCGACGCGTCGCTGCAGTTCGCTAGGCTTGTCTGCCTTTACTTCATCACATCATCACCCCTTGCCAATGAAAAAGAGTTGTCCTCATATCTTAGCAGATAAAGCGGAAGAAGAAGTGTGGGGGGTAAAGTGACGTGGACCACGTTATCTTCTGCCAGCAGGGCTAGACAAGGGTGTAGACTTTTCGCTACAGTAGTATTAAGTCAGATAGGATAGAAAGAGAGAAGGAAATACTAAGGTAAGCGGAAGTGCCAATATCGTGAAGTCTTCCATGACTACGTCTGAACGGCCAGGGTATTGTTCTGCTGAGTTTGTAACTCTAAGGTGTGTGGAGGCTCTGATCTTGGCATTAACTAAGATGTGCAAATACTCTTCAACGTGACCGCGGCAGACCACTCCGGGTGGGACTGATTCGCGCCAGCCTGTCCTTGAAGTCTTGCTCTAATGCAAATTTTTATGTGGTAACTAAATAATGAGTGTTCATAGTGACTGGATGAAATTGATTTCAAATAAGTATTTCAAATTCGAAATTGTTAGTTGAAAATTACAATAGTTATCAAAGGATAAAATACACTATTAAAATACTCCCATCATCAGTAATTACAAAGTAATTACAGAATTTCTGTAAGTTACATTAAGTTTACTACAAAAAGAATACTGAAAAATATAATGAAAGTAGCCATACATAAAAATTATATGATCAGTTTTAAAAATAAGATTAAAATTTGTAGATGTCCGTTAGAATGAAGTGGAATTAAGGTTTGATACGTAGGAGGGCATAGAGAACTGTTTAATATATACATTAGGTAAAACAAAATACCACAAAGTTGTGCCGTGGCAAGAGACCTCCTATATATTAAGTGTGGGAAGGGTCTATGAAGACTTAAAACTAACACAATACACAAAATAAAATTTTACAAATACTTTATAACAATATTCAAAATAAAAATTTAAAATGTATTTATAGTATTAACCTCTTTGCATCATCTCCGGGTTATTCAGTGTTTTGTATAGTTCAGTAATCTAAAATGTGTAATATTTTAGAAAAAGTATTAGGAAATTATCTGTCATATTAAATTTTCTCTAACATAGTGAACGTTTGCGGATAAGCCTGGACATTAAACAATAATCAAACATAGTTTTCATGAAACTAAAACAATTACATATATTTTTTATAATCAAAATAATATTGTTGTTTATGTTTAAATTGTATAGGTCTATATAAAATGTATTACATAATTTCTTTTGATAAGCTTAATATATGTTCGGAGTAATCCGGTCTAAATAAAATTACTAATTTTTTTTTCCAAAATATGTCAAATTACTCTCTATGTATTAACTAAGTGTCCTTTTCCGTATTTTTCTTCTTTTTTTGTGAACAAATTATTTTTCTGTTCTATAAGTCAGAAAAATATAAAATGCAGCTCTGTTTACAATAGATCATCTATAATTTTTGTATTATTTAATAATAACTTAAAGTATTAATAACTAGAGTAAAGGAAGACGTATGAGATTAACTAATATGTTTTTTTATTTATGTCCAAACCGTAATAAAGCGGAGTGATGTTGGTATATATGTGTAAAAGCGCTGATGTGTTGTGTGCTAGTGGATTAGCGGTCGGGTGTTAGTGTGTTGAAAGTGTGACGGTGTTGTTTACCTTATAACTGACGGTGTAGCGTGGTGCGCGACGTAGGAATTTGCTTATCGTTTTCATTGCGCCACCTACGACGGGAAATGCAGTGTTGCGCCGCGCTTATCGTTTCATCACCGCCGATTCGAATACTCCGTCAAGCTCCAGCTGTATCTATAAATTTTTAATTGGGTTCCTGATTTTTTATTTCGAATAGTGCATTGAAATGTAAACACTTTGAATTTTTTTAAATAATTTTTTCTTAGTTAATTTTTTTATTGAAATGACACTGAGAAAGAGTTCATCAACGGTTCTCTTTAAATGCAGTATTATGTTTAAAAATGCATTAAGTAATTCAGCAACTTCAAATAATTCTATGTAATACTTTATTAGAAGTAATACTATGGTTTCACATCTCTATTACTTTCACCTCACACTTGCAATTCTTTCTGCGTGCGCTGAAAATGCAAAGAAAGAGTCGAGATTTAATTATAATTACGAATTCATGCGTTTTTATGCATAGTTCTTAGTAAAATCTATCAACAGAAGAGTCAACGTTNAGTCGAGATTTAATTATAATTACGAATTCATGCGTTTTTATGCATAGTTCTTAGTAAAATCTATCAACAGAAGAGTCGACGTTGAACTTACAATAATACGACGTGGATGAAGTAGCATACTTGAATTTGAATATGTCATTTAATTTTCACATTAAGACCCCGAAGCTGTTAAATTATAGACTATAACATTTTTTGTATGGATACCGTTTATTGTCAGTTATAGTTATGGATTCTGTAAAAAAAATATATGACACTGTTACTACATAAATACGATTAGGATCGTTAATTTCTTCTATTAAAATATCGTTGGCAGAAACGAAAAATCATTTTAGTTTACAAATTGCAAAAATATTAGAAGCTTGCCTACTCTGCAACAAGTTGAGACATTTATCACAGCTTTTTGTTAAGTCAGTGAAATGACACTACCACTTATGAACTCACCAAGGTAAAACCAATTTGGGACATGTATCTTTGAGCTAGTGCTGCCTGGCCCCCTATAACTAGGTCAGCTTACTTCCAAACGAGATAAAAATGCCTCTCTAGTGGGTCATCACTCCGCCAGAAACCCAAAGTGCTCCTCACCTCCACTCGAGAAACCAAATTCGACCGAATGTTAAGTGACATCTATCTACTGTATGCACCCGGGTTCGCCTGCGTACGCCCATTCGCAGGTGAAGTGGGCGTGACTCTTGCAACCGTCCCATTTCATTAGAACCCTTCTAGTAACACACAGTAATTCCCTCTTGGGCTCTAAATCAAGAAGTCTGTGCAGACTGTTAAATAAGGTGGACCTCTTACTCTTGCAGATGGTCGAACCACAGGGTTGGCTAAAACCTGCAACACAGTTCCTGCTTGACCCAAAGACTTACATTCTGCCTGTGTGCACTATTAACATTCCAACAAAACGTAAGAAGTAAACAGTGACCAGCAGACAGAGTTAGTGGAAGAAAATAAGAAACTTGCAGAGGAGTGAGCAGTACAGGAAATACAAATCGTCAAACTTCTGGGCTATGGAGCATGTATTGATTTTCTAAGTTGCACGCACCTCTCAAAACGCGCTATGCATGTGTGCAAGTGTGTTGATGTGCACTTGCACAGAACTGTCAGCACAGCGTTTCCGAACGAACGTGCCTACGACCTTGCACGTTTTGAGTACGTATATGGCAGCGATTAATGAACATTGGTTCAACTTAATTTATGTACAAATATTTAGAGAACTACCGGGAAAATATTGTTTTTTTACGATTGATTAGTGGACGAACTTATAACTGTAAGAAGCGCATATATTATTAATCAGGTAAACGGCAGAATATTAAGTTACTTAAACAAGTAAATATCAAAAAACTCGTTGAGACCATTGAAAAATGTATTGACATATATGCTTAAGTAATAGAAATCATTTAACTTACTGAGTTGTGGACGTATTATTTAACTACGTTAATATATTCATTTGAACTTAAAATCCAACGCACACAGACGATGAAAGAAAATGATATTTAGTTACCAAGCTTCTGTCACTCTATCAGATAGTTTAGAACCTAATTTTATAATCTTATAAACTGGGAATATTTTCAGAGGGATTTCATGAAAATTAGTGTCTATAAAAGCAAATTACATGGGTTTAGCTTATATTTATGGTATTAATGTTGAACGCGAAGCAGAGTTATTTTATTATTTATAATTATTACTACCAAAATAATGTGATGGCGGGTGGGGCTTTTATTTGGTGGTAAGTGGTAGAATTTCACTTGGCTGCAAGAGGTGGAGAGATTGAGGTGCCTCCACTGTTTTTAATATTTTGTACCAGGGACTTGTGAGGATTTGCGCTAATACGAGCGAAAAATTGAAGTTGTTTATGAAGACAGAACATATATTTAAAACAATTTCTAAGAGTTACAGTAAATATAAGGCATTGGCGAGGGAGGTTGTAATCAATTACAATATATTACTAACCTCAATAATATCATCGCTGTAGGCTGAGTGTTGATTCGGAAAGCGACTAGCGGCATGCGAAGCCGCAACTTGATTATATCATCTCAGCGTGGGTCCTCGGCAGACTGACAGGCCCCGTACAAAGTGTTGCCAGGTAGTATTTAGTTTATGGTGGTGGAACTGTCGCAAATACCGTTCCGCCGAGAGGGGAGATCCACTGGCGCTTCTGAGCTATGTTTTATAAACTATTATTATTGTAATGTGTTTTGGATTCTCCGCCTGGCCTGGATACCGAGGCGTCGCTGCAGTTCGCTTGGCTTGTCCGCCTTTACTGACTCATAACACTACAATTACAGAATTGCATGCATAATAATTGTGGCAACCATATTTCTGCAGTGAATGTGTTGGATGGAAGTTACAATTTTTCACCACTTGCGTGTCTTCATGCGCGTGAACCCAATCGTGGAGGTGTGTTTTGCTTTATTGGTACCAAACTTGTTCCTGTGCTACACCTCCATGGGTGATAATGGGTAGTTTCTATGCTCGTTGTTCTTGGATTAGGGCTGGCTTCCATGGGTCGCGAGGTGATTCGCCTATTCCAACCCATCCTGTATACAGATAGAACCTTCAAATATCGGCCGTGGTGTCATATCGGAACAGGAATTGCGGAATTGCTAATAAATATTCATAGAACTTTCATAATACTAAAACAAATTAAGAAACTTAATCTTTAATAAGTATTTGCAGAGTTTTCAGTGTTAGGCGGGTTCTGTGTGACTGGTCAGTGAATAGCAGCTGCGATACGACTGTATAGGAGGAGCTGCTGCGCTATCATCACCGAGGACGATAAGAATATGGGGAGAGTGAAGTGAAAGAAGAAAAAATTCCAATAATGATTAAGATTTTTAAGTGGGTTGCATAGTATACTCCATAATGAGAACAAGCACTTAATTTATACAAAATAGTAAATTAATGATTTTCTAAACATCATGCCAGTTAAGAATATTGAAAATGTCTTCATAAAGTGTCAATATATAAAACAAGTATTTTAAATAGGCGAAGAAATAGGGAATTATGTTAATTGCCCTTTTCTCATAGCATTCATATACAATATACACGAAACCAACTTAACGAAATTTTGAAGCGAAACGTACCTGTTTCGTAAACCTTCTTTCTTCATATTTTCCCGAGCGAATTCAAGAGAAGTAAAAAAAAACCTTCTCTTCACCTATCTGTATCTGATTTTGAAACATCCTTACTAAACAAAATTCCAACAGTGTTGAAGCAAATTCAAGAGAAGTAATAGAAACCCGACCTCTATACCAAGTATTTACGTTCGTTAATTACGATATTAAATTTAACGTTTTCATATCAAAACCCATATATGCAGTGTTAAAAATAATTTTTGGATGAAGTCAGGGCTTCTGTTTAGATATCGGTTAATGATAACCACTAAGTAAAAGAATTTCTTTGTTCTTACGCTGCAGTCAGTTCTGTTACTGAAAAAGCAACTCCTTATTTAATCAATTATGGCTTAAAAATATAAAAAACAATAAGTTATTTATAAAAACTGTCACCCTAATGTAAGAATTTTCGCTCTATATGCTGGCGTTGGCCTTACTATACCTAGTACGTGAAAAAAATTAATGTCTTTACCAAACACGTGTCTAAAAAATTTGTACTGATTACGTTCAGGTTATGCACCATTTCAATTTACTAAACGTATCGATGTAGGATAGATATAAATTAATCAAGTCACTGACAAGCTGACACTTCGAGCATCTACAGGCGCAATGAGTGCTTCAGTCTGCTAGCAGCTGTCCAATATCCTCCCGAACTCCCATTTCTCCCGGCCTAACTGTGGCAACATGTGTCTGAGACAACCCTTTCCCCGCACCCAAGTCCTCGCACCGATCCCAGGAGTTATGAACTTGCCTAGCTCGTAATTAAAACTGGACACCGGTCACTCTCCGGTGGTGCCTAATTGGGGGTCCCTTGAATATGTAGAGACTTTGGCGCAGTACTGCCCCCCCCCCCCTTTCTCTCCTCTTCAACATGAACAGAAGGCCAACACGCGTAGAATGCGCACAGTTTCGAGGGTGTAGGGTTGCATACATTACAGGGGGCAAACAAAACAGCTTGTGGTATTTTCTCTCTGCAAATTACAAACTCGGTAAATTCAATTTCGCCACAGTAAATAATTACTACCTTCCGCGTCTCTTACGTACGTCGTGGCAGTGACTGTTTTGCAGAGTACGTTTGTGCAGAAAAGTCTAATTTAAGTAGTTTAGGTACCTGATGAATCGAAAGCTAATTAAATTACTTATATATACTTGTTTTCAGTTTTATATTAACTGCAGGGAAGGAAAACATTTTTATCTTAGACTAAGTCAGTACAATGTATATTCTTAATTGTGATAAAACGAATGCTGATTTAAAATGTATGAAATCATGGCAAAACTTTTAACAAAGGTGGCTTTTTTGAAAGTAAATTGGTCACATAGCAAAAGCTACCAGAAATGTAAATCCTTACAATGGCAATGACACTATAGTCTTTAATGTATTGTTAGTAGAAAGCTGTACTTCAAAATGCCAACTGTCGAACCTCAAGAATTGGTGAGAAGGATTTGAAATTGACAATTGGCAATTTAATCATTGGTTCATCATTTAACTCAAAACCATATGTTTTCTGAATTTCTGCCACAGTTATCTTGGTACACTATATATAACTTTAACATTGAAAATTTAAATAAATGTAAATTGTCTTCGCTCTCCTCTCCCCTTCTCTCTATTTCTCTCTCTCTCTCTCTACATATATATATATATATATAAACACAGTTGCATGAAAAATATCGTTGCATAATTAATTTTTGTTCAATTATAATCAGATATAATAATAATTTAGAATGCGTTTCTTTAAAATAAATTTAACGGAAATTATAAATCGAATAAGCAGAGAAATATTTCCTTTCTGGCAAGGAATTTGCGCTGGGTATTAAATGGACAACATATAAAGTAATAACATACTATATAAAAAGAAAACATTTGTACTTACAAGGTGCTAAGTATTTCTTNAATTATAAATCAAATAAGCAGAGAAATATTTCCTTTCTGGCAAGGAATTTGCGCTGGGTATTAAATGGACAACATATGAAGTAATAACATACTATATAAAAAGAAAACATTTGTACTTACAAGGTGCTAAGTATTTCTTTTGTATCGTATCAGCCAGAGGAAGTCTATTTAGCCTCGTGGTTTACCGGCTCCGCATGTCGTACCGATCTATTGAGCAATGTGCTAGTAGACGTGCAAAGCAGATGGGTAACCAGTTGGGGAATCCTGTATTCAGTGTCGCGGGCTGGGATAGATCCCACGATATCCTCAATGCAAGTCAAAAAATGCTGCTACATGATTTAATATATTCATTCCACTTTTCTTATAATAGTATAAATTACATAAAACATAAAATAACTTGATGACACTAACAAAACCAGAAACTATTATATTAACCATACCACGGAAGTAGATTAACTACCGCATAAAACGCTATATAGTGTATTCTGTACGAAACAGAAATATGGAAGTTTGCTTAGCACTAAATATTTTTCGAACAGGCCGCACTTCAATATTTTTCATACGAATTTAGAGGCCGCAGTCACTGAGCAGTTAGACTGCTCGCCTCCCACCAAAGCAAATCGGGCTCAATCCCCGGCAGAGTGACTCCCGGATTTTCGCAAGTGGGAATCGTGCCGGACGATGACGTTGGTTGTCGTGTTTTTTTTCGGGGGTCTCTCGTTTCCCTTGCCCTTGCATTCCGGCGTTGCTTCATTCTCTCATCATTTCACCCTCATCGGCTCTCAAGACCTCGTTCTGAAGAGTAGCCCAAATCTCCCAGCACAACCCATTCGATTTTACATGTATATTAAACAGTTTCATTGATTTCAACAAACTTTTTATGTAAAAAGTATTATGTCGTTGTATGAAGATATTAGCCTTCTTCCCATTTGTGGGTAATTTTGTTCCACTGTATCAGCTCTGCTTTCGTCAGTTTTCTGTGAAACGAAATAACAGAAATACGTTGAATTGATGCCATTATTTTTTAACTAAATATGTTTATAAGCACTACGCAAATTAAGAGTTTAGTTTTAGATTATATAAGAAAAGAAGGCAAATAATGATTTCGTGATATTACGAGTATGAAATATAACTTGTGATACTAACATTAATTGTGTCCATAGTAAAGCTGATAATGCAACGTGCGTGTATAGACAGTATTGAGATGTACTTAGAAATTGTTGATAGTGTGTGGTATATAGTGTAGGTACACTATGTAGAGTAGTTGCTAGCATTCTAGGCTGTGAATGAAAGGATTATGAGTTCAATTTCAGGTTCTTGCAAATAATTTATTAATTGTGAAATAATGCTCTAGATAACCTATATGGATATGGTAAATAAATCAATTTTATTTGGGTGAAACTATTGTTGTTTTGTTTTAAAAATACATGGCAAGCTGCTTCTATGTGGGCCACAAGTGGCCAATAACAGGACCACAAGTGGCTTGCAAAACGTTAGCTGACGACGTGTGGTTTACTTACGGCAGGTCAGAAACAGAAAGCCAGTGGGCCACTGCTGCCACACGTGGCCCACTGATGGTGCTGACATGTTCGGGGTACAGTTAGTTACGCAGAAGTGAGCCGCTCGTGAGCACGTTGTATTTTGCTACATTGACGTTATCTGAACAATGGACTAGATGTGGCTAACTGCAAGAGCCATCATGTGGGCCACAAGCATGTGCGGGGGCATTACAGTGGTTGACTGATTGTTAACTGATTGTGGAAACCGGATCTGGGCTGCTCGTGTACAAGCAGATTTGTACAAGTGGGCCAACTGACTTTTGCTACTTGGGACGGTTTGGCGTCGCACAATTATGCATAAAGCCAAAATACGCTAGAACGTGGAGTTCGAATATCTTCACCACACGGTGTTCAGAAATTGTCGTATAATATTGGTTTGCTGTTTAACATATAGGAGTGCACAGCAGTCATAATTAGGATGTGCACAAAGTTAAAGAATTCGCTGAAGGCCACATGAAAGTAGGGGTCCAAAAGTTTTCCCCCCCATGAAATGTTTTTATTTTGATGATTAAAATAGTGGTAGTCACGCAAAAGTTGAGGCAAAATGGGATATGATATGAAGAACGTATTTTGCATTAGTCTCCAAAATATTAATGGAAATTTCGATTGCGGAAGAATAATTTGTATAAATTGGAGGAGTGAAATTAATCAAATCAAGGTCAAGCCTGCTCTGACGCAATCGACAAATTAGTTTCGGTGTTCCTTTGAATGTCCGATACAGACCAGCCTGCTCTTAGGCATGCTGGAATTCGAGAATAATAAATACATCTCAAAGACTGCAATTGAAATCAACAATAATGCGGGTCATGAGGGTGTGTCTGCGCACACCCGGCACACCCCGTGCGCACGCCTATGGTTGAACTATTGCCAGTTTGGCCTCCACGCCGCATGACCTCTGAGAAATCTATCAGTTAGGTACATAATAATTGTTGGTTTTCTCTTTATTACACCATTGTCAACGAAATTAAGACAGTTATAGTTATAATTTACATGTTCTGTATATTGACAGAAAATATTACCTCTCTAGTATTTTTTAATGTTGTTGCAGTAAACCACGCAAAATTATCGAAGTGTGCTAGGATTCCGTTTTGCTTTAAAAAGGACACAATAGTTTTGTATTTTAAATTTAAGTGTCGCAAATGCAATAGTCTTTTGTCAATAAAAGTGGTTTATTAAGAGTAGCAATTTATACAATTAAAGAGGTAAAATACTATTTATTCCTATCTAAACTACCGAGAAATAATCTAAAAAGTTGCACTTAAAACAATTTATTGCAACCGGAATAGCTCGCTAGAAAATTTTATAGAGTCATCTCAATCATGGTAAAGAATCCATATCACAAATACAGCGTGAAATTTGTTGAAGTTAAAATGAACATAGTTTAAACATTAAAGAAAGGAAATATTCGTTACCTAATGCTTTTTATATGAAATAAAATACGTACCGTTTTATGAAGAGAAAGTAGACGGAACATTGTGTCTTTTTGAAGCATACTGGTTTTGTGAGCCAATTAGTAAACGAATAAAGACATAATGCTTCATATCTGACCTAGAAAAAAATGCATCATGCCATTGAACATATCGATTACAGATTCATAACTCTCTTGTCATTCGAAAAAATTTCAAGGGATTTGCAGTGTAATACTTATTATTATAAATGAGACAAATAGTACATTATATTTTTTCGTATTTCCTTTTGTTGATAACCAGCAATAAAAATAATTTTTTTTGAATGCCCTCGTTTCAACTTAAAAGTGAACTATTTGAGTTAAAGGAAGTCCATGGTGACACGGTTCTTCAATCGAAATTAAGTGTTAAAATTTTTGAAACGAATGCTATATAATGATTAAAATTTGTAAAAAATCCATATGGAATTTAATTTAAAATTAATCTTCAGATTAGGTTATAGTCCATTTACTAGATGCGACGCTTATATAAAAGTATCCTGGTATAAAGTTGATGGAGAAAATTTTAATTCACTAAGTTTAATTATTTTGGTTGTTAACTATGGTACAAAACTCATGGTTTTCTGAGAATCAGAACACACTATAGACCTAACGACTGGAAAAACCGTGAACTGCAACAAGCATAACATCTCATTGATGCCAAATTTTTATTTTGCTATCTTGGAAATCTCGAATACCTACTCATTTTGAGAACGACGTTAAGACCTCTTGCATGGAACCTTCACGTTATAGCGCAAGCGGAAGTACGATGTCCTATAGCAAATGGTAAAATTTGTAATTTGTAAATGTTACTAGACCATGTAACAAAGCCTACTGCAGGATGATCCTGAAATCCAAATATACACTTATGAGATAATTGACGTATGAGTAATTGAGTAGACAATATAATACGACCTATGGCAGACGAAAAATGGTAATTAAAAGAATTTAAATAAAAATAACAGAAACTATGCGAGATCAAACAACAAATTCGAGAACATTGTTAATATGATTTCATATCTGCCACCTGTGAACACGGCGGCTTACAATATTGCCCGTTATTCGGAAATAAGGAAGTGCAATATTACTAACTTATCAAAAGTTACACGTAGACTTTTGTATATTTTTAAGCAGTAATAATCACGTGTTCATTAAAGGAACACAAATGGTTGACATGGTGTAACACATTCAGCCAATCTGCTCTCAATAAAACGTGTGACGTTTCAAAGAATGCTGTCAATACGGTGAATTTCTCAGTTTTAAAATCATTAACATGTAGTAATAATTCATTGTTCGAAGCTCATGACACTTCTACAATATATAAGCAAATGCGTAGGCTTTTTTACATTAACGGTTACAGACAACCTCTATAGCAAACGTCGCTTGAACTTTACCTTTAAACCACGAGTTTCGCGTTCGAATCACGGGTAGGTGGAGAAGAACTAGACCATTTACAGAGCCGAAAGTATGTTAGTTAGGTTTGTAAGCTGATTTCTTCTCCTCGACTGGCGTAACGGCTTGGACGACAAAGCGTTCACACAACAGAGTAATTAAGTAAAATAAAGCATAAGTAGAAAGTTATTTTGATTCACAAGGCTGCGGGTGGCCAAATAAAGTACTTGCTAAGAGACACATAATTCTGACGACACAGGAAAAACGAGTGTAAGTATCGAGAGAGCGTGCCGTGCGATCCAAAGACGGTAGGGACAGGTCCCGCTAATTCCGCCTTCCACCGGAGATAGCAACAGTCATAACGGCCCTCCGAGGAGAACCGGTAACAGGCAATGAAGACATTAAAGAAGATCAATGGCCGACGGTTTTTTTACAGTCTCGTGCCTGATAGCAGGTCCCGTTGCTGTTGCTATAAGGTCCATTATTTACGCTAGTGGAAGTGGGCCGCGAATGCGATGGGTAAGNCCCCAGAGTCCCCAGAGTCGAGTCACTTACACCCGACCCGAATTTCGCTCTTGGGAAATGGCGGCGAACAGCTCCCACGTATACCAACTGAAAGAGACTAGATGTGAGCACTTGCTCAATACGAGAAACAGTCGTGCCAAATCAATATACAACCGATGTTCCCGAATATATTACCGAAAGAAGTAAATCTGATAAGATAAAAACACATATTGGTTCTTTACACCAAATATCGTTATGAAGTTTTTGTTTACTCAGATAAAACTGCGCTCAACCAAATTTGTTCGCTTGAAAATAATGTATTCAAATAAAATTTCGTTAAATTTGTTACATCTTATACACAGTGCGTGCGGTTAAGAGGAATTATACCTGTAAGAATTCACACACATAAACACACTTATATACAAATATAAAAACATATACTCACATACGTACACGTTTATAAGCAAAATTAATGAAATTGAGTGTCTATGGTACGTTCGTGGCCATGTTTCGAATAATCACTGCCTGCTCCAAATAAGTGACTATTAATATATTCACCGTAATAAATTTAGTTTCAGGAAGTTAATATAGATTTTAGGACATTCATTGGAATTACGATATTCTTTTTCTGGGGACCGTAGGTAAAAGTTATCTTCTTAAATAATGACATGAAATGAAACAATTAAAGAGGAAAGCTGTATAAAGCAGAACTGAAGAAAACGGGCACACCCAAGAAAATGTAAGGGCCTTGCGTAAAATTCTCTTAAGCGTAAAATCAGAACTCATGTTCACCAGTCTTTGGTGCTTGGACAGCCTTGGGAGAGGCCAGAAGACTTAATCGCACGCCACGGACAGTCAGCGAGGCCAGTTATAGGTACTTTAAGATGATGCGCCCAAGCAAATACTTGCACTAGCGTTTCCTCGGGTTTCATTGGTTAGAGTTTGTGAAGTAATAGGTGAGGAAATCTTTCTGAGCCGATCGGACAGAAAATATTACCACAACAGACTTCAAATATTAGATGATGGACAACCGTAAGAAATTTATATAAATATTTTTCATATAGATTCTTTGTCTCTTTATCTCTCTCTCTCACACTCACTCTCTCTCTCTTTATATATACTATTTATAGTGTTTGTAAAATTTCAGTAATTATAATTCAAATTTATAGATAGCCTAAGACGCTCACAGCGTTGTGCGTCACGCTGCCAAACTCGTACGCAAGTCTGTGCAGTAATTCTGCCTTTCAAATTTATTAAAAAAAATTCAGCACATAAGTTTTTGTGTCATTTATTTTAAAAGGCCTTTCAAAAAACACAAATTACTGGTTCACTTAAAATAAAACTTACTGTTCACTGCTAACATAGAAAAAATCAGCAAAATCCCTTTTCGTATTACACTACAACTTTACTGATGTAAGTTTAAGATTGTTTTCTTGCTATAAGTATAACGACGCCTATGTTCTACGATTGTAATGAATATTATTTTGTTTTTCGTTTTGTGTTATGAGGATACTGAACTCTTGCATAAAAACAACGTCCCTTTCTGGATTGTCATTTACAATGGTTAAAGGTTTAACTGTCGCACTTTTATACTTGTAGTCAGCTCTGAGATCTCATGTTTCAGGATCACAATATAAATCATATTTTGGGATATAAATGGTATAAAAGACATTCATAGTGTTTTTTGTCACAACAGTTAAGTCCTTTGAAGTTGGTAAACTGCTAGCTGAGTCGCAAAATCCTTCTTATATCCCAAAGCTGCCATAACGGTTTCATTGTTTGTTGCACATTCGTTAGTTGATTGATCGGTTCTTCTTCCAGTATCTAACGTATAAAACGTTGAAATATGTATATATCAGCATCTGATGGTGTATCGCATAGACTCGTTGACCACATTTGCTAGAATGAGTTACTATAACCTATGTGGTGGCGACAGACTAGGTGGAGGATATCCTTGTGTAACTTTCGTTCCAAATATGTGCAAGCTCCATTTCTGTGAAGTGTGCTGCTGGCAGCAGTATCGCCGCTTATATTAATGTAATTGTATATTAATAGTTTACAATCGATCTTAGCCAGTAGCTGGTGTTTACTATGGTATGACGTTTACTGTACTGCACTGGAAATTTCGACTGATTTGAACCATCTGTATATTATATAATAGGTATTTTATTTTTCTGCTTAGAGTATTTATCTTGTAAAAGTGCGGCACACATATGTTAGCAGTATGATATTGGACATTCTAGAGCAATGTAATTTAAATGGGAGCTGTGCGGCTGGTAGGTTGAAAGACTTTGGCTCGACTCGGACGAGTTCGGCAATCTTCGGCTCGACTCAGGTGCTCGGAAGCTCTCGAATCGGGTTTATAGAATGTACCCAAAGGTTCACGGCAGTTAAACCCACTAATTCTTCTAGCATATGTTTGTTTCTCGTGGCCATATCGGTTTTATAGGCATGGTGTGTGCCAAATCGTATATCTGTATGGGTTATAGGATTTTAAAAAATTATTTTTAATTATAAATTATTGATTTATTTTCATATTGTGCCGATGTTATAAGTAGGAAATGGCAAAAATTTGCAAAATTTTCTCATTCAAATACTACATTTCCAGCCCGCTCTATTGAAGGCTGATTAATACACGATGCCAGAATCTGCAAATTATTCACTGCCTCGACTGTTTGGTAGGTATAAGTACGCTACTCAGATTTATTAATGTATGCAATGTATATGTGACTAAACCAAGCCCTTCATACAAGAACCAAACACCTTCCCAAGCCGTCTTATAATCATGGTATGGATAGGCAATTTAAAAAAATGTTATAGACATACTTGGCATTAATTGAAATACCAATAGTGCTAGTCCCTCTTGAGACTTGGAATGTATGAGGGTGATAAATAGTCTTATATCCAATGGTCTTCTTGAATATCAACCCATCAATTGTCCAATCATTCTATAGATCATTCCATCGATATTTTGATCAATCCATTAATCTTCTAATATTCTCATCAATCTTTGGCAATCTTTCCATCAATATTTCTATCAATCTTTTAATATTTCCATCAAACTTTCGCAAAATTCCACCAACCAGCACTACATGCACTACAATCAGCTCCGCAACCAGCTCCCAAATATTTGTTAATCCTCACTAATCTTTCAATTTTTCCATAAATATTTCAATCTTCCCATAATTTTTTGCAATCTTTACATCTATCTTTCGAAATCTTTCCACCAATCTTTCAATCTTTTTTATAGTTGGGAGGTATGGCAAGTTGATCTTGTTGATTGTTCTAGTCTCACCAGGAGCTAGTTTTGTCCTCAGTAAATTTCGCTCGGAACCAGTCTTGAGTAGAAATAGTCTTGGGTGGGGTCAGTCGTTGGCTAGTGTGGCTAGTTGGTATGGATCGTTGTTATGACTAAGTGCTAATGTTCAATTGTATGGTCAGTGACTTTTCTCGATTTTTCGAGTTCTAGGTAATTGGAGTCAATATCAAGATCGACAACAATCAACATGGTGGCTATATCGACAGCTCCTCTGGTGGCGAAATCGATAATTAGTATACTAGCAATACCTAGGCGACGAAAACGTAAAGAAAAGACGAAAGAAAAAATTAATATTTTGGGTATAGTGCATTCTGCAGAATGAGCATAGGTAATTGGGTACGGCAGGGGAATTTTAATACAATTATAAACATTGATTGCGAGTCGAACAAGCATGAGTAATCAACCAATAATAACACTGTTGGATGGCGAAGCGAACACAAGTATTGAACCTATGAGTAACATTGGTGAGGTTGAGTCGTCTGCTGGACACGGTGCTAAGAAAAAATTTGGAACGAAATTTTTAAGATAAATTTCTTAAATTAATGTTTTATAGTTTTTAATAATTTATTATTTTTTTTGTTGGTGTCTAATGTTATTTAAGGTCATTGACATAAGGGGAAAGTCAGAGGTCAAGGTTAATAGCACTTGTATTTAATATGGTGGTTGTGTAAGGTCATAACATAGTGGCTTGTCAGCCCCAGTCATCCCTTCCCTCTAAGCCAAATCATAAAAAATGTTGATTTTTTTTAAATTTGTGAAATAAAATATATAATTTTTTTTACAAAATTTATTGAATTTTTGAAATAAATTTTATTAGTTATAAGTATTTATTTTTTTTGCTATTTTTGGGGTTCAAGGTCATTAAAGGTCATGACATTATGTCAAGATCACGGTCAAAGGTCATGTTCATGGTCACCAATATCCAACATGGTGGTCGGGTAACATCACTACATGTTGGCCGGCCAGTCCTTGCTCCTTTCCCGATTCACCTCTATGCCCAAACATTTGAAATTTCAATTTTTTAGTAATTTTTAATAATTTTTTAATATTGTTTTAATAATTTGTAAAAAAAATTTAATTTTTTTTTTAGAATTTTTAATTTTTTGGATTTTCAAGTTTATTAAGTCATGAGAATGAGGTCAATGTCAAGTTCATGGGACAAGTTAAAGGTCACCTGCATGTCGATTATCGATATTTCTGCGGCAGACGTCTTGCTTTAGACGTGTCGTTCGAGTGACGGCCTCGTTATGATTGCGTGCTGAAAAATCGATTACGTTTCTGAGTAACTTAACTGCCTAGTCTTGCCTAAGGCGTCGTTACTATGATGTATGTTCCTCATAAAATGTGCATATATTGGTGCTACTGATGCTTCAGGTCTTCGCTTATAGGCCAGTAAACGAGATAAAGATATTGATATTAATTTAAAATTATGCAATCTTTCACGGTAAAATGTAGTTTAACTACTTAAATTCATTCCGAAAATTATTAATTTTCACTTCAAAGCTCCATCAACATATCCAATGTAACGCACATTAATTATCGTGGTATCGAGATGTAAAATTCACGCACTAATAATAAGCATAAAAATTTTTATTGTAATTACCCGCATTGACTTACTTATAGTTTATGGTGGCTCAAAACTTGAAGTTTTGGCACAGTGGTGAATGCTTCAGATAATAATTTTTTATGAGTTAAAATGCATTACCTTCTACGATGTCAACTTTACCGCTATCTGTTGGGACATTTGTAAACTGAGTGTGCTGTCTTCCTGCTATCTATAGGTGAAATTTATTATAATTTACGCATTATTTACAAGTTATACTTGACCGAAAACATGAAAATCTGTACAAATTCAAACCAATCTACGAAACAACGAAAGCGTATCACCTAATTCAAATTTAACTTTCCTTCGTGAATACATAACAGGGGCTTGAGCAATTTGAAATAACTGCAGTCTGATTCAAAACACATTTATGAACTGGAAAACTTTTTCAATGTATAACATTACAAATATCAATGTGATTAATGTAACATATTTAAGGCGGAGGACTATTATGAGCACGAAGAAAAAAACACATTTCTAACAATCCACAACCAGGATTACTAGTCATACCCTGCAAACCAAATCTATACAATAAATAAAGCAACATATAACTTCCTTGACACTGTGTAACTTGTTAACGAAAACTTTCTCCTGTTTAGCGACATCGGTACTAAATACTCCAATATTCCTAAAAAAATCTTCCGTGTATAGTATCTTCTCCTTCTGTAGTGTCTTCGTGGCATGTTGAATCACTGTTGTTGGTTGAATCATTGTTCTTGATTGTTGGTGCAGGGGTGAAGAATGCTTGTTTGTTTCGTCCCCAACACTATGACGTGTCTTCTCTGATGGCACAGAGCAAAGTGACATGTTACACTCTTGCTCTCACTTATATACATTCTTAGACGATTACATCATAGGTTATAACCTGCTGCTGCGCAGGACCTGGAAATGCCGCATACACAGGCAGGAAGCGCTTATACATGGGAAGTGGAGCATCGCGTCACCCATCTGTAATACTAGGACAGTGATTCAAACAACAACAGTGATTCAACATGCCATGAAGACACTACAGAAGGAGAAGATATAATCCAAGGAAGATTTTTAGGAATATTTCAGGATTTAGTACGGATATTGCTAAACAAGACGACGTTTTCGTTGAACAAGTAACACAGTGTAAAGAAAATTATCTCTTGCTTTCTTTATTGTATCGATTTGGTTTGCAGGGTATGACTAGTAATCCTGGTTGTGGATTGTTAGAAATGTGTTTTTCTAGTCGTGCTCATAATAGTTCTCCACCTAAAATAGGTTACATTAATCAAATTTATGTTCGTGAGGTTATATGTTGGAAGAGTTTTGCATTTCATGTGAGTGTATGTAATCAGACTGCAGTTATTTATATTGCTCTAGCTCCTGTTATGTATTCACAAAAGAAAGTCAAATTAGCCGCTGGCGTTGTTTCACATCATGCACTTGCGGAAAAAACTGCAGTGCAGACAAATCCTTCAAAACTAACAAATTTTCGTATCTAAATAGTTTAGTAAATTTTCTGTGTTTATTGAATGGCCAGCTTAGTTCACTTATGAAAATATAAACTAACAATAGCGCAGCGTGAAGAAATTGGCACACACATCCAAAGGAATGGTTACATATTAAATCATAGAAAGAGGTATTAAGATGTTTGCGGGAGAAGTATTGCTAATTGCATAGTAAACTCTCCCAGTAGAAACCTTACTGTATATCTCATGCATGTCTCATGATGCGACGATGTACTGAAGGCGGTCACATTCGCGCACCATACATGAGACTTTGCCGTCATAACTGTGTCGTGCTGTAATGGATCGGTGGTGGCATTTGGTCGTCAAACGTCTTACCTGAGTCACGTATTTATTACGACGGGACAAAAACAGACACGTAATCGATCCACTGGATCCAATATGGCGGTTGGGTGACACAACATGGCGGCCGGCTTGCTCCTGACTCCTACTTCCCCATTCCTTTGCCTCAGGCTCACCCAAACTATTCTACTTTCTTGCAATATTCAGCCTATACATTTTTATGCTATAAGCATTAACTTAATGTCAATTATTCTAACAAGCATTTCCTCTAAATGCGTCTGTTTTGAGTGTCCAAGCAGCTGACAATTATTTAATTGAAACTTTATTTAAGATAGGTATAATGAGACTGCAATGAACTTCGTTCTTAGCAAAAATATTTATTTCATGGCGATAAGTGAAATTTATCTGGAGAGAATGCCAATATGTGAAATCAAAAACAAATGTTATGTTAATTACAGAATGAACGTAGACATGAAGGACATAACATCAGATCTTTAATTAGCAAAGCTCAGAAAATACAGGAAACTTGCTAGTCAGTTCTTGGGGATGGTATGGAAAGCAAAACAACAGTATTATTTCCTAACAAATACATTGCGAAATACTTGGTTGGGTCATTGGTGAAAGATCAAACGGATAATTTGCGAGAGAAGTGGGAAATTACGGATTTGGGGGTTAATAAGCGTTGTTTCTCTATTTCGAAATATAAAGAAAGAAAAATCCCCAAATATCTCGTTCTGGTTTCGCCGTTAGGTTCAATGGTTTCTCGCAACATCCAAGTACGCTTGTCTTAGAAGAGGAAGAATTTAGGAACCCATTATTACGGTCTACTGATTGCGTACTGTGGTTTAAAAAATCTTACTCGAGGTGTTCAGCCGTCAGAATTTTTTTCGTGCAGATTTTCAGTGGCAGTAGCGGAAGTGGCTTTGGTTGACGAGGTTACCTGTTTGGTTTCCGGACATGCCAAGATTGAGTGCATTGGTTTAATATTGAAATTATTGTGAGTTTGACATATAAGCTAGTTCCTGATGTTCCTATTGTAAATAATATATTTTAAATCAGATTACTGCTAAGCGCCAAACAAAATTTTTCCTAAAACGACTTAATTCGTAAAATTTAATACAAGAAACTAAAATATTACTTCTACAACTATAATACTTGGCTTATCACATCGAGAACTACCAGCATGAGAATAATTTCCTGAAAGATAAGAGACTTCGCGGTTTGGGAAATCGCCAATAGGAAAATTGGTTATGATTTATTTAAAAAAAACTGTGAAATTGAGATAATATAATTGTTTATTTACTATTATCATAGAGAAAATTATTTTCAAATATTTTTGAGATTGAATTAGCATTAACGTAGCCACTATTTCCCAGTACAGCGGGAAAAATAAATTCGCGTAAAAAACTTTTCAATATTATATCAAAATCCAAGTTTTGCTTGAATGATTTATTCATTGGTTTAAAGAGTTACAGTAAAATTTTAAATAATGCAAGAGCAGAACTCAAGTAACACACACACACACGTACATATATCTATACATATAAATAACGTACGTTTTTTTCTCCTATGGAACATGATTTATATAAAATCTGTAGCGATTTTTCAACATGTTACGAGATGAGAATTCATGTAATTCGGTTCGGTACTACTGTTTCTGACACAGCGGAAGTAAAAATTCATATTTACAAAACATTTTCTCTTTCACCTCGTATTATTTGTATAATAAATGTAGCCATAATAGGTTAAATCTTTCTAAAGTTACGAAATACCACATTACAATTCTGAATGAGGACAGTTTTTGAAAAAAAACAAACATATGATCGTTTAGCAGATAAACTGGCCATTCTTATCCGTACAGGAGAGAAAACGTTCATACCAAATTTGTTGTCAGTTAGTTAAACGGTTACACTTACCTTAGGCCTAATTATTTGAGTGACGCTCTATCTGTATCACAAATTGTCCGGTAGAAATGTTAATAGTTTCCCGTTTTCATCCTATCTCAATTTACTTTCAACATACAAAATCTGGTTTACGGCATGTAACCTTGTAAGTTTCACCAACTATCGAAGTAAAGCTTCATATTTCCTAATAATGTTAAGAAATCTAATTCCATGTTAATTATTTGGCAAGAACACAGCTTTATGACAATCCTTTAAATGGCTCGTTATCAAGAGACGAACACGTCCTTGCGCACATACTGACAAAAGTACGTTGACATGAGCTAACGTATCATAGAGAAAAAGGAGACAGGCGGACTTCTACACAAGAATAACCGAAGAAATCATGGATGTTTGACTGAAACTAATATTGCTGTTCTGCATGATTTTGTCCACAAATCAAATGGGCTATTGGTAAATTTAAATATTCATTATATTTCAAGTACTATAAGTTTATAAACATTAAATTTGTACCAATATATCCAGTTTTACTAACTACTGTGGCTTCCACAGTAATTCAATACACGCGTCATTGCTAAGTCACGAGGCGAGCGTACTAATCTTCATGGAAATATTAATATTATTCTCACTGGAAACAATTGAAAATAGTCGATCTACTAGTAACATATTCTTAAGCATTCTTAAGTAATCTGCTTATATCTTTGTGCTACTAGTCAATAATGTGTATACAGAATGTAAGGTGTATGATTGTCCCCATGAAAACAGAGCGAGCGATAAGTTATCTGCACCACAGGCGTTCTACTGTTCCTCCACAAAGCGACGTCCAGCAAGCACGTGTCCGTGTAACATCGACGAATGAGTAGGGCTATTTAAAAATAAATTAACAATTAGTTTTACAGGATTTTTCGTAGGATTTGAAAATTTTAAAATGTACCTTTTTTTTTGGCTTTCAGCAGATAAATTAAAATTTTCTTAAATATCGTGAAGCTTAGAAGTTGAAATTTGTCTATTCGTACCAAGGCAACTCCGCAATTGATTAATACCGTATTTGTTACTTTAAGCCAGAGAAATCTCTTAATTTTATGTGGTTTCGGATTTAAATGAAGAACTATTATTCATTTTTCAAAACATAAAAATTTTGAAGTTCGTCAAATTCTATTTCAATTACGTAAAGATTATTGACTGGAAATCCTTTTCTGGAACGTAGAATTTCCTCTCTCACTCCCGTAATATACCTTTTCCATATTCATGCAAAGTAAGTGTGAGTAAACAGAAAATAAAACGCCGTGCTGCATGCACTGAACAGCAGATTGCCAAAATGGCAATTTCGCTTTAACGATTTTCAAGCGGGCGAAAACAACGTCGTCCGCAAAAGAGTTAAATTTTCCGTCAACAGCCAACGCATGCGTAAAACAACAGGTGGCGATTACATTTGCCGGTGTTTGCTTTACAGATGACTGCAACCCGCTGCCACCGAGGGGAGCCAGCCGATATATATTTTTTAAACTGCTGTTGAAGGCTAACACGACGGGATGACTTCTGGGGGAGTTTACTTGGGCACGCATGAATTAATACAAGCGTCGTTTTGTGTGATGGTTCATGCTAGTCGCTTCGTGTGTGTTCCAGCAATGATTTTGCGCAGTTTCTTATCATTCGTTAGTTTATCATTAATCTTGAATCATGCAGCACACTTAGAGTAGTGCGCGACCAAAAGTGTGCACTAACGTCTGTCATAGCCGATATCTATCACTCGAACAGTAATATTTAGTATTGCAATATTATCTCTCGCTTCGAGTGCCGGTTAAACTTAAAGCTAAATATTTCATTTTTAAATAATTTCTGGTAATTCTGAAATTATTCATTTCAGAGAAAAAATGTTTATTTCAAAATCCGTAAAACAACGCTTTCTAAACGAAATTGATTTACAAAAGTAATTACCACTAATTAATGTTTTTAGAAGAACGAATATCCTTGAAGTTGTTCTGTAAAATGCGATGTTATAATTTCTCGTCTATGTAGATGCCAGTTACATAAATTATTTTGTATGAGTCTCAAATAAAATGTTAAAATTCTTAACACATAATTATTTTCGTAATGGTTACGAAATCGTGAAATGTTAGGCCACATCCGATTTAATTATTGGATTACTGAGTCATACCATTATAAAACCAATATTTGGTTTCGAAATATTACATATAAATCTTATTTATTGTACACGTGTAGGTAAGTCTGATGAGATGCTCAAAGGTTAAGGTATTAGGGTCATGCACAAAAAAATTAAGTAGAATGAAGTAGCCACCATATTTGATGGTAATCGGTCTAGTGACTGGTTTATGAAACATGATGTATGATAATAAACATAAATATTGTGACTGTGCCTTGCAAAATGTCGGTCGAAACTATTAATTAATAAATTTACTGCTCACAGTAAGTATCTACTTCAGCATACCGAGTTTGATCTTGATCACTATAATCGTACGAAATATATGTCGTTTAACGCTGTCCTTTTTGAAAATAAGAGACAACAGGCCATAAACATTAGGAGTTCCTCTATTACTCTGTTTACACTATATCTTTGTCGTATCGCTGTATAACCTCAAAGCACAGAGGTTAACAAAAGTGGAAAACCCCCTGGCGTTCCCTATGCCTGCTTTACCAAAGAGGCATCTGCCTCCCTGGTTTGGCTTGAATAATGGGCGATAATGACGGTTTTGGCATGGTGGTGGGCCGGTAGACTCAATAATGATCAGACAGTTGTGGCCCAAGCAGGAGTTTTGAAGTATGGAAATGTTTGTGATTGAAGGGTAGGACATTAATCCACTCGGTCAGGAAAACCCACAAGTGTCATGGAAAGGAAAGAGGGGCACTGGTAGACCTCCACAGTGTTTCCTTTAGTTGGTGGACCGCTCGGGGTGATAATACGAGCCAAATGCTCATCGAAACGGGTTTGCATCCGGGGGGGGGGGGCGAAATGCCACCAAGGTCAGATAAGGAATGGACTCATGTACATAGTGGTTGATAATTCTCGAAGTAAGTGCATGTTTGTCTCTTATTCATGATAACATGGCCAGTAAGGCAGAATAACTATGCTCATTAATAAACAGATATAACTAATAAGCCTACATTTCTCTACACGTGTGCCAACAAATTTGAATGAAGGTTCTTAATGGTTGCTAGGCCTAGACGTCTTGTTGAAAGCAATACCATTAGAAATGGATCCAAAAACATATGCCACAGTATTCATAGAATTATAAATAGAAACGTACTGTACCCGGCACTTCAATACAGGAAATATTTCTTACCATTCGCTAGCGTGCAAACAACTGCATTACGGAAGTAAGATTTGGATCTTCAATGTCGGATGGAATCAGTCTATGTTTCGTTAGATAGGGTTTATATATTTCAATTATTTACATGGCTGTAATTTAAAAAGTAAGAGTCTGGGCAAAATAGATCATGCAAGTTTACATGTCCTACCATGTAGCTAATTTTGTGAAGAATTTGGTGGGAATTAGTTGATTGATTCCTGAGATATTGTATAAAAATTAAATTTTCTAATTTGGTTCCCTCATTCAAAAGAGGCGCTGATTAAGATTCTTCTAATAGACACTGTCAGCATTCCAATCTTGGCAAATTTGATTAAATTGCTTAATAGATATGACAGACTTATCTAAATCATTTATTTGATGGCCATTTTGAGAATAATTGTCCAAAACACTAAAAAAACATGAAATATCTCACCTACAGTGTTATTATTCATATGCCAAATTTGGTAGCAATGTGTTAATTGTTCCCCGAGATATGACATAAAAATTATATTTATTTAGTTGGTGCCATCGTACGAAATGGCAGAACAAAGACGCTCTGTATATACATTTTATTTATTTAATATGAAATGCCAAGTTTAAATGGTTTCTAATATATAGCATACTAAGCAAAAATGTATTTTTGGTCGCCATTTTGAAAGACATTTCGACTCAGTTAAAACATATTACATTATATCTCCTGTCATTAAATATGGGCCTGACATATTTAAAATGTACCAATTTACATCGACTGTTTACTTCATTTGGTTGGAATCGGCTAATTCTTTCACTAGCTATTACATAAAAACTTTATTTCTTTATGTATTGATTACTTACAAAATGGTAGACAAAACTGGCTGTGTTAGCATATATGACTTTTGTAATAAATACTACCAGTCTACGAAGTTTTATCGAAATTGGCCGACGTTATGGTAGATACATATAAAAATAAACCTAAAGTATCTGTATGTCTGCCAATTTGAAAAAAAAAAATCTTTTTTTCTTCAATTGTGTGTTTTTACATGGCCTAAAAAGTATTACCAACATACTAAATTGGTGAGAATCAGTTGCATAGTTTTCTATATATTAAGTTAAAGCACTGAATTTTTATTTTGTGCTATCTTACGAAATTGTGGACGAACAACAGTCTGAAAACAATGCTTACATGATGTTCTGTCAAAATACTAAATTTTGTTAAAATCTATTTAAATGGTTTCCAAGGAATGATACAGTACCGAAAATATTAAAATGGTCCCCATTTTTATAATGAGCATCTGGAGTTGTCGGAAACTGTAAATGTCAGATGTCCTTAATAAGTTCTATATGTATACCAAGATTGGTGATATTAGGTTCATGCATTCAAAAGTTTCCAGGTAGGGACTTACTCACACACAGACACACAAAATACGTATGAAAAAGCCACATAGAAAAGAAAGTGATCTCATAACGCTCTCTTTGCTTCGGAATGTAGGCTTAAAATCTGACACAAAATAGGATAAGTGGAGTTCTAAATACANCTCATAACGCTCTCTTTGCTTCGGAATGTAGGCTTAAAATCTGACACAAAATAGGATAAGTGGAGTTCTAAATACATTATAATAATTTATTTTGATTGCATGTAGAATGCACTGGGAATTATTAGAGAAGTAACTAAGATATAACCTAAGGTTTAAAATAAAGGTGACGTGTTTCATCACGGCAAAGGTTTATTCTACTCAGGGTAAGAACAAAACGATATTTGTTACGGGAGAGGNCAGGTGACGTGTTTCATCACGGCAAAGGTTTATTCTACTCAGGGTAAGAACAAAACGATATTTGTAACGGGAGAGGTTCCCAGAGGTAGGTACATGGAGAAATACTATTGTTATGCGCACGCTGCCTCGCATTCCGCGCGAGCAAGTAGAATTAACGGGCAGCTGTTATATGATAGTGGCGGCGGTAAGTCAACGGAATATTTTGAATTACAGGCGCTTGCTAAACCAAGAGTCACATATCTATTACCAAAAAGCGAAACGACTCGATAATCTTTTTGCGGCACGCGCTACTGATTACCTTGGTTGTATTCAGTTTCTGTATTTATCTGAAGAATGTTCTAGTGGTTTACTGCCAAATTTTCCCTAAACGTGGCTCGGGGAGAATCAAACATTCCAGGTTAAAGCCAGCAAAGTATAAATATTTAGACAGGATTCCAGACTGGTAGTTAAGTTGTTGTTGAATGTATGAGTGGGTGAGTTTCAGCGAAGACGACGAGCGGCGAGGGAAGTGATCAGAGGAAGGGAAATCAGAGACCGCGAGTATCAAGCAGTGAAGGTTTCGGCTGGCAGGCTGGACTATTGTACTGGGTAGGTAAGTGAAAGACACTTTAAATGATGGCAACATAGAGTCTAAAAGTGNCTATTGTACTGGGTAGGTAAGTGAAAGACACTTTAAATGATGGCAACATAGAGTCTAAAAGTGTGTTAATGATGAGTCTGAGTTAATTGACTATAACTAAACACAGATATTAAGAAGGACATTAATTAGAGTAAAAATTGACGTTCAATATTGAGCTCATTGTGACATAAAAAGTGTAATAGTGCAGATAGATAAATTAATGCTGTTAATTATAGCTGGGTGAATAAATTAAAATCAAATTTAGTTATTTAATTTTTGTTAGGACCGCCCCCACCCCTCACGAACTCAGATACGCCCCAAGCGTCCATATAACAGTATTTATTTGTGTGTAAAAGTGTGTGTTTTTGCTCGAAGTATGATATATACTTGCCCCAGCCAATATTTTAAGTATNTATTTATTTGTGTGTAAAAGTGTGTGTTTTTGCTCGAAGTATGATATATACTTGCCCCAGCCAATATTTTAAGTATAAACTTTATTTCGTAATAATTTTTCACGCTATCGATTTGTGTTTACAAAAGCAACAAATAAAAATTCAATTATGCTGGCCATTGCATATTTATAAGCATGCTTATTTCAATGGAAAAACGTTCCTACTTTAAGCGGGAAATAAGTATAGCTTTCATCGGAGGAGACTTTGTGCTTTTTTCCTTTGCCTTAAGGAAACTGCCAAGGAAAGCCCAAAAAGTTATATTTTTCACAATGTCATAATTTTTTTTCGATTCAGCTGTTATATTAAAATTAATAATTGTGTACGCCAACGCTTTGCTACATCCAGTTTACNATAATTTTTTTTCGATTCAGCTGTTATATTAAAATTAATAATTGTGTACGCCAACGCTTTGCTACATCCAGTTTACAACATCCACGTGAACATATTTACTTATATTTACAGCACGTGAACATAATTAGTTTTATTTTAACTCTAGAGCAAAAATAAAGTTTATTCATTACGTAGATTCTAACGAAATAAAAATCTAAAAATTTTACAGAAATATGTTAGTTTTACAAAAATTACAATTATTCCATTGATATACACACAAAAAAAAAATATCCAATATACATGCACCACCAATGCACCCTGTCGGCGAAAATATTTGGTTATCAAACTATAAGAATTAAGCTTACCAAACTGAGCAGAATAAATCTAAACCATGTATATTGTAGAGGATTCCAGTTAGAGTATACATTAATCACAACAACAACAGCCAACATGCTAAGTTGGATTGAAATAATTTAAAATATCCCGGAGTCATAATATGTAACACGAATTTTGACGATGCAACCATTTTCACTAATATACAAATAATGTCCTTATGGCATTTCACGTACTTTCACTTATAGTACTAATGGCATGTTAGTTTTGGGATTATTTACATTTGTCTTATTGTGAAGTATTATAGTAAATATTTGGTTTTGAGGTTTGCCTCATACTACAAAACTGATATCAAAATTTACTTATATTTATTATGTTGATTGCATGTAATAGTTACTGACAGCATACTACGTTTTGTTGAAGTTGGTTAAATTGTTCGGCAGATGTGACATACCAAACTAAAGTACTTAATTGTAGGTATTTGGAAAAAGTTCCCCGAACTTAAATAACATATGTATGCGGTGGCTTAAATAGCACGGCCTGTGTGCGAAAGTTGGCGGTAGTCTGTTGAATGATCTTTTATACAAGAAACTTAATTCTTTACATAACGTCATTTTTAAAATGACATACAAAATAGTTGTGAATTAGCATATTTATTCTTCGCAGTAGGAATAGCAAGTATGCGAAGTGCAGTTTAATTATATGTAATGGTTTAGTAATGATACAATTTTAATATAATATTTATTTCACTTAAAATTTGAAAATAAGTCCCTTATACAATAAAGATATGTGTGCTCGGTATAGGTTAACATAGTGCTACTTCTATACTAAATTTGGCGTTTAACCGGCCCAGCGGTCCACGAGATCTTACGTAAGAACTTTCCTTCGTATCGTGCTATCTTCAGAAATGGCAGATCATTGAGGACACGTTTTTCTGAATTAAGTACCGCCAGTGTGTTGAACGAGTTTACTAGATTTGTTTAAATTAGTTTACAGGTTACTGACATACTTATGATATAGCAACCAAAAACTAAAATTGTCCATCAGGCTTGGTCAAAATGTATTGAAGTCGTATGTCCTTAAGTATTTTGAGTGCACCAAGTTTGGTGCCAATCGTTTGATCCTATCAAAATGTTTTAAAAAACGCATACTGAACTATAGACAACATCATCTCATAAACCTATCTGGTTTTTATAATATAGTTGTACTATCTTTCTCTCGGAAAATGAGCTAAAAATCATAACTACCCATTTCAGAGACAACTTAGAATTCGGAAATTATGTTTTGAAACTAAGTGGAATATAACATGAAATACTGGGTGCAGCATAAATCACTCCTGCATTTGTAACGTAAAAATAAAGCATTGCTAGAAGCTATTCAAGTTTTTTTTTCAATGTTTGAACGATCTGTGTTGACCATTTACTTCACTTCACTATCATGTCATTTTGAGAATGATTNCTCATAACGCTCTCTTTGCTTCGGAATGTAGGCTTAAAATCTGACACAAAATAGGATAAGTGGAGTTCTAAATACAGTATAATAATTTATTTTGATTGCATGTAGAATGTACTGGGAATTATTAGAGAAGTTACTACGATATAACCTAAGGTTTAAAATTCAGGTGACGTGTTTCATCACGGCAAAGGTTTATTCTACTCAGGGTAAGAACAAAACGATATTTGTAACGGGAGAGGTTCCCAGAGGTAGGTACATGGAGAAATACTATTGTTATGCGCACGCTGCCTCGCATTCCGCGCGAGCAAGTAGAATTAACGGGCAGCTGTTATATGATAGTGGCGGCGGTAAGTCAACGGAATATTTTGAACTACAGGCGCTTGCTAAACCAAGAGTCACATATCTATTACCAAAAAGCGAGAAGACTCGATAATCTTTTTGCGGCACGCGCTACTGATTACCTTGGTTGTATTCAGTTTCTGTATTTATCTGAAGAATGTTCTAGTGGTTTACTACCAAATTTTCCCTAAACGTGGCTCGGGGAGAATCAAACATTCCAGGTTAAAGCCAGCAAAGTATAAATATTTAGACAGGATTCCAGACTGGTAGTTAAGTTGTTGTTGAATGGATGAGTGGGTGAGTTTCAGCGAAGACGACGAGCGGCGAGGGAAGTGATCAGAGGAAGGGAAATCAGAGACCGCGAGTATCAAGCAGTGAAGGTTTCGGTTGGCAGGCTGGACTATTGTACTGGGTAGGTAAGTGAAAGACACTTTAAATGATGGCAACATAGAGTCTAAAAGTGTGTTAATGATGAGACTGAGTTAATTGACTATAACTAAACACATATATTAAGAAGGACATTAATTAGAGTAAAAATTTACGTTCAATATTGAGCTCATTGTGACATAAAAAGTGTAATAGTGCAGATAGATAAATTAATGCTGTTAATTGTAGCTAGGTGAATAAATTAAAATCAAATTTAGTTATTTAATTTTTGTTAGGACCGCCCCCACCCCTCACGAACTCAGATACGCCCCAAGCGTCCATGTAACACTATTTATTTGTGTGTAAAAGTGTGTGTTTTTGCTCGAAGTATGATATATACTTGCCCCAGCCAATATTTTAAGTATAAACTTTATTTCGTAATAATTTTTCACGCTATCGATTTGTGTTTACAAAAGCAACAAATAAAAATTCAATTATGCTGGCCATTGCATATTTATAAGCATGCTTATTTCAATGGAAAAACGTTCCTACTTTAAGCGGGAAATAAGTATAGCTTTCATCGGAGGAGACTTTGTGCTTTTTTCCTTTGCCTTAAGGAAACTGCCAAGGAAAGCCCAAAAAGTTATATTTTTCACAATGTCATAATTTTTTTTCGATTCAGCTGTTATATTAAAATTAATAATTGTGTACGCCAACGCTTTGCTACATCCAGTTTACGACATCCACGTGAACATATTTACTTATATTTACAGCACGTGAACATATTTAGTTGTATTTTAACTCTAGAGCAAAAATAAAGTTTATTCATTACGTAGATTCTAACGAAATAAAAATATAAAAATTTTACAGAAATATGTTAGTTTTACAAAAATTACAATTATTCCATTGATATACACACAAAACAAAAATATCCAATATACATGCACCACCAATGCACCCTGTCGGCGAAAATATTTGGTTATCAAACTATAAGCATTAAGCTTACCAAACTGAGCAGAATAAACCTAAACCATGTATATTGTAGAGGATGCCAGTTAGAGTATACATTAATCACAATAACAACAGCCAACATGCTAAGTTGGATTGAAATAGTTTAAAATATCCCGGAGTCATAATATGTAACACGAATTTTGACGATGCAACCATTTTCACTAATATACAAATAATGTCCTTATGGCATTTCACGTACTTTCACTTATAGTACTAATGGCATGTTAGTTTTGGGATTATTTACATTTGTCACATTGTGAAGTATTATAGTAAATATTTGGTTTTGAGGTTTGCCTCATACTACAAATCTGATATCAAAATTTACTTATATTTATTATGTTGATTGCATGTAATAGTTACTGACAGCATACTACGTTTTGTTGNACTGATATCAAAATTTACTTATATTTATTATGTTGATTGCATGTAATAGTTACTGACAGCATACTACGTTTTGTTGAAGTTGGTTAAATTGTTCGGCAGATGTGACATACCAAACTAAAGTACTTAATTGTAGGTATTTGGAAAAAGTTCCCCGAACTTAAATAACATATGTATGCGGTGGCTTAAATAGCACGGCCTGTGTGCGAAAGTTGGCGGTAGTCTGTTGAATGATCTTTTATACAAGAAACTTAATTCTTTACATAACGTCATTTTTAAAATGACATACAAAATAGTTGTGAATTAGCATATTTATTCTTCGCAGTAGGAATAGCAAGTATGCGAAGTGCAGTTTAATTATATGTAATGGTTTAGTAATGATACAATTTTAATATAATATTTATTTCACTTAAAATTTGAAAATAAGTCCCTTATACAATAAAGATANTTAGTAATGATACAATTTTAATATAATATTTATTTCACTTAAAATTTGAAAATAAGTCCCTTATACAATAAAGATAAGTGTGCTCGGTATAGGTTAACATAGTGCTACTTCTATACAAAATTTGGCGTTTAACCGGCCCAGCGGTCCACGAGATCTTACGTAAGAACTTTCCTTCGTATCGTGCTATCTTCAGAAATGGCAGATCATTGAGGACACGATTTTCTGAATTAAGTACCGCCAGTGTGTTGAACGAGTTTACTAGATTTGTTTAAATTAGTTTACAGGTTACTGACATACTTATGATATAGCAACCAAAAACTAAAATTGTCCATCAGGCTTGGTCAAAATGTATTGAAGTCGTATGTCCTTAAGTATTTTAAGTGCACCGAGTTTGGTGCCAATCGTTTGATAGTATCAAAATGTTTTAAGCAAACACATACTGAACTATAGACAACATCATCTCATAAACCTATCTGGTTTTTATAATATAGTTGTACTATCTTTCTCTCGGAAAATTAGCTAAAAATCATAACTACCCATTTCAGAGACAACTTAGAATTCGGAAATTCTGTTTTGAAACTAAGTGGAATATAACATGAAATACTGGGTGCAGCAGAAATCACTCCTGCATTTGTAACGTAAAAATAAAGCATTGCTAGAAGCTATTGAAGTTTTTTTTTTCAATGTTTGAACGATCTGTGTTGACCATTTACTTCACTTCACTATCATGTCATTTTGAGAATGATTTNTTTTTTTTTCAATGTTTGAACGATCTGTGTTGACCATTTACTTCACTTCACTATCATGTCATTTTGAGAATGATTTCCTCCAAATGCCAGCCGTCCTTTTCTATGCAAGACAGAAGTCTCTCCATGAAGTTCCGCATTACTCTCCTGGTCATGTCCGGCGAAATTGCTGCGATGTCTTGATGGATGACAGCTTTCAGGTTGCCATTCTGAGAAGAACGGGTTTGTCTTTAAAAACGAAGCCACCTAGTAAACCTCGTAGCATTCGAACATCAGAGAATATCCTTGCAGTGAGACAAGCCATTACGCAATCTCCTCAACGTTCGGTCCGTAGGCATGCAGATGCTGTAGGAGTATATGAGCGCAGCGTAAGGAGATTTACACAGATAAAGTTCCATCCTTACAGAATAACAGGTGTGNTGCTGTAGGAGTATATGAGCGCAGCGTAAGGAGATTTACACAGATAAAGTTCCATCCTTACAGAATAACAGGTGTGTGCAGGAACTCATTGAACGTTATTGTGCCAACCGCATAGCATTTTGAGGGGTCTATCTTGGAAGTAGTTCCANTGTGTGCAGGAACTCATTGAACGTTATTGTGCCAACCGCATAGCATTTTGAGGGGTCTATCTTGGAAGTAGTTCCAGCTGACGCCAGTGTACTGTCAAGTGACGAAGCTCACTTTCATCTGTCGGGCTACGTTAAATAAACTAAATTGTCGGTACTGGGCCGAAACCAATCCTCGTCAGCTCCACCAACGAACCCTCCANGGGCTACGTTAAATAAACTAAATTGTCGGTACTGGGCCGAAACCAATCCTCGTCAGCTCCACCAACGAACCCTCCAAAGCGAACGTGTTACTGTCGGATGCGCTGGCGCTGAGTTTGGAATTATAGGCCCGTTCGTTTTTGAAGAAGACAACNAAGCGAACGTGTTACTGTCGGATGCGCTGGCGCTGAGTTTGGAATTATAGGCCCGTTCGTTTTTGAAGAAGACAACAGAACTGCGGCAGTAACGTCTAATCGTTACATGCGGATGTTACACAACTTCCTACAGTCGTAACTCAACGAAGCTGGGAATGCTTTTTTGTGGTTCCAACAGGATGGCGCCACTACACATAAAGCAAGGACATCGATAAACCCCCTACGAGAAATGTTTCCATGGCGTCCGATTTTCGTACGAAGTGACATTCCCTGGCCGGTCCGGTCCCTCGATCTCACACCGTGTGATTTGTTTCTCTAGGTNCGATTTTCGTACGAAGTGACATTCCCTGGCCGGTCCGGTCCCTCGATCTCACACCGTGTGATTTGTTTCTCTAGGTTTACCTGAAGACGCAAGTCTACCGACGTAAGCCGCGAACACTGGGAGATCTGAAAGCTGCATCCATCACGAGATCGCGGACATTTCCCCGGACATGGCCAGGAGAGTAATGCGGAACTTCAGGGAGAGACTTCTGACTAGCATAGAAAAGGACGGTCGGCATTTTGAGGACGATATTCTCAAAACCACGTGATGGTGAATGTGTATGTGTCTCTGAAGTAAATGGTCAGCACAGATCGTTCAAACTGTGAAATAAATTTTTGATAGTTTCTAGCGTTGCTATTTTTTTTTTTTTTCGTTACAAATGCGGGAGTTATGTCTGCCGCTTTCTGTATTATTGGGCTATGATAAAAATTGAATCAATTTATTTCATACTATAAATGGAGTATCATAACAGAAAATCATTTATCAATATTTCCGATTTCTTGGAACAAATGCGGTAGTATTAAATATATTTTTTGTCCTTTTTATATAGTTATATTATATTTAAAAATAAGTTTGTAAGAAAGTAACCGCCCTTTGAGGCATATGCAAATGTTTTTATAAATATCAAAATAAATTATTAAGTATTACTTAATAGTTTCAATCAAATTCGTTGTCAGCTATTATGACGAAAGTTAGCATTGTGATTATGCAGATATTAGCAATGGAAAATTATTTAATAAAAATGAAAGTGTATGTGTCAAGATCGCTTATGGATTCACAACCCACACCATAACGAGAGTCCAAAAATTATTCTCCAGTTACGCGATTTTTAATAAATTTATGAGAGAGTAATTATTTTACTAAACCTAACTGTGTGAATCCTTAACAAAATCATTAAATAATATTTCTAATACTTTTTTTTTTTAATTAACTTGTATTTTTGAAAACACAGGAAAAGCGTTATTTCCCACATTATTGATGTTCATATCTTAAAATATTTGCTTACTGTAGTGTATCATTCGGTTGGACGATTCCCTCTCGTATATACTGTGGCTACATTGTGGAAATATGGTAACTTTGCGTCTTAATATCACACAAGATGCTAGAACGTACATGTATTTACGGAGATCTGTTAGAAAGGGTAAGAAACGCTTAAAAAGGGACACAGGTTCAGAAAATGTTTAAATAACACTAAATATAGAATTTCTACATTGGAACAATGATTACAAAATCTGAGGGTCTAAAGTATTTGAAGAATTTGTTAAGACATGAGCTGTACATAAACTTGTTTGAATTAATGTCATTGCCTATGCACCAATGCTATTTCCCAAGGATAAAACGAACAAATTATGGTATGAGTAGATTATTGTAACCACATTTGAGAATCGAAATGAATAATTAATCTAAATTTTACACCAATATTACTACACCATTGGTAGTTGCATACGTTTGTTTGAGTCATTTATCTTTTTCTCTACCCAAGACGTTCTCTGTCGTGAACACTATATGAGTAAAGATGCTAAGGTTTCGAACTAAATGTAAAAGGTTCTCTAAACATATAGATTTGATCACATTCCGAATGGGAAAACGAGGTTATACGTTTCATACAGCTTTGTGCACAATACATGTCCTACACATTTTCCGTGACGCTAAAATTTTAAGAGCCGAATGATCATCGAAGTTATGGGAAATAACATCTGGTACAGTGCAGAGCTCGGTTTTCTCATAATGGTTTGACCTCCACGAGAAACCTGTTCTTCTTTCACGCTAAAATATATTCTCAGGTTTATCGTAACGTTATCTCGCTTGGCATGGCCGCCGTTGCAGCATGTTCGAAGGTTATCAAATCTCGTGGCTTCATATTGACCGCTCTCGTACACCCCACCCCCTCCCAAACCTTTTGTTAAAATGTTCACTTTATCAAGCAGCCATACACTCTCGGCCAAAACTCTCCTCAACATGTTTCACTTGCTGGTGTCTCTATCTGATCGTGGAGAGGGAATGAAATGAAACAAGGCGCTGAGGTGGAACAAAAGCAGTCAGGGTACCTATTCATAGATTAAGACTCCCATTACTGTCGATATCATTGAAGAGGAGCCGGCATATCCTTCATAAAGTGGAAGCGTGGAGATATTGTATCACGCCGCTTATAAAACCCAAGTCCGCTTTCACAGGGGAAAAAATAAACTCCGAAAGTTTTCGAGCCACGCGAAGTGATCCACAACACACTATCTGAAGATAATTTGCGTGTTTGAAGCTTAGAATCATAGGAATANTCGAGCCACGCGAAGTGATCCACAACACACTATCTGAAGATAATTTGCGTGTTTGAAGCTTAGAATCATAGGAATACTAAGGGTGAAAGAGGCACGCTTAAAGATGCAAGATGACTTACGAGAAGTCCTTTTGTCGGCACCGTGCCTCTGTGTAACACTCAAAGCTGGACTCTAAATTTACGGTTAAAATTCCAAAGTTTATGTAATGCATTACAGATTTGCTATGGAATATTTTAAACTGTAAATAATTGGGAAAACATTCGTAATAGTTATTTCAACTGTCAAATAATTCACTTCAAAGAACAACAAAGGAACTGATTGTTGTGTACTTACGTGTACAGTTTCCTAAATGTTATTAATAAAAAAAACTACAGAAATATGACGAAGAGTTTTTAAATAAAACTATGATTGTATATTTTACTGAAGCTTTTTGCATATTTTCTCAACCTGTGCAAGACGTTACCTTACCGGCAGTAATGAAGAAATTAAAAAGATTTGGGCGGTTATTAACAGCGAGGTCTTGAAAGTGCAGTGATGACATTACTGTATATGAGTGTTACAAAATTAAAGCAGAAGGACTGCTATAGAGAGGGTGGCTTAAATTAGCTTGTGTGCCCAAGGCTGAAACCCATAACCTTCCATTGCACACACAGGAATGCTACCGTTTCCAGCGCGAGGGCTTCCGACCAATGCCAGACACTGATATTAACATTGGTTATACACTAAAATTTAAGGAGAGATTTCAATTAATGCATTTATTTTACTGAATTTTCATTTAATGGGCTGTTATCAACTGGCGAATCAGTGCAATGCACTGAGGCTGTACTGCCAGGCTTGTGCAATTCACAACTGTTATATCATTGAATACCAGCAACTGAAATTATGACCAGAATATAACTGATTCAAGTGGAGCAGTTCTAAACTATCTAGAGTAAAATTCGCTTGTTTTAAGCATTTTCAACTATTTCGATTTTGGAGTGCAGTACCCTNAGTTCTAAACTATCTAGAGTAAAATTCGCTTGTTTTAAGCATTTTCAACTATTTCGATTTTGGAGTGCAGTACCCTTCAAATCCGTACAAAACTGTTGCAGCATCCTTACTCGTTGGAATAACGAACGGGAAGCGATGTGTTAAGTGATTCAGTTCTAATTGACACTTTTTTACAACGGAATTTGTTTGTCGTCTGATATTCACTTCGATTATGATGTGTTTATGTAAGCTGGGATATAATTTTATTGTTGCTGTATTTTTTCAGTCGGAAATCCAGCGTATTTTTGAAATGCGACAACGTGTCTAACACGTATTATGGAAAAAGTTGGCTCGAATCGACCGGCCTGCACTTTGGGGTTGTTCACACAAGAGTTTACTCAGCCCCGTTGCAGATAAACGAAGGGATACTTTTTTATAATCAACTTTAACAAAATTTATTCTCTATGACTAAGATGCTAAATAATTTTTCTACTTAAGAAATAAAGGGCATTTTTATACTGATTTTCTAAAATATTATATTAAATATACCTCTTTTTGCTACGCGCAATGCAAGAGACGACTTTTCGCACTCTCTTTCATCGTAAGAATGGAGAATAAATTGTACATGACCAGAAAAATGTTCCAAGAAGTGAAGTAATATTTTTCGCTATTAAAATGTTAAAATAAAAGACGAAAATTTGAAATGGTATAGTGCTTATGCGACTCCCTGGAAAAATGTTAACGACTAAATGCGACCAATTATCCGTTTATAACGCCATACTAATACGATGGCAACGTCTTATTTATGACGAACAAATGTGAACGCCTTCAGAACATCGACGCGTAATAAGACATTTACGAGATATACAGCTAGATTTATACTGAGAGAGATTTCTATGTAATTAGCATCACTTCGCTAGGTCACACAACTTCAACTTCCTTCTAAGTATAAATATGCAACAATCTTCGGATATTTATGCTAATTTTGCCATGTTGCAATGTAGTATGTATATATTTTAATGAGCTGACTGAAATAGTCAATAAATAAATAAATGTTATTTAAAGATTTTAAAATGAAAATGTGTTAGCTGTGAAAACATTTATGTCAGATGTGTCTGCACTTGCGTTTAGAAAAATCGTTCGTAATACGTCCAAGCAACACACACGCTTAGTTTAAAAATTCACCCTTAGGAAAGTAGCTCACTTAGTTTAAAAGTTTTCCAACAAATGGCGGAAAAGTTGACGTATTCGCATAATGCGTTTTCACTTATGAAATATTTGTATCCAAAGCTCCCACTGGTGTGTTAAAACTTTAAATTCCTAGCCACAATAAACTGAAAAGTAATGTAGAGCTGGTGATTACAATAAAATTGCAGTAGTTATTAACACTGCATGCATTTTTCACATCAGTACTACGACATTTANGCGGAAAAGTTGACGTATTCGCATAATGCGTTTTCACTTATGAAATATTTGTATCCAAAGCTCCCACTGGTGTGTTCAAACTTTAAATTCCTAGCCACAATAAACTGAAAAGTAATGTGGAGCTGGTGATTACAATAAAATTGCAGTAGTTATTAACACTGCATGCATTTTTCACATCAGTACTACGACATTTATAGTGTGATACGTCTGATGTTGATGATGCTTTTGAAGTCAAAATTAACAATACTCGGATTGAATTTAAGTAGTTAAATTACATTTTACAGTAAAAAATTACATCACATTTAAAGTTGGAAAGAGTAGTATTCTCGTTTACTGACCGAAGCGTCGGTAGCGCGAACCTTAAAATCAACACCACGTCATAGTTAACGACACTTTAGACAAGACGAGTCAGTTTTCACTCAGAAATGCAATCGATTTTTCAGCATGGCGTATTAACGAGGCTATCACACGAACGACACGTCATAAGCAAGGCGTCTCCCACAAAAAACTAGTTCGACCTGCAGGACAGCTTAAAAGTTAGGACAACGACAATTGATAGAAGTCAGTAGAAAGGGCGGTCTCTTGCCATCGGTGTGAAAAAATACGTCACAAAATGCTTTAGGTCGAATAAACGTGCAATTTCTAGAACAACTGAGCTGGATTTTGTCGTGCGGTAAAAAAGAGTTGCTTTTTGAAAGATATTCTAGTCTTTAAGATCGTGTAATGGAAAGTGTTTTTTTTCTTCAATTGTTACGATTCGTTTTCATTTAAGGAAAAGGTTTGCGCAGTTTTTTTTAACTTAAACTTTACCACAATTCAATACGTATGACTACACTCTGATTTGACACTGTATAGAAAAGTATTTGTCAAAACGTTTATCTAATTTTGCAACACTTTCACTTAGAAATTGAAACATTATTTATATTTTTTAATTAAATTATAGGAATCATCTGAATTCATAGAAATAATAACCCAGTTTTTTGTAAGTTGTTACATTTAATTCCATGTTTTCGGAAGTAAAAAAATGACAGAAAGGAAAAATTAATTTTACCACGAAGTCGTGGACGGCATGCAGAGGTTAACAGTTGTTCGTTGTAATGATATAAATGCCTTATTGCACGCAAAACGTCCACATACTTGTGAACTATTTGATGTGTAGAAGCTTTGTCTGACACACAAACACAACATATTATTTTTTCATTCAGAAAACAAAATTTTTTTAAGTATAAGGATAGTAACCATTCTGTAAGAATATTGTAACGGTGTGAGGTGGAGACCATAGACTAAAGAAGAAGTACTCCGATCTCGCTGGCTGCGCATAACCAATCTCCGTGTCCCAACATTGAATTGCTTTTCTTCTGATACGGCTAGCAAAAACCGGCGTGGAATGGATTTGAGGTTAGAACACTGGNAAAACCGGCGTGGAATGGATTTGAGGTTAGAACACTGGTTAGTAAACAAGGGCTTTGAAATTTTTTTATACACCATTGTACCAATTTGTAATGCAGTTTGAATAAATTCAGATGGGTAAAAGTATTTTATTAATATAATAGTGAATGATCATTTAAAAATTAAGATATAAACAGAAATAAAGAAACACGTTCGGTACGGTTAGCCATGTGATTTTGACAGTTTGGGGGCAGGTCAATGTTGGGTACATGCGCAGAAAACGAATAAGCGGTCTACCTCATTTAGTCCATGGGGGAGACAGGCAGGGTACCAGCCCGCGTTGTCAACTTTTTCTCCAGAAACTGCCTCTACTCCCTTCACTCCTTAATATCGGGATTGAAATCCTGATATTTAGTCTTCACAAATTGTACACGGCAAGGCGTAACACAGCTATTTCCAATTTACGCTTGGCTCTATAGAAGGAGGTAATTTTAGGCATTTTAACAGTAATTATTGGTAACTTTTTTGGTGATACTGCCCGAATGATAAAAAATGTAAATATTTAGGGAATAATCTCGTATTATATTTATACGAAGAAAAAAAGGAAACGTTTTAAACACTGCCAATTACAGATATAAGCATGTGGCAAATGATAAAAGAAACTTTAAAATAACTGTTTCTAAGTAAAAGTAAAAAATTTTGAGCTGTTTTGATACCGTGTACAAAAAAAATGTCGTACATAAAAAATGTTTGGAAAACAGTTGTTGTTTAATAAATTCAGAGAATTTTTTAATCCCATTATGAACTTGACCAAGTTAAATTGCCATATGAACTTAAATTTCATTCTTGGAATATGCTGTTATTTATGAGGCACGAATTTATGTTATTTATAGTTTATCAGTAGTTTCTATCTCCATTCGTTATTATTTTTGCAAGTGATGTTGCACCATAGGCCATATACCTTCTCATTAGTTGTATTTTATAATCACTGCTATATAGGCCTATTTATTAAAATATGTTGGACAACTATAAAAGTAAAAACACTACAAACGTTTACCCGGAAGAATTTCTGGAGAAAGCAGTGGGATTAATGGAAAGTGGGGAATCATATCGAGCAGTGTCGAAGCAATTAAAAATAGCCCTATATTGGCTGCCCTATCACAAAGAACGTACGAATTATCAACAAAAGTTTATAAACTGCTTCTTTTCAGATATGGGAACATCTCGCACTTAAGTTACTAGTTAGTTAACTCCTTATCCGCAATGGAGGGGAAGCGGTGGTTTTACAAAATAACCACCCAACTTAGAACTTCATATCAGTCTTAAGGATAGGGTATGCTATAGAAATAACTGAAGTGAACACTCATACAATGTTCAGCATCGACGCTATCCTAACCACTGGTGTCAGCTGCGCTGCGAGGCTAGCCGTGTTGTCCAACACACACCCACAAAATCATAATGTAGCCTCACTCACGTAAATCCACCACCATGATTGTTCCTGCCCTTCTCCAAGCCATTAATTACATGTCCCGATCAGAGCAATTGAGATTTGTTCTTATAGGATGAAATTTATTCCCATCTATTTATATAAAAATGTTCTGTCCATTTGTTCGGATGCGTATAAATCCCGAAAAAATCAACCAATTTTCATTCTGTTTTTTATAAACCTTTCTTTTGTTCCCACGAGCGTTTGTACACCTTTCTTTTTTATCATTATTACTTGCAAAGGTACTAAAATCTGCGAAAAGCTCATTTTTACAATGTGTCGCGTCAGGAAGCGCCTTTGTTGACAGCTGCCTGTTTGAGCATGTCAGTTTGTTGTTCTCAATGTTTTTTTTACACATATACATATAATTATATATACATATACTTCTTTCAATTAATTTCACAGAAATAAAAAAGAACCAAAATGTTTTATGCTACAGCAACGCGTGGCCGGGTGAACTAGTACTCCATAAAACACACGATATAGAAAAATCCTGCCGAAAAGTGATAAATATACACAAGTAATCATCCTCAGCATTTTCGAACGGCAGACCTCTATTATTGCGAAATCATGCTTATGCGCAAGAATTGTTTTTAAGAAGTGCAAATTTCATTCAGAGTAATATTCTTGCTTCAACAGAAAGTTTGTGGATGGCTGACAATATTCTGCATATAGTAGAACAGAACATTCTCTTTTTGCACAAAGTTTTATGCAGCACGTAACACAAAGTATGTGAAATGTATATAGNATAGTAGAACAGAACATTCTCTTTTTGCACAAAGTTTTATGCAGCACGTAACACAAAGTATGTGAAATGTATATAGAAAAAGTGGTGCATGTAACTTAAAAGTTCACACAGGACAGCCAAAACCTTCATATAAGAAGCATCACCCCTGCATATGTGATGCAGTTTCNGCATGTAACTTAAAAGTTCACACAGGACAGCCAAAACCTTCATATAAGAAGCATCACCCCTGCATATGTGATGCAGTTTCGGAATTGTAGATATTGATACTCAAAGTATGACACAGAAACACTTCTGGGACACACTTGCGGTTTTGATATATGAGATCAAATTGAGCATTGTGTATTATATTAATTGTTTTTTTCCTCTTATCGAGACCTCGCTGCTAAGAGCCGCGCAAATATCTTCACTCACCATCTTTTCCACCTCCAATGGTCTGAAAATTGCTGGTTGCGTGCTTACACAATGACNGCGCAAATATCTTCACTCACCATCTTTTCCACCTCCAATGGTCTGAAAATTGCTGGTTGCGTGCTTACACAATGACTGTCATACACTTATTCCTAAAAGCTATCTGCACCACAACGAGGTCATTAGAGCCGATGAGGGTGATATGAGGTGAGAATTGAGCAGTGGCGGAAATCAAGGGCGGGGAAACAGGATATCCCCGAGAAAGTTGTATCGTTTGACACCATTCCCACTTACGAAAATCNCGGAAATCAAGGGCGGGGAAACAGGATATCCCCGAGAAAGTTGTATCGTTTGACACCATTCCCACTTACGAAAATCTGGAGTGACCCAGCCGAGGCTTGAACCCGGTTCGCGTTGGTGGGAGGCGAGCAGCCTAACTGCTCAGCCACNACCACAACGAGGTCATTAGAGCCAATGAGGGTGATATGAGGTGAGAATTGAGCAGTGGCGGAAATCAAGGGCGGGGAAACAGGATATCCCCGAGAAAGTTGTATCGTTTGACACCATTCCCACTTACGAAAATCTGGAGTGACCCAGCCGAGGCTTGAACCCGGTTCGCGTTGGTGGGAGGCGAGCAGCCTAACTGCTCAGCCAACGTGGCACTTTAAACACTACAATAAATATTTGCATGTATTTTTTATTTTAATTGGCATTTTGAGGGCTCCCGACCAGCGACAAACCTTAGTAGAGAATACTTGTTATCCAAGAATGGGAAAGAAAACTTAAATTACACAAATAAATAGGAATTCTCTCCTTTAGAGAAAATGAATTCAGCATTCTGAGTGGTACATTTGGTTTAATGAAGTATTACAAAATCCAGAATTTTCAGGGATGCATTATATATTGTCACGTGGACGGCTGAGGGGCGTATCTGAATTCGTGAGGGATAAATGTGTTAATAAAAAACGAACTAAATTAGAATTTAATTTATTCACACAGCTATAATTTACAACATTAATCTATCTCCGCTATTATTCCTTTTATTTTTCAATGGGCTCAATATTTAATGTCTATTTTCAATCTAATTAAGGTCCTTGTTAATGTTTCTGTTTGGTTATAGTCAATTAACTCATACTCTTCATTAACAAACTTTCAGACTGTTTGGTGGTGCCATAATTTGTAGTGTCTTTCACTTACGCATATAGTCCAATAGTCCAGCCTGCCAGTCGTACTCTTCACTGCTTGATACTCGCAGTAGCAGATTTATCTTCCGCTGGTCACTTCCCTCACCGCTCTTCGTCTTCGCCGAAACTCAGCCACTCAATAATTCAACAACAACAATTCAAATCCCGGCCCGGAGGCCTGTCGAAATATTTATACTTTGCTGGCTTTGACTTGGAAAGTTTGATGCGCCCCGAGTCACGCTTAGTGAAAATAGGGCAGCAAACCATTAGAATATTCTTCAGATACATACAGAAACTGAATACAACCAAGGTCATCAGCAGCGCGCGTCGCAAAAAGATTTTTGTGTCGGCTCGCTTTTTGNTCGAAATATTTATACTTTGCTGGCTTTGACTTGGAAAGTTTGATGCGCCCCGAGTCACGCTTAGTGAAAATAGGGCAGCAAACCATTATAACATTCTTCAGATACATACAGAAACTGAATACAACCAAGGTCATCAGCAGCGCGCGTCGCAAAATGATTTTTGTGTCTGCTCACTTTTTTGTAATAGATATGTGCTCTTGGTTTAGCACGTTCCTGTAATTTAAAACATTCCATTGACTTGCCACCACCACTATCATATAACTGCTGTCCTTGACTTCCACTCTCTCGCGCGGATTGCGAAGCACTTAGCGCGTAACAATATCCTATAGATCGTCTACCTCGTGCAGCATTGGCTTTATATTTCACCATGCTTGTTGGGTTTGTCCCAAATTTATAGCAAATTGCTCAATCTGTTTTTTATGTAGCGCTGATGGAATATTAACATTATAAAAAGTAGTACTAATTTGTGCAATAAAATGACATNGATTGCGAAGCACTTAGCGCGTAACAATATCCTATAGATCGTCTACCTCGTGCAGCATTGGCTTTATATTTCACCATACTTGTTGGGTTTGTCCCAAATTTATAGCAAATTGCTCAATTTGTTTTTTATGTAGCGCTGATGGAATATTAACATTATAAAAAGTAGTACTAATTTGTGCCATAAAATGATATGTTTAACTTTGACGTGAATGTACCTAACATCAGTGCCAACTCTTCAGATTACCNTTTTTTTTTTTTTTTTTTTTTTTGCTTTGCTATTTAAGTGGTGCTGGCTTGAGACATGGTACTAAAGCTGAGTCTACACATACGTTTTCTTGGCAAGCTCAGAGAGAACATTACTCAAATTAGTGACAAGATGGTTTGACCTTGCTGCACGATGCACTTACTCGTTGCAAATATACTACGAATTGATCTGTGTGGTTTCCTTTGTCGTTAGTATGGGAGTTTAATTACGCATCCCTTTGGCATTTGCACCGCTTTCATGATTATTAAGTGGGAGGCTTTCTGCGGAATATTCACGCCCATATAAAGTTTTGTGGCTCTTAAATCATCACCTTCGACATGTCCCTGGAAGTTTCCTTCAATTCTTGTGGTGTTTGTGGTTTCCTGCAAATGGGAACTACAGGAAACGGCAGTAGGCAATTGTGGTGTAGGTGGATTGGAATACTACAGTTGTCTTCCTTGTTTGTTCTTCTATTTTTATGTGTTTTGACACTCGTAATTTCGTTATGGATGCACATTTTAATATCCAAATATGACTGTTGAATACAAAGGGCACCAAGGTTATTATAACATAGCATGGTATGGAAATTATATTTGTAGATGTTTTGTTCATATGCACCTGTCAAAAGGATTGTTCCTTTCTTCCATTCATAAAATTTTCATCTTTCAGGAAGATACATTTTTGTAAAATTATTTCTATTACTGAACTTATTTCTTTGGCGTTTCGCGATGNTGCACCTGTCAAAAGGATTGTTCCTTTCTTCCATTCATAAAATTTTCATCTTTCAGGAAGATACATTTTTGTAAAATATTTCTATTACTGAACTTATTTCTTTGGCGTTTCGCGATACACTGCGATAACTAGTGCATTGAGAGCATAACATATATATTTGTATATTTCTCACGTGCAAACACTTTACTGATATTCGTTGGTATACTAAAACCAAAATTTAACGTAAGATTGTTTGACTTGCCTAGGCTTAGTAATTTTCACCTTACAGCACGTAACAATATGCTATGGGGACGGAATAAGTTCTTGGTAAAGTTTTTATTTAAATACATAAATAAATAAATATTTGATAGCATATTTTGAGTGTAACCACTCCTGCAGGTCTAGATAATTGTACTCACGTCCGGTTTTCTTTAGAGTATGGGCATTCGTTGTTGAAATATTCTCGTAAAATCCATTAATGAACGCTCTTAATGATATTTCGCTTTAAAGCCACATATAAAGGTGTTAAAGTTGTTATGTATACATTTTCTACATCCTACATTAAATTTGATGTATTTTGCTTATTTTCTGCTCTATTGTTATAGTATCTGAAACTTTCCATACTGCGTTGGTAACATTTATCTTCCTAATTTTGTTCTACTAACATTAGAGACTAATCGCTATGACTTACAAAGACGTACAGTATCTACACTATACAGATATACAACAAATTTCTTTAACAAATTTTGTGAACAGATTCTTCTTCAGATGTGCGTATTTGGTTAAAATACTGCCAACTGTTTGCCATAAAAGTAGTATTGATTCTGTCAAAGAATGACCAAACATCCTACATATTGAGTTTTCATTCACTATTACAAACTACGGAATTCTGTAGGTCGCAAATTAGCGTTTACAATCTATGAACATGAATAACAGGCAGCCGTATATGGCTGCTTGTATTTTAAGTTAAAGGACAACGTTGGGTGTGGGCGAGCGCTTTGAACTATTCTGCCTTTTAAGTTTCGTTTGGGGCACCGAGCGGCAACACTACTCTTGTAGAGCAAAAGGGCAGATGTTACAATGTTGTCTTTTGAGCAATATAGAAGGATTTTAAAGTATTATTAGAAATGTAAGAATATGTTCGTGGTGCAGAGACTATGGAGAGCAGAATTCGATACTGCGCTATGGTCAGGTGTAACAATGACACGATTACGTGACAAGTTTCAGAGGGAAGGAACTGTGAGTGGTGTGAAAAAAGAATGGCGAGGCATAATGATAACGGGCAAACGAAGTGTGGGGGCTACGTTTTACACATTCGCACATTCTCCGGGGAAGTGAACGTCCGTGCCGCAAGCTTCGCGTGAGTCAGTTGTCATTAAATAATGCATCCATATCATTTTAAAGCATACATAGTGCATGTCCTACATTTCCACGTTACTTCTCGCTGTGAAAAAAGACGACCCAGATAGAAATATCGAATTTTGTAAGTGGGTTGTGATCATGTGAAATGACAATACATATTTAACTGATGTAATAGTTCAATCCTATGAAGCAGTGGTGGCTCCAGAAAAAATTTCAACGGAAGGCACAAAGTTGAAATTTATATAATATTTTATTGAAGATGGAACGAACCAACAAAGCTCTAAACACACCTAAGTTTTCACTTTTAGTAGTTTCATCATGATCTTCAAGACTTGACATAAAAATAGCCAGAAAATATATTTAATTCTTTTATTGTAGAAATTATGTTTTTATTATTTATACTAGTTCATTGTGTTTTTTAACTGACCTCTATACATCATCTAACTGATTTATTATACCTACCTGCCCCGGCGTTTCTATTTTCAATTCATTTTGTAAATGCAGTTTGTTCCGTAGATGTTTTTTTTTTTAAACTTGTCAGTCAAATATTTTAGGCCGACATCACCTGTAGTCGCTCACGTATCGTCCGTCAGAACCAAAAATAATATAACTCAAACATTAAAACGTGGTTTTATCGCCATATCCTGCGAACCAAATGGCTTTATGGATATTTTTACTGAAATTATATGTACTTATAATTTATCTGTTTCGTGGGATTGTTTCACGTTAGAATAAGTTGTGGTCTCGGAGGGCCAATATTTTTATTTTAATGCTTGTAGTGATGCACTAACTGCTACCTAAAAATATTTAATTCTGTTCTCTTTACTTTTTGAATTAATACGGCATGTTACATANGCGAACCAAATGGCTTTATGGATATTTTTACTGAAATTATATGTACTTATAATTTATCTGTTTCGTGGGATTGTTTCGCGTTAGAATAAGTTGTGGTCTCGGAGGGCCAATATTTTTATTTTAATGCTTGTAGTGATGCACTAACTGCTACCTAAAAATATTTAATTCTGTTCTCTTTACTTTTTGAATTAATACGGCATGTTACATATAAGTTAAGCAAAGGCCTGTCTACAAACGTGCTATCTCAACTTGGTCCTTAGGAGAAGGATACGCTGATTGGTGCACGTAGTCCTCTGACCTCATGGCGCTTTCCCAACCTCCCGTTTCCCATGTCAATCTGTGTCCCAAGTTAAAGCATTCAGAAAACTGAACTTTTGTCCCAAGTTGTCATAACGTGATAGAAAAAGAAGACTACAGATACTTAAACGCGCATTCGTGGAATACTCACGTTGTAAACGTAAACAATGGACTTGCAAGTTGGATTTTGTCGAGACGAACGTCATGAAATGCTAATTATTGTAGTTTGAGTTCGGTCTGAACTATTTATTATGCAGGATGAGCATTTAAGAAAATTCTTTGTGGTCAAATTCCGAGCTTATTTAAAATAAAGCAGTAAGGGACTGTATCATAAAGATAAATAAATATTCACATCACACATCTCGTAAACATTATATAGTCAATCATTCAGTAATATAAAATTCATAACGTAACAACAAATAATGTGCCGAATTTACTGCGACTTAATGTCATATTCTGAAAACTAACTTTAGGACAACGCATTTGTAGACCATGTTCAGTCTCCGTGAATGTGACGTCACTTGACGTCAAAATTCAGACACGTCCACGCTCACAGGTACGGTCGATTGTAGACACGCCTTAACAAAGCAACAAAACGCCGCGTATAAACACACAAAAAAAATGAGTAATACACAAACTTGAAAAACTATGTTATCATGCACAATTATTTTCCTCATTTTCACAAATTCTCAAGTGCTGAATATAATACTGCAACAGTAACAGTACATAATGCTTTGCGTCAGGCAACACATCGCAGACGAAACGCACCTGCCATCTATAAAGCTGTTAAAAAAACTGCAGGAACCGCGTGGGCACAGGTGGCTTGTGCCCCGATTCTACCGTTCTTGGGCTATTTCCGAGATTTTTCGTATGCCTTTGGCAAGGAAAAAATATACAGCAGCGTAGGTACTGACCGTCTCTGCCCCAAAGCTGCGAGGAAAAAAAGCGCCCGCGCCTAAAACAAGGCGATACTATTTGCACCCTAGTGATACAGAACATAATGACCAAATTCGCTACTTTTACACTTAAATTATGAAATAAATATATTTATCAAAGAGCACTTAAATGCTGCGGCATATTAAATTTTATTTGGGAAAGCACGTGCCTCTGCATTCATTGAAAAGAGCCACCCCTGCTATGAAGCAAACCTTAAATTGAATAGAATTGTCATCCGCTACATCTGTGTTTACTAGGCAGATGAAAATCCTCACAATATGGTAGAACAACCAGTTAAACATCCTGGGTTTACAGTATGGTGCATTAAGTCTGCTATAAGACTTGTGGTGTCATTCTTCTTTGACGAACCGGTGATAGTTGAAAGTTACCACATGTTCTGAACTACGTTCAACAATGCTGGTCCACATTTCCTTCTGTTTCTAAGCCGTGAGGGTATCTCAGAGGGCACACTCGTTCTGACCTGAGTTCAGTAGGGCTGGTACAATTTACCACCTGCGCCTGATCCCTTACGGTATTGCAGGATGACACCATACCAGATCTGAAAATACAAAGGTACGCATAGCAGGCCAGGCCACTTAATTTCTCAGATTGCCACAGATATTACATTAGGCCCAGCACATACATTCTGCTGTGTTGTACCTGCCAGGCCATGTATTTTGTGCCAAATCATTTACAACATGAATCACCAGATGTTATTTTATTAGCCGCAGTTGAATGCAGTCTGACAGAAAGAGACACATCCTTTACAATTGCAGTGGGTGGACATGGATACCACCTCACCTGTCAACAGCAACGCACAGGGCTGAACATGCATGCACCACCTTGATGTGACCGAGGTCTCTCCAACTTCTACGAATATGCTTCGTGAAAGGGTCCTCATATTAGGCGGACCAAATCGTCATTCCTTTTCTCGTGAGAACCAACCCTTTGTAGCCATATACCAGCACGAATGTCATGCTGCTTATTCCAACAAGGGGTACTAATGGTGAACAGTCACTTTCCCTCAGGTCGTACTAATGCCGCACGAGCTACCACCAACATTTCTGGACGGAGTACTGATCGCCAATATCTGGCCCTCAATCAAATACCCAGTTCCAGTCCTCTTTACAAGCCGTCGATTCAACCAGTGCCATCCAAAGTCCGAGCTGCGATCGGCTCGACCATAGTTTGCGGCCTCAAACAAATCCCCTGTGTCCCCACGACTATACAATATACACCGATTCTTCACCCAGAATGGCCCAGCCCTCCCAGGATGCCAGACAGTCCCTTCCCAGGAGCTCTGCTAATCCTATATCCGCCAACCACTGCAGGCCCTGGTTTGTGACTGTGCAGTCAGCTCATGTTTCATCACTGCAGGTGAAGGACACATGCAGCCTGCAGCCTATGATAAGATACACATTACCACACCATGGTCAATCGCCAATTCACTAGCATGGCCACCACAAGACTGTAATCATACTCACTCAATCAGCCACAGAATAAAAGCACTGTGTTGCCAGTTCTAGACCCGTTCAAAGAAAGCGGGGATTGACTTGAGCAGTGGTAAGCTATGTATTCTCATCGCTGCGCCATTTCAGAGACCACGCCTTCACCTATTTTGGATCCATAGGATCAACCTCCCTTGTCACCAATAGTCGATAGGACTCCACCGGGGCTCGTATATTAATAGTACTCAACCCAATGCCAGACCAAGCATATTGAGTCGTGGTGGTCCAGTCAGAGGGATTTCCACCTGCGAAGCCAATATGTTGTTACACCCATTACATGCTTTTCACTTCGCCCATTAGATGTCTCCAAAAAGTGGGTGGCCGAACGAGGACAGTCATTCCTGTAGTCATGACTACCCTACCAGTCTTCCAGAGAGGGAGCTTATTCTGTACACTCTTAGTGACAGATGTTCCACATACATTGCATTCAAAGTGCATTTTCGTGGCAAACCATTATCGTCTTACACTCATTACAGGCTGGTTGCCTGACCCTCAGCCCAGCTCCAACCCGGCTCCCTTGGACCCCGGAGGAGGTACAGGTTTTACGGCTCGAAAGCCGGCAAATCCTCCATTCTTCTGCACTGCAACTGTAATCGTATAAGTAAGACAGTCCACGTCACTTTCTTTTCTTTTCTTTTCGGGCCATTCCCTTTGCTTTGTATCTTACATGGTATTATCCTGTTTTTTGGGTAATATCTGTATTCCTCGCCAAAGAGAAATATTCCGACTTCTTACATTGACGTCTTTACCCAATATGTCTTCATGAGTCCACGGAAAACTCTTCTCGCCACTTATCATAGTTTTCTAGCCTTTTTACAGTCTTAGTGGCGAACTCACTCCATATCATCTGAAGAGCTCTATATTTTAATACATTTGCCACATTTAAGTGAATGCCCATTCTGTCTGTAATGCCTTGCAGTCATTGTCTAATGTCTTCTGTCTTCAGACATTCTGTAATAATATGCTACATCGTGTCGTCCACACAACAAACATCGCATTACAAAGATCTAATAAACAACAGACATGAAGTTTGGCGTTAAAGTTTTCGTAAGTTGTATACAGTTCTGCATTGTAGTTGTTCAAGGTTTTCCAGTCCCACTTCAGTTTCTCTTTCATATAAGGCAGCAGCTAATTTGTGATTCTCCCCTTTTCGTACATTGTCCATGCCTCTTTCTATTTCTGTAGAACTTAAGCCATGACTTCATATTTCTCCATCTTCGATATTCTGCCATTCTGTGATCTCTTCACCATGTTGTCACATCTCACTAATAAATCCACTGGCAACACACCAACAAAAACTAGAAGCGACTCATTAGACACTGTCCGATATGCTTTGGTAATGGTCAGTAGTGCTGTCCTCTGACCACTGATGAGCTTCCTTCCATTCCACACAATCTCAATTCTGTTATGCCATGTCATGGCCTCGAACACTGCGAACAAGAGGGACTGCCTCCAACCTCAATCGAAACCCAGGCCAAGGACACACACACCAGTTATAAACTTTGGAAAGGGAGGCATGTAAAAAAATTAACTGTAAGAAACAAAACAAGAAAAGCAAAAAACTAATACTTTTACAAAAACCCACTACAATTATTATTATTATAGTGCCTTTGGATGCTAAAATTATGAATATATTTAACACTAGTAATTAAAGAAGTGGTGAAAGAAACACAACTAGATAAAATTGGGGAAAAAGAGTACAAGCCGATAAAAACAATTAAAAAATAACTAAAATAATTTAAAGCACCAAATAACTAATAAAAATACCCAAAAAAATTTTGTACTCATTAAGAGAGAGGTAATGGGAAATTAGGATATGAAAGTAACATGGAAACTCACATATGTAATTATTGACTAGATAAAGCTTGAGGTATGCTTACAGTAATGAAATAATAATAATGAGAGTTACATAATAATATAAAAAAATAAAATAAATAAAATCATACAGTTTAATAAATGCAGCCGACCTGATAGTTCTCTGTTTCAGGTGGACGATAAAGGAAGAATCAACAGCAGTTAGGATCGTACAAACTAATCATTTCAGAATCATTCTCAATATGTAATAAACTGTACACGATAAAACGTGCCATGAAATGGTTTCAGACCTGATCCTGAGGCAGCTGTAAGGCAGAAAGATTGAGCCCAGGACTTGTTTGGAGCGGCCCTGCATGAGACTAAGGTTATCATGCACGCACTAAATGCGAACTGAACGAGCACACTTGCCTACAACATTACAGCACAGTAGACAGACATCACGACACTATAATCATTCCAGTCGACATGTTGACCGGAGGGGAACTTCACTCTCCCGCAGAACACACAAACAAGTAAATTCCTTATAGAGAGCAACAAAATTGCATCTTAAATATGGGCCGTACGCCCAAAACTTGCAACTACACAAAGCACACTGCCGCCAGCCTAGTGATTTGAGTATATATCGGGGTACGTTTGTTTTACATACACCCTAAGAGTAATGGGAGCTTCCGCTCCTGGTCTCGTGACACCAAAGTCATTCAGTGGAATGTGAGAGTTCAGTAGTGGCTGCCTTATAAATTATTATTAGTTTTCTAAAATTAAGGCCCCAGCATTTGTTACCAATTCTCTTCATCTTGTGAAACACCAATATAGTTTTCCTGGCTACATTTCATTTCGCGCACATACCCTACCAAATCCCCATCAAAGTGAACAGTCGCTGGCATCTGCATTTTTCGTTAGAGCAACATTATCTTCGTATTCACAGTGAAGACCTCCATTTTCACCTGCTTGGACCATTTCCATATATTATCCATAATACCATCTGCTTTCTCTTCGAGTTGCCTTCTTGCAACTCCAGAGAAGAGATAAGACCATCGTCTGCTTAGCGAAAGGCCACAAAACACGTAGGTAGACCCGACTCAAAAATAAATTGAATGGAATGTTTTATAAGGTAAGTCCTTGAATCGTCCCCTGTGGACATCCCTTCGTTAGATTCTTCCATACTTGCACAGTTTTTGCAGTGTATGTGCTATCTATGTCTGCGAAGAAATCCAAGATTACCCTATAGAGGCTCGCTGGGCATCTTTTCCTCCCAAGTTAATATATTACTTCCGACCACCAGGTATTGTTGAAAATTCTGCACTGTCAAGGAATGCCCCCAATTCATACTTTTCTTGATTTTTCGTAATACGCCGTGTCACATCATGTAAAGCAAAGTCTGTGGCCATTACTTTGCGAAAACCATATTGCCTTTAGCTGAGGATTCCTTCAGCTTCTAAGGCAATTATGACCTGCCTATTGATCAGATTCTCGTATCCTATGCTCAGTACCTGAAGCAGTGTCAGAGGAGGGCAAGATCTTGGGTCTTAGGGGATCCTTTTTATCTCTCTTGTACAGGATATGAAGACTTCTCTACTACCTTGAGGTTGGAAACATGCCAGATCGGAGATAGTCATTGTCGATCTTCAGTAAATTCAATGTATTCTGGAAAAGGTTCTTTTAATTACTTCTACCACTAATCAATCATATCCCGTTGCTTTCCCATTCTCATGTGATACACCACCAGGGTTAGTTCCTCATTATCAAAATATAGTACATCGGCTTCTTCTGGAATTTCACCCACTACCTGTATTTTAATTATATGCTCCTTCCCCTCTTTTTCCTGGGAGTCGTCAGACGGAAGCATGTGAAGCAGAACTTCCACAGATCTTTGTATATAAGCGCAAGTCTCCGCATTTACCTTTATACTTGGTGGAGGTGTTGCCTTCTTCATTTTACCACAGGCAAGTTTGCATGCCACACTAAAGGGGTCCTCATTAATAGCTTGTGTTACGAAGTTCACCCATGACTTCATCTATTTCAACTTGACCTGTTGATGTAAGCCTGTTTTTTTTTCTTGTACTCTTGAGCGAATTGTTCTCTCTTGTCCCCAGAGGAGATGCATGTTTTACGGCCCGAAGGCCGGCACACCCTCCATCCTCCCACACTGCAACTGTACTCTGGCGAGTAAGACAGTGCATGACACTTCTCCTCTTCTGTTCTTGATGCCCTCTAATCCTGTTTTTCTCACACAACTTTCTGCTAGTTTTGTCATTTAAAGCATGTCCTTTCCAATCAGTAATACCTCGAATTCAACTGGAAGCCTTTCCCTTGGTATTACTTCAGAGGTCATCGTAATTTTCGATAAGCCACTAGTCTAACACATCTAATCTTTTCCCAACTATTGTTGCAAATCGATTTCATAATTTATGCCCCTCTTCAATTTCCATAAACATTCTTAGCTCAAGCCGCAGTCCTTTTCGCTGTACCGCTCATTGTAGCACCATCTTGATGTCATCAATCTTGATGCATTCCATCAAAACATGCTCTAATGTGTAGTTCACTCCACGTGCATCACATATAGAAGAAGTTACCAAACCAAGACTATGGAGTTTGGCTTTGAAATTTATGTGCCCCATATAAAATATGTAAATGCTGGTCATCAATTCATGCGTGATTCTTCTTTTGGTTGTAAAATCTCATCTATCTTACCAAATCATCAAGGTGTCCTGCATGTATTCCTTCCTTTATTCAATTGTAAGTGTTCTTTGTCTCGATATTTCAGCCACCTGTCCTCTCATGTACTAGTATATTCACAGGCAGGACACCTGATAGTATTGGGAATGACTCATTAGCTACTGTTTTGTAAGCCTCTACTATTGCCAACAGTGACGAACTCTGAGCACTAATGATCTTCCTGTTGTGTCACACAATTTCAGTTTGACTATGTCACATTACTGCCCCATATGCAATTATGCCTTCAAATTCAGCCTTATATATTTTTTGCATGTGGCAAAGTCCAGGCTCCACTCCATTTTTCCAATAGCTTTCAACATGTGGAACACAAATACTGCTTTCCTTGCCACATATTTTATGTGATTCACGAAGCTCATCTTTTCATGAAATATCACACCAAGATACTTAAATTCATGTACATGCTGGAATGCCTCGCCACTATATCTTACAATAGGTGGTCTAGGCAGTTCCCCTTTCATGAACATAATTTTTGTCTTGCTTGTCAAGAAGTTCAGTTTGACTGATTTGGCCCATCCCTTGATATGTTCCATGATGATCGCAGCCTTCTCTTATAACTGTCTTCTGGCTTTTCCGACCATCAAGATTAAACCAGCATCTGCTTAACCAAATATGTTGCATCCTTCTGGCAGAAGCAATTCCAGCTTTTCATCTAAGAGGATGTTCTATAAGAGCGGTCCTTACACCAACAGTGTGGACATCCTTTAATTAGTGTCATATTAACTTACACATTTTTGGCAGAGTACCATGTTACAATGCCCTTAAAATAATCCAACTGTCCAAATTAAATGTTCGCAGGACATTGTTTCCATTTCAGCTTCCACATTACCTCCAGCCACTACGCATTAGTGAATACTCAAGTGATATCCAGAAAGATCGCCATTACATACTTCTCTTCGCATTTCATAACTGCATTCTATACATCATATAGAGCGAAGTCACATCTAGTTTCTTTTCTAAAACTGTACTGTCTTTTGCTCAGAGTACCATTCACTTCAAAAGCAGTTACAAGCCTTCTGTTCAATAACTTGTCATAGATTCTGCCCAACACCTGAAGGAACGTCAGCTGTCTATAGGTCTTAGGCACTGTTGGATCTTAACCTTCACCCTTGTATAAAATTCTGAGAAATCTTTTCTTCCAAGGACGAAGGAACACTTGCTCAGTCAAACAGCGATTGTAGATATTAAGAAGCTGCTTTTTGAGGTGGAAGTAACATCGCCTTATTATTTCTGCTCCTATCCCATCCACACCTGGAGGTCTCCCATTCTTCAAACCATATTTCACAACTTGCACTTACTCTTTATCAAATCCCGGTGTATCAAATCCAGATGGTAATTATACCATTGTTTCTCTCTTCCGAGAGTGCACCACGTCCTCAGAACCAAGATTCTAATCAGGCAAAAGTGTGCATGGAAAGAATATGAATGCATTATTTTTAATCCATTACCATCTCATCTTCTACTTTTAAATTTGGAAAGGAAGGGTCTTCTTCATCTTTCCAGTCACGATCTTATACACCACCCCAAAGTGATCATCATTACACTTTTTAGTGACAAATTGAACCCATGACTGTCTTTTCTTGCACCTGACTCCGTTAAAGTATGTCTGTTATTCCTTTTATATTCGCTTGCAAGAATTTATCTTTCTTATCCCCGAGATCAATGGAGTCTTCTTCTTTCTCTTCTACAGTTTTCCCATCATTCTCCAACTCTTGGTCCCACCATGAAATATTAGGAAGTCCTTAATATGTTCTTTGAATATCTTCATCACATTCACTCTTTATGATATCAATGATAGACATGACTTCTTCCACATTGCCTTCATGGAAGATCCTTCCATGCTGTATTTTATACTTCAACAGAGCCAGATCGAATGCTTTCCAATCTGAATTTCTATGGATATAGCGATATTATGTTTCCCATTCATATTGTTGTGCTTCTTGTTATGCTCAGTTCCATGAGCTTGTGACACATGTTGGTAATTCTTCTTCTATATTGGCAACTTCTAAGTCATTTTCCAGTATATTCGGATGTACAACTTCACCATTCTAATCAGTCAGTGTTAAGTGCCACATCTCAGACTTTGCATTATCACCTTCTCCAAACACCACATTCTTCTCATGCAACACATCTAGGAATACATCCCATCCTGTGGGTGTCTTTGGACATCATCACTGAACTGTTAATACAAAGTTTTCATCCATAAAGTTATTCCTCTATATTGCACTTGAATACAATCACAGTGTGAATTAGATACAATGTGTAACATCATGGATCCATATCCATGTCAGCTCTTAATGATCCAGCTATGGCATGCTTCCATGTGTCCCTTCTGTGCCCTTAAATCCTACCACCTCTTCAAATGGAACATATGGTTCCTGAAACAGAACTAATTCGAACTTTTGCTCCACCACTATCCGGTTGAGCTCAGAAGGTCGCCAGTGCTGATCTCAGCAGGTTAACCTGCCCATGTATTATTTTATAAGCCTTAAAATATTATTTCGAGAACCACTGACAGGACAGTTTCATAGGCTGGACATTATTTACAGTCCACTATATGATTGTGATCCATTTGTCTCATTTTGCAGTTGAAATTTTTTTTTAAATAGCTTAACATATCATTTGGGACATTTCTTAAAAATGGTGGCCCTTCTGCGCAAATCTGGAACACGCCACCTCAGCATTGCATCTCTTGGGAAGATCACATTCCAGCACAATGATGATCCTGCCAGTGTCCCTTTTCCCAGTTCTGTGGCCTATTGAGACTTTTCGAAAATATATCTCTTTGTCCATTTGAGCACATCTAAAGTTGTTCTTTTATATTGCTTCAACCCAGCTACTGTTATCTTAGGTTCTTTATATGTTATAAATAATTACATTATGACCTCTGTTTTTATGGGCTTCCAGTCTGAGACCCAATTCCTTGATCTTAGCTTGGTTATGCAACTTTTGAAGGGCCTCGACATACCCTGCTTCAATTATTATTCTTCCTTTCCGAATGCCTCGGATATTTCTTATCTTCAAACCATCTTCCATTGGGTCTATGGTTTGCTTTATCTTTTCCTTAACTTGGGTACTTGAACTACCTTTATTTTCAGGGTTCATAAGTACCACCTTTCTGTGAGGCAATGGTTTTACTTCCTCTTCCTTTATTTTCTGTGCATTACTTTTAATTCCAGGAACCATAACTTCTTCACCCTTACCTATGAACACCTTTTCCTGCTGTTGTAGACTCCTTCCCACGCCATTGAGCTTCAAATTCTCCATCGCCACTTTATCCAATAAACTCTGTAGTTTTTGCACTTTAGGCACCAACCATCTTGACTGTGTTATGTTAATTTTTGAATCCTTACTCAAGTGCCAGTTTATCATAGTAGTGCCTATTTCACTGGCCTCAGCATGTGTGCATTCCACACTTTTGTTCAATACCAGTCACATGGTCTGTTTCAGCCAACGAGTCACCCCCATTTTCTTTTTCTGTTCAAACAGGAGTTTCTTCTTTTCCCAATTATGGTTTTCAGATTTTACAGGGCCTTTTGAACTTCCTGGTATTTCTTCTATCACAAGTACTTCTCCGGCATATTGTGCTTTCTTCACAGGATTGCCACTCCATTCAACTGTGGAGAATTCTTGAACTCTCCTGCTTACTTTTCGTAAGTCCCCTTTCACCACTTGAGGCTAAGTAATTCTCCCCTCTTCCGCAACTTACATAAAGTGAGGTTCCCCTTGTTATAGTTACCCTTCACTCTCAATATCTCCATCATATTCGCCTTCATACTATGCCACTTCCTCATAGATTTCACTCATCTATGAACCCACCGCATTGTGTTGTGTATCACTAATGGAATACCACATCCTCTTGTACCACCTATTTTCTTTAGGACTCAGCCGAAATTCCTCCCAGTCGAAGTCCTTTTTAATTAATATGTATATGGCTGTCACTGCCAAAGATTTTATGTTGCCATACTCAAACATCTATTTCAAGTATCTTCGCCTTTATTTTAAAGGCTTGACCTTAAAATTTGGGTTAAGCAGTAAGGCATCCATCACAGTTACCTTAGCTCATTTACACGGGCTCGTTTTTTAAGCCATTGTTCTCTTGCATCGTTTGGAAATTCTACGCTATCGTCACTACTCAGCAAGTGCTCATGAATATCCAAGTCCAGTACTTGCACACTTCTGACACTCTAGTAGCACTTTTGTGCACCAACCAAGTCCGGTACAACTCTGCAACATTTCAAAACAATTAACACAAGTCCAACACAGATTCCTAAATCCCACACTGCCCATCTACTAGTTTCAGGTGTGAGATCTCACACTTCAAAGGGCCGAGGATCCAAGGGCTAATGACCGACTCTGTTTCTTAGCACTTTCATCGCTGTCTCTGTGGAATCGTTTGACACGAATTATGGCAACACACATATGCTTGGTGAGGATCTGGTTGACTAATACCCACACAGTCTGTTACTCTACACGACCAGGCAGAGGTGGGGTGCCAGTGTCGCACATCTGCCAATTGCTTGCAAGCTTAATGCTCAACTCCAACTAGCAATAACCAGTGGCTCAATTCTGATTTCACACAATAAACTTTACTACACCAATTCGCAAATGAGGTAATATCCGGACGACACCACAGGTGTTACCCTGAGAAAACTCAGGAAATCATTGTACTAGCTGTTCACAAACTCCACCTCGATGATAATTGCTTTTTCCAGAAGGACTGTGCACCGCCACATTACCATCGAGACATACGGTTGCTACTGGGTGAAATATTTCTGTAGAGGTGTACATGCACGCGAGGACATTTTGAATACCCACCCAGACCTCGAGATTTAACGCCGTATGACTTTAATCTGTGAGTAACTTTAAGGAACACTGTGTATGCCACACAGACACGGACACTGAACTTGCTGTATACCCACTCCCATGGAAACCATAGCTGCTGTGATTAGTTCTGTTTTACATCATTTCAGAAGATGTTCTGTTCATGGCGGACATTTGTAAAATTTTTAACTGTTGTTAACATTTGCATACACCCAATGTTGTCCTTATAGCGACACACATAAGCAGTCACATCAGAGTTCCTTTAAAAGCTTCTCTTTTTTTATGTAAAAAATTTGCAAACATTAATTTCAGACACTTAGTCAATTGATTACTGCACTGAATTACAAATAGGATAAGTTCCATTGTAAATTTTTTGCTAGCTGGCAATGGAAGCTGTTCAGAGGTCTAATACCTACCTGAAGTCTGTATATGATATTACCTGTATATTGTGTGGACCAGAAGAGAGTAATGCTTGCAACATTAACAAAGTAGTAGATTAAGAGTTTATCAATGATTAATGTTAAAAACCTGCTGTTTTTGCTTTCGTTAATTGTCAGCTACTTCAAATGCTTTATGAGTTATACTGATTACTTTGTTCCTGTCTTCACTAATCGATCTCTGGGGGCCTTCAAATTCTAAAGTACCAATTATCACTATGATAATGATCATATGATGAGAATGTCGGACCACTAATAGTTAGGTATCTCACTTAGGCTGTAAAAGCAATCATATTTAAAGCAGTTAGAAAACTTTTATAGTAATGATTTGCTGTCAGAAGTGAACTGTATGGGAATATAAAATTTACCTATAAGATTAAATTTCAATTTTAGTAATGATTTCTCCTGACATTTCAAAATACACTGGAGCGGCGAAAAAAACTGGTATATGCATGCGTATGCAAATAACAGAGGTTGGAACTAATCAGAGAAACGCGATGCGGTTGGCAGCGCTTAAATAAGACGACAAGTGTCTGGCAAAGTTGCTAGATAGGTTATTGCTGCTACAATGAGAAGTTATCAAGATTTAAGGGAGTTTGAACGTGGTGTTATAGTCGGTGCACGAGAGATGGGACATAGCATCTCCGAGGTAGCGATAAAATTGGGATTTTCGCGTACGAGTGTACCATGAATATCGGGAATCCGGTAAAACATGAAATCTTCGACATCGCTGCGGCCGGAAAAAGATCGTGAACGAACGGGACAAACGACGACTGACGAGAATCATTAAACGTGACAGACGTGCAACCCTTTCTCAAAATGGAGCAGATTTCAATGATGGGACATCAACTAGTGCTAGCGTGCGAACTATTTAATGGATCATCATTGATATGGGCTTTCACAGCCGAAGGCCCACTCGTGTACCGTTTTTGACTGCACGACACAAAACTTCACGCCTCGCCTGGGCCCGCCAAAACCACCATTGGACTGTTGATGACTGGAAACACGTTGCCTGGTCAGACAAGTATCGTTTCAAATGTATCGATCGGATGAACGTGTACGGGTATGGAGACATCTTCATGAATCCATGGACCCTGCATGCCAATAGGGGACTGTTCAAGATGGTGCAGGCTCTGTCATGGTATGTGGCGTGTGCAGTTGGCGTGAAATGGTACCCCTGATACGTCTAGCTAGATACTACTCTGACAGGTGGCAGATATGTAAGCATCCTGTACGATCACCTACACCCATTCATGTCCATTGTACATTTTGATGGACGTGGACAATTCCAGCAGGATGCGACACCCCACACGTCGAGAGTTGCTACCGAGTGGTTCCAGGAACACTCTTCTGACTTTATACACTTCCGTTGGCCACCTAAATCACCAGATATGAACATTATTGAGCATATCTGGGATGCCTTGCAACGTGCTTATCAGAAGAGATCTCAATCGCCTCGCACTGCTATGGATTTGTGGACTGCCCCGCAGGATTCCTGGTGTGAATTGCCTCCTGCATTCCTTCAGACATTAGTCGAGTCCATATCACGTCGTCTTGCGGCACTTCTGCGTGCTCGCGGGGGCCGTACACGATATTAGGCATGTGTATAAGTTTTTTTGGCTTTTCAGTGCATAACAATATTTTTGGTTAGCTGTTTTTAAAATGATTGTCAGGATGATGTTTTGATTGTGTTAGAAATGTACGAATTATTTAAATAAACTTTATTTTGCCATTTCAGACACTTGCGTATTCGTTGGATGTTTAATTATGCTACTAATATATGCTGACTCGAAAACTGGCCACAGTAGCACAGTCAATAAGGTGGTGATTCGCATTGTCAATCATCCAAACGTTTCACCTCCAAAAATTTCATGTGTTACCACATAACTGAAGTGTCATTATTTTTATTACTGATCTGATTCGTTCTCAGACTGAGCGACTTCACTTTCTGGAAGGTAGTATTTTCACAGTCAACCTGTGAAACGATAATAGTAATGTTACCTGGCCATATGTTTTTGCATACACAGTTTTCTGCCTGCCTAGCATATTCAGTTATAGCGTTCTTTTTGTCACTTTGATCCGGTAATAATATAATTAATTATATGCTCTTTATGGCTACACGAACTGCTGGAATCACACTTAAGTAAAGGATCACGGGGAACACTAAATTGTCAATTTCGCAGAATCTTACGTTTTTAATGTGAAAACTCAAAGTTTCTTACAGTCCTCGTATCAGTTTAACTAAATCCCTTGAAAATCTCACCGTTAATCATACAAATCCGACACTTATTTATCCGCTATCAAAGAAAAAAGAAACATTTTGGAAGCTGGTATATGTGGTAGTTTAAATAAATGCTGTATCTACTGCTTTATATAATACAATTTTAAAAACCACTTAGAGACAAAACAGTGAAGCGCCCAGGGGGAATGGATAAATTGGACATACATACACATACTAACGAACCCAGAGCGTGTAAATGAACAGATTCTCAATGATAGGTAACTTCTGAAACGTTCACCAGAGTGCATTAGTTTCTATCATTACTATAGCGATAGTTTTATATAAAACGTGTGCGGAGCGCCACAAAGTCAGTCGATACATTGCGGAAAGGTTACCGAACACAAATTCCGCATCACAAACGCATTGGAAAGCATTGCAAGCAATTTATGGAGTTTGGTAGAGCCTTCATTGCAGTTCTCCATGAGAGTAGGTGGACACGTCGTTCAATTTCCAGGCATAATAGTATTCCAATTTCACATTGGTACAATAATACAACCAATTGTTATGTGAGCACATCCACACATATTGTTAATATTATGGTCGACTAAGGCCGACCATACAAAGGGAGAATTGCTGTAGTGTTTCCAAAATTACGCAACGTTATGACATCGGCGCCTGTCATACGGGCACAGTTACTGTACACTCTCCACAGCCTCGTGTCATTTCTCACCGTGGCTAGGTGATTGGCATCAGCTGTACTACAGATCCGCAGTCCCGTCCCTAGGATGCCGTTAACATTAGAGCAGAAGACGGTGGCGTTTGGAGTTGTGCCGACACCTGGAAGGATGAAATGATAACGAGATGTGTCGCATTATGTCCAACGAGGAATCTAGGCTCTGCATTATTGCGGATGACTGTCGTGTGCACATATTGCAATGCCGGGGATGATGATGGCATGTCCTGCCAACTTTCTGGAAAACGATCTGAAAACACTCTTGACATCATGGTGTGAGGAGCCGTAATGTTATACTCCTGCAATAAGAGTAAACTCCAGTTTATGGAGGGGAACTAAGGGATTATTAATAAAGTAAACGAACTAATTAACTCAAGAGGAACTTTACTATAGCAAATTATACGATAGTAACAAATTGTAATGTGACGCAATTAATTAAGTATCCGGGTACGAGTGTAGAATAGACTGAAGGCCTAAGTGAAGGCAAGGATATAAGGAGTACTCCGGACTCGCTTTCTCACCCTAGCGTGATGAAATTCACCCCTTATCGCCGTTATAGAACCGCCGCCCTGGAAAGTCCACCACACTTTGCATTCACGCCCACCTTCTCCGCTATACTCACTTTATATTGGTTTTCGCTTGTAGCCTGGGCGGTGTTACTGACGTTAGACGTTGGTGAATTGCCACAAACCCACTGTGTAAGCCGCACCCAATTATTCCGTGAGCTATTGCAGAATCTTGCGTTTGTGGCAGTTGCCTTGTGTTCTATGCTGTTTGTTAAATTTCTTTAATAACATTTCCTCGCTGCATCTGGACGTCACCCGGCATCACAATTCGTGTTGCAATTGTAACAATACGATTTGACTTAAGGTATACTATATTCTGAGGACTTTGAAGGCCCTGCGGTTTGTCAGGGGCACCTGGCGTCCTCATGTATCCTCATTAGAGTGTACCCTTATACAGTCCTTAAACAAGATCATTCTCGCCCACACATGTTACATAGTTTTGAGGTAATTTCGTGCACAGTAATTTTCCCCTAGCTGTGCCCAATACATAATGTATAAAATCATCTCGGCTCTAAATTTTGACCCGGTCCTAATCTGCAAGATATCAAGCTCCAGTTGTTGTGGACTGACTTCCTTCTTGAGGAAGGGGGGGGGGGGAAGTCAAAAAGTTGTACGATTCTACGGAACCGAATCGACGCAAGTATCGATGCTTGATGAGATATTACATATTACTGAAATGAGACCAGCAGTACGCCGTTACTGCCAACTTTGTTGTCCGTGTTATCTGATATTATAATATTTGCAATAAATCCACATGGACTTTCAATACGTGCAGTTTTATTTCATTTCCACTACACCTTCTGGGTGCTTAATATTGATCCCATAATGAAATATAATTTTAATTGAACCGGAAACAATGAAATTAGCGGATTTCTTCAGTCGCCTAAATATACAGGTTTTACAAGTGAATTTTTACAAATATGTACTGAATTTAACTCAGCCAGTTCAATTACATTTTGTGAATTTAATGGAGACACCAGTTATAAAACAAAAATTCATTAAATTTAGTGAGAATTTGATATTTTCTTATTCAAACCACGGAAGTTAAATTTATGTCACATATTAAGTTATTCTTCCCTGACACAACCATGGGAATTAGCCATATATAATAATTACTCACTTGTGTTAATAAATATATACTAATTTATAAACATTCGCATTTATATAGCTATACACGTCACATGTGGTACAAACTGCAACTCAATTCTTTGGTTTGCCACTTTGCAAGAGCTAGTGAATGAAAAGTATGCCTATTTTTTAATTTTCACAACACAGCAGAGTAAGGGACTTTTATTTCCCCCTTAATAAAAGCCTTAATTTAATCGAGGCTCTCCTCTGGTTAGGAGAGTAATGACAAACATTCAACCTACTTAGCCACAAGTTTGTGGATGAAAAAAGAACAGCATTTAGTTCAAACTAATACGTTGAAGGCCAATCAAAAGGACATTCAGCGATACACCTGAAAAAGCGGATTATCATGTTAGCTGAACATCCAATTCTAATAGTTTCAGTACTGCCCGCACAACGAATCAGACATGTAAACTGCCAGTTAGACTTCAGAAATTAAAAATTATTTTAAACGAAGCAATTAACTTAATTGGAAACGTGACATCGAAATTACAAATTCCTAAGTACAAACGCGTGTATTAATTTACATATAAAAATATACGAACTTTGTTTGTTTAAATTCCACAATCTTCTATGAAGGGCTTTGCGTCTCGTGACAGCGGAGTCGTTAGAGAAGGTTCAAAGCACTCAGAGAAGCAAGAATTGCCTGTACGAGAAACGTTTCCGGCATTCGCGGAGAATTATTTCTTATAACCACGGTTAACCGAAATCACAAGAATCCGATCATATTTCGAACCTGATTTCTCCCGAGTGCGAAGTCTTTATGTTACCACTGCACCAACTCGCTCCGTGACATAAACTGAAATACTTTAGAATTATTTTAGAATCATTNGCCCTCTCAAGACATCGCTGTTAAGAGCCACTCAAATATATATATATATATATATATATATATATATATATATATATTTACACATAACATAATTTAAAAATTATGTAATGAAGTCACGCTAATGAATTTTATATCTTGGTCAATATTTCAGTTTTTGAAAAAAATATTGCATCAGAACATAATACTAATTTAAGTACATTTTCCAGCGAGAAAATAATTTAAATATTTATAGTTTTCGTAGAAGGCCAGGACGGTGCGGAAATTGCAGTTTTCCGGCGTGTTCAGGGAATGTGCTGGTGATTCAGTAATAATTGTGGTGAGGCGCCCACGGGATGTCGTCTAAACTCTCACAGCGCTGATTGATCCGCAGCAGAAGATGTCAGCGGCAAGAACGTAACCAGCCCTCCACCCTCGTCGCGCGGCAGAACCCTGCCGGAGCCACCGCAGAACCGCTCGTGAGAGACGGCAACCAGTTATTACAGGCGCCTTGCCCCCCTCACCCTCTGCCACGGGGAAGCTACTTCTCCAGGAATAAGCTGGCAAACTGGCGGTTAGGGTGTTTGGAATGATAACCGAGACAGCGGGTAGGCCGACCCCAGAACTTTACAACCCCCCGCCCGCAACACGCTGGATTTATTGTTTGATTGCCCGGCCATTACAATTGAAAGGAATAAAAAGAAGGAAAGCTGCAATCATATTTTACGAGTGGGGAAATAGGAGAAAAGACCTACGATGGTGAGCGGCGAAAGGTAAAGGGGAAGGTTTCGTTCTCATTTCGACGAAAGGCTCCATTGTTTAAGCATTGAAATAACAGTAATTTATCAATTACCCCTTGATCACGCCAAGTATGAATTATGGTAGAGGAAAAACGAAAGTATTTATACCTACAATTTTGGACATTTGAACTAACCCTGGAATATTTCTAACTCGTCAAAAATATAGACTACACATATTTATTAAAAGTAGAAATTACTAAATATGGTTTTAATGGTTGATAGTAAAATGTATTTTATAGGTCTTTATTGTGATAGAAGTTGCCTTAAGTTATCAATCATAACGATAAGCCAACACGGTTATTTTTAGCAAATACATTTTAAAGAATTTAAATGTAATTAGTGATTCTTTCATCCCATTGGATGCAGGCATTAAGAGGCGTGAATATATAAATAAATGAATGCTCTGCTATTACTTTTTTAATTTTGAGCATGTATTCTTTAATTTTAAGAACCCTTATGTTGTTGATATAATCATTTAATTACTTCGAGTCCAATGAAGGAAAATAAAATATGTCTGTTAAATAGTTTGGCGTTGCGCAGCATAAACTATTGCCGTCATTACAACAAACATATACTTATAAACCTGGTGGTCATGTTTTTATTGTATATGTCAAAAGATTTACACTGACAGTGATTTTTATATGCCAGCTATGAATAATAGAAATATATCCATTCTTTTAACCGAATGTGGTTTGTTCTAAAATACATTATGAACCCAAATATGTAAATAACTTATTGTTTAAGCATGCACGAAAACATGGGGTGAGATGGTTACTTTAAAAACGGAATAGAAAAGTAATTTTAATATTTTTGTTGTGCAAGAGCTTTCAAATCACGATATAAATTAGTATTTTTAATACATATAATTTAGAATGCTATTACATTTAAAGAGATTCCTTGCTTTTAACTCTTAATATAGGAATATTTATAACTTCGAAATACTTTTTATTGGTTTTGAAGCCCCATGAAAAAATGTTTGCTATTATATGAAACGAAATTGAAAGTTTTCTGAATAAATGAAGAATTTCTCTACGTGACTCTATTGCTTCCATAATCGATTTAAATTATATTCTTTGAAAATTGTCCACATGTTTTTTAATAAATTATGTAGTGAACTTCAAGAATCTGTATTAATTTTTAAACATGTTTTGTGTATCTTTAATCGTTTATCGTTGAAATATGAATGAAAAATGACACACAAAAGCTACGAATTTGTACGCACCCATACAAAAAAAAAAGGATTGCAACTACTGGAAAATTATCTTAATTTATTACTAATTACAAACATTTCTGCCATTTTTGTATGCGATATAAAAATATCGTAAAAATACTGCAGTTTAACATCATGTAAATTAAAATAATTCCCTATTTAAATCGATACAAAACGGAGCTTTATATTAAATATAGTTTTTGCATTACTAAAGAGCCAGATCAATTAAGTTTCGTGACACAGTTAAAAAGCAATTTAGAAATGTATCATTCACGTCCAATTGATGTTCTTGATGAGTAAGACATAATTTATACTGAAAGTATATTACCTGTTCGCACACAGAGAGCCTGTAGCGGTGGCCATGTGTTAAAATTGAAAATCGAACTGGCTTATGGAAAATGATGTAGATTTTAGTAACCTAATGAAAAGATGCTTCCTCAGTAGGTTTCTATGTCAGATATTTATTTTGAATCGTTTTATCCAGAAATGTTTTGGTAAATTTACCCATTGCGATGGTGCTTCGATTGTTTCGTTGGCCTATTTCAAGCACTAAGATCGCAGTTGTTTGCAGTATTTCTAGATTTTCTAGTCTGTCTTGTGTATAGTAATTATACTTAAAAGATTTTCATGCATACTAGAAGTATTTCGATTGTAGAATCAGGTAACCTCTCTGGGAGGGATGACATAATATGTATTTAATGTAGTTAAATTCGGCTTACTATAGTTGTGGACGCGCGCACCTACACATGTAAATTCCTTTTATTTATTTAACAGTGTGGTCTTAATTTAGGTTTAGCAAGAATTGAAATTTGACCAAAATGTCACAAACACGCATTTGGGAATTGAATGACTGAAAAAAGTGTTTTATTGTACCATTTGCTTTGATCAGTGTCCAAGAAAATGCCATTGGCCAAGTAATCCAATGTTTTGAATTAGATGTTAATGTAATTGGAAGCACGATGGAATAAAATAATATATAGTAAAAAAATTATGCATGCCCATGCAGAAAAATATATAGCATCGTGTGAAAGATAATACATTACAGAATCAGAAATATCTACATGTAAATATGCAGCACAAACGTTTCTACCTTAGGAATATTTAAAATACATTACATCATTATCGTAGTACTTAATAAATTACATTGATCGACGGAAACACTAATTAATGTCTATAGCATAAGTTTACGTACAAAACGTTCGTTAATACTGCTTTTATGTTCGTAAATTAATCGACGTATCTACAAAACGTTATAAAGAATAACGTAGTCCGTAATATCGAAAAACGGAACTGACCTGAGTGTTTAGAATACAGCAAGTCAAATCTTTTATTAATAGTTACGGTGTTTTTCCTTATTTTATTCAACGTCAAATGTTGAGGGCGAAAACTGCTGGAAGCAAATAAAGCATTCATTGCCACAGTGATAAAAAAATTAAAGTCCTTGTGGCAGTTAGGAAACATTTCAAACTAAAATGCAAAGTAGGTATTAACAGCTTGTAGCAGATCGCCATACTTCTAATAGTTCAGAAATATAGTAATTTGTATTGGTGCATGCAAATTCAATATATTAACTGATGCGGTCCTCAATTACTATTGTTTTTTTTCGGGTTCAAACACTGTTCTAATGCTATTTTGGTAATAGCATTTCGTGAACCAAAACAATACATGAAATAAAATGAGAAGCTGGGAAATTTATGGAAAGTTCATTTATTCACTCGGTTCTCAAGACCTCGCTGTTAAGAGCCAACCAATCCTCTTCACTCACTCACTTTTCACTGACATTTAAGATAAGTTCCTTTGCATACATTTTTACGCCACTTTTCCATGATTACCTTAGCAGGCAACTAAAAACTTATGCCAAAATGTTTAGTTATACGCGTCGATTTGTTTCAGTTTCTACTAGCCAAAATATCTATAGTAGCTGCAAAATGTTAATGTGATACAACATTAGTTTCTGAATGTACAACTTCTTTCCAGTTGAAGAATTATTTGTTATTACTTGTACATCTACCTTTCGTCGCTTTTACAAATATCATTAACATCTGATTCACCTTATGAAATAAAGTGGTTTCGAATGAGTTTGGCTCCTCTCTCTTACCTGTCTGTAATAAGTAATGCAAGGAATCTGCGTTTCTCTGAGGAAGCGTATTATATAGTATTAAATATTATCTTATTGCGAAGACAACGACTAAAGAGTGACGACTTTCAAATAAAAAGTGGTTAATGCTGCGGATCTTGAAGGCTTTGAGAGTCAGGCACAACCTTTAAACTCGAAAACACTTGCCGAATGGACGTAGAGTGGCTCTGCCGTCCGCACGAAAGTGAGTGGCAGGGTCCCAACAGCACTTGGGGGCGAGTCCTGGGGCTGGATTTTAAAGCCCACAGGTTTTCATGGCGTCGTGGGGCGTGTGGGTGTGGAAGGCGGGTTGACTGCTTTAAGGGGTTGAGCGCAACACAATATCTTGCCCGAGACCGTGATACAGACTAAGGGGTTGGAGTTTGATAAAGTGGGAAGGGGACCGGTGGAGGTTTAGGAGTCAGGAAATTAACGTTGTGTGCTAGAGGTGGCTGTTGGCTGTGCAAGGAGAAGAGACAAGTTAAAGGTTCGTCCACATGACGTATCAACGAGAAGTAAGAACGTACAGTCACGCTGAATGCGAACGCTAATTTATTTTTAAGGGTATGTAACACCTGTATATACACAACACATGCATAATACTTAACGCGCATTTAAAAGCTTCTAGTGCAAAGTTTTACAAAAGAACAACGGCAAAAAATATTTTTACACTCTTGTAAGGAATAATTTAATAATCGATAAGAACTATTGTAAAATTATTTCTGAAGAGGCTAAATAATAACTTAGTTTAAACTGTGGTAGCAGAAAATATTGGAAAGGAGTGTGTGCGAGGAAAAATTATTCCAACAAATCGGTAGGGCCTATATGAAGCTGTGCTCTTCATAATTGCTATACAAAAATATTTCGAATGCAAACAAATTTACTTTATAAAATGTACTCAGACTGACAATAATTGTAGCGAAGTTTGTGGAACGGACGCTGTTCTCTACTTTAATAAAAACATAACTTAAGTATTTGGTATGTACGAGAAAATTTTGTGTAATTAAGTTAAAATATTTTTTTATTTTCTAAGTTTTCGTGGATAAATGCATTTCTGTAAAGTGCGAGTATTTTAAAAGTCATAACATTGTTGTCGCCGTCGATATCTTAGAAGTGTGATAGAGAGATTTGGGTGGCTCATAACATCAGAGTCTTGAGACCCATGAGGGTAAAGCGAGGTGAGTATGGAGCAGCGCCGGAATTAAAAGGGTGGGGAAACGGAAAATCCCCGAGAAAACACGCTGACCAGCATCATCGTCCGGCACGATTCCCACGTGCAATAAAACGGGCTCCGTCGAGAATCGAACCTGATCAGCATAAGTGGGAGGCGAGTAGTCTAACCACTAAACCACAAGAAGGCCCTAAATGTTCAGTTTACGACGCGATTATTAGATACTGTCATTAAAAAAAATTTTGTTGAATTTGGTTTAAATGTTANGAGTAGTCTAACCACTAAACCACAAGAAGGCCCTAAATGTTCAGTTTACGACGCGATTATTAGATACTGTCATTAAACAAAATTTTGTTGAATTTGGTTTAAATGTTAAATATAAATGACAAACTTATCGAAATTACTTATATGGCCACCATTTTGAAAAAAATCATCTGACCATACCTACATTGTGCATGTTTTTATGCCCTTCTGCAGCACTGCTAATGTAAGAAAAAAAGACGGAAATTAGCATAATAATTCCGGAAATATGGCAAAATATTCAATTTTCTCACCTGGTTGTATTTTGCAAAAAGGGTGGAAGAAGATTATTTCTGTTCCCATAATTGATGATTCTAATGAAAACTGTTAGCATGCAACATTTTGTTGAAGTTTGGTGAATTATTTAGTACTAACTTAAATTTTCTATATTAACGCAATTTAAAAAAAAGCCTGCCTCATCTATAAATTGCAAGTTGATTTTCACAACCGTAACACTACTTACGTGTAAACTTTGGTGCCAACCGGTTGATTGGGTCCAGAAATATTGCATAAAACCTCCATATTTATGTATAAGATTATGTATTAGCACAATGTATTAGCGTTAGAGATTCTGCCAGAATACAAAGTGAAGTAATTATACATTACATAGATTCGTAGATATAACATACAAAACTATAGTGTTTATATATTAGTCATTCTGAAAATAAGTGTCTTAAACATTTAAAACATATAAATTGGTGTAAACTACCATAGTAAAACTTCTTCACCATATTCTGTAGGAATCGGTTGATTGTTTCCCAAGATATAACAAAAAAAAATTTTTTTTTCAATTGGGACTATCCTACAAAATGTTTCAGAATCGAGGCTTCATATAAATACATTTTGTAGTCGTTTAGATACTGACATCATATAAGGTAAAGTTGAACATTGTGTCTTGATTTAGTTTATATAGTATACTAAAGTAAAATGTTTAAATTTACACTATTTTGAAAATATGTGCCTTACTGACACAAATACTCTCAGTTTACTTGACTTGCAGTAGTGCTATTTGTTTAAAAAAAATTTATGGAATATGTTTTTTTCCAGAGATATGACAAAACATATAAATTTTCATGATACATCTTACAAAATGCCGAAAAAATGGGACTGTGTGTGGACTCATTAATAATTGTAATATATTCTGCAAATGTATGGAGTGCATTTCATGGTTTCGACGATATAGCATCCTAATCTTAAATAGTTATATGGCCACCATTTTGAAAATGACTGTCTGAGCTACTTATAACATAGAATATTATATATATTTTTGATTTCCGAAATATTGTTATATGTGATATTTTTGCCACATGCTTGCGTCGGTGATCTTTTTTGTTCAGTGAATTTTCCCAGTGGTAAACCGAATTCTCACTGTAGCAATTAATTGCTGTATATTAATGTACATGTGCGTAGCATAATCATATATCCTGTAAAGTGTAAAATACCGAAAGGAAAGGAAAAGTAAAAGTGTGTTCTGTACTATAACAAGTTAAATTGTTTGAAATATCATCAAAGTGTTGTTAATATTCTGGAAACGAAGCAGGGGTCATCAAAAATCTAGCTTGTAAAACAATGATGCACTGGGTTTTATGAATTGGGATAATATTGATCTTCTCTTTATACGTAAAACCTGGCCAATTAGATCTTGGTACTGTTATTGCACAGGTTATATTTAAGTTCGTAATCATTTTTGCATAATTATAAACATATAAATATTCTTTTGAGATAAAATCATTTACATAGTACATAGGCCCTACGTCACGGAAATGTTAATGATTTGGATCAAACTTCCAACCTGCGTACAAAAGAATTTACCTGACATTAAATGTTTTACCAGGCAAGGACGCCAAACGTCACGCAGAGATAAACGTAAAATTTATTATTCAATATCTCTTCCAATTGTTTAGAAGACGTCCACCTTCAAAAATAATTTAAGAAATATTCCACCCCATACAAGTTTGAGTTTCGTATTTACGTTTCTAATGTGTATTATTTGAAATAAAAAATATCTGAATCGGCCGTTTTCAAACAAAAAAGCCTGTCGAGTGCTTTTAAGACGTCGCGCACATTAGAACGTCATTCCATATCATATCGACATTTCTAAAAATAGCTTTTTCAAAGAGCTGTATTCCATAATATATGTTTAATATACATACGGAAATGCTCAACGGCCCTGCATTGAACTTTGCTACAGACCTCCTACCAGTAAAATGACACGGTCATTTATTAAATTCTAATAGGCACACGCAACAAGAAGATAACACTGCATGCTAGTTCAGAGCCCCGCGATTAGTGGCTATGACGTACTTGATGCACGTTAACTGTAACACTCCCGCGCTACTTTTACTCAAGCACGTAAATGGGGCCGCGGTGTCTGAGCGGTTAGATTTTCCGCCTATCATCAAGGTAAACCAGTCGACCACTGATCTGCAGGTTTTCTCAGGGATCTCCCGTTTGCCTCCCCCTTTTTCATACCGGTGCTGTTTCATTCTCCCCTCAACCACCTTCATCGACTCTCAAGACCTCATTGTTAAGAGGCACCCAAATCTCTTCACTCACTCACTCAAACGCAAAAAAAATATATATCTCCAGGGAGGCGGGGACGTTAATAGGACGTGGTTCTGTGCCCTTTAAGCCACGAGATGTCAGGTGTAAAACGTGATCAGATGGAGTTTTAAGGCACTTCTCTTTATTGGTGATGCGGCGAGGTAGGTTGCTTGCACTTGCTGTATAATAGTTTATTCCAGCTTGTTTTAACTCGTCAGCGGGAATACGGGTGAAAGAAATGCGTGGAAAGGGCAAGAGGAAGACTACCTGCGCTGTTGTCCGCTAGCGTGTCACGTGCCCATAAACAAACAAACCCTTTAATTAAATGATACCCGTTCGTCGTGGAAGTATTTCCCCTGCTCGGCGTGCCGTGACGGCCGCAAGTAAATCACGCCCTCGGCGTATATTACCCGCTGCGGGCGCGCCTTCGCCTTCTTCGAAGCCGATGCATGGCTAATTGTCGGGCCGGCAGCACGGCCGTTAGTTTCGTATATAAGCTCTTTATAAGACTCCGTAGTGTCACTAGGCAGGTTTAACTGCTGGTGCTCGGTGTTTTACACCAGGCCACACGCAGTGGCGGATATATACATCCATTAAGGACAGAGCTACTTTACGGGTGAGGCACTGTACCTTATGACCAAACCACACACCATTAATTTTTATTGCTATATTCACTGTAATAATATTTATGTATTTGTACAAGGAATTGTTTGTTGGAAAGTAAATGCCAAAGATATTTTTGAAGCAGTACAAAGTAGACAGATTTTCACAAAATCTTAGTGAGGAATGTGTAAAAAGAATGGTGAGTTTTAACAACAAAGTGGTGAAGACTTCAAGCGTATTGTAATTATTGAGCTACATAAAGACGTTTGCATGTTTTGTAAAATAATATTTTTTAAATGTGTAGTATTTCAACTGTAGAGTATAAAAAAATTATTTGGCAATTGGTTCCCAAAGAATTGTTTGTAACAAGGACAAATATGTTTTACCGTGCAAGAATGTCAGTACTTCCTGAATAGACTATCTACACACATTAAAAATAACCTCTTACTATGCTAGGCATAAAGAATGTATTAATACCGCATTATTAAAAAGGTTCTTTACTTCATGAATTATATCATTTTATCCAGTATAAAATAAAGTTCAAAAGGAACGGTTTTCCTCCCTTCATGGTATAGATGAATGGTCACAAGCAGAACGGGCCTCCAGAGACTGTGAAACTGAGTTCCTCTTGTAGTTTCAGGCCTATGCGAAGTCGGCTGCTGAAATGTAGCGATTGAAGTCAGTTTTTCAAACACGCAGACCACGGTGGAGTTCTTACCTCTTTCGCTTTCGATATTCTCGCCTCACTGGGACGATGGAAAAAACTTTACAAACACAGACATCACTACAAATTTCTTTTCTTTCAACCAAATTATGTGTTGTGAGTAAAATTATACGGCAGATTTAAGATAATGAAGTGGTTTTGGAATCAGTTACGATACTCAATACTAAATTGAAAACTGTTATCCATCTTGTGCTTTTACTTCGGCTCTTATGAACTTTGAAGTCACCCATTTCGTATGCACCCAATCATGCCAAAAAATTAGGTACACATACAGTTATGATTTCTGGTACCCATACTTCCTCAATGACGTTGAGAAGCAAAAGAGACCGCGATAAAAAAAAACGCGACCTCAGAAGAGAAAATTGCGTAAAAGGGTTAATATTCTCAAAATGATATTCTTCCGTATTCTTAATTGATGGCATTAAAAGTTTATTTCTCGTTTGCTCAATTTTATGAAATATATATATCTTAAAAAGGAACAATGTGACAAACTGTGGTTGATGTATGTGTGAATATTGTATATTTATAAACTCGCCTTCATTGTTTACCGCTTTAGAGTAACACGAAAATTTTTTAACATATAGTACATGCATGCATTCAACGTTTGCAGTTCTCTCTGTGACAAACAAGTAAAGAGTTGCAAAATCCAACACAAAGTTTACCTTTTGATTACTCAGTTTAGAGCCTTCGGTTTATATTTTATGATGCGTTATAATTACTGGCAATGATAGATTAAGAAATGAAAGGAAAAATATTAAATCAAATGTTTATACTCACTACAAATGCTAAAATTACAAATTTTACCTCTACGGAGAAAATGTAATATTCCAAAATATCAAACTGATTCAACACAAAAAAGTGCGTAGTTAGTATTTTAAACGCACTTAATAATTAACTTATTGAAACATTAAATAAAATTTTAGTTTGGATTTAAACAAACACTGCCGCCATATACATACACGGTTGAATTCCAGTTCTTCTTGTAAAATAAAAGATCCGAGAGGTTGTTGTAGATATTTAAGGAGGTAAAAACCAAGTATTCTCAGAAATTATCATTTAAGTGTCTGTGATACATGACTGTTTTGTCCTTACATAGATTTCTGTTTGAGTAATTGTTTTTGAGAAATACAGTATACCAAATGCCTTGATAAAATCAGAAGTATCAGAAAGAAATTTCCGCCAGATTCTTTTTTGTTTTACATTTAAAGTAGTTCCAGTTGCACTAATGCGTGCAAGTAGGAAACTTGCCAATGATAAGTTACTTAATGCAACTCGAAACATCCGTAAAACAAGTACAATTTTAGTACGGATAATTGAAAGTCCCATATTTTGTTAACATTTGCATTAAAATTTTAGCCAAGCATCAAACTTTAAGAATATATGCGGTAATTATTTCCCATAAATTAACTTTTGTACATCTTTCGTATTCAAGTATACCGGTTTTAAAATATATTATTTAAGTTGCAAAATAAGTAAATAGTAATAAATAAATTAACCTTAACCTAAAACATACTCAAACAAATAATAATTTAAAGCTTGAGTAATAAATTACACTAATGATATACATTAGGAACGATTTACAGCTAATGAAGCTGTGCCATTCTGTCTCACGGTTAGCATGCTGGAATTAACCATCTCAGGAAAGCGATTGTTAAGGCTATTTTTTAAGCGAAAAAGCGCATGTTATCATTTCGTGAACCAACTGCAACATCTTTTCGGAAAACTGTGGGATTTAACATAGAAAATGTAAAGCGGGTTTTCACCCTTTTGGAGTTAGAAATGACAACGCACAAATACCCCGCTGACAGGGTCTGTAATGTAGAGGAAACAGGTCTGACTGTTGTTCACAGTAAAATCCCTCAGGTTCTCGCACTGAAAGGAAAACGGCAAGTAGCATCCATCAGTTCAGCTGATCGAGGCTCTCTCGTAACTGTGGTAACATGCATGAGTACAGGCGGAGATTATGTACCTTAAGTGTTGGTATTTCCTAGAAAGAATATGAGCCCTCATCTCATGAGAGGAACTCCTCCGGGGGCCATTGGTTTTTTTCATCCATCTGGCTGGATACAGACCGATCTGTTTACCCAGTTTATCAGTACTTTCATGGAAAAATTCAAGCCTACTGCCGAATCACCTGTTTTGCTTATCCTTGATGGCCACTACGGCCATTCCAAAAACATATATGTCCTCAACAAAGCTATAACAACTCATATAAGCACTGTGTGTCTTCCGCCTCATTCGTCACACAAGCTGCAACCATTGGTGAAGTTGATTATGAGTCCTCTTAGACAACATTACAGTGAAGAAGTGCGGCAGTCGATACGATCAAACACACGCCCTATTACCAATTTCAACATATCTGAGTTATTTGGCAAAACATATCTCTATTACAAACAGGTTAAATCGCAGTAGATGGATTCAAAGGCACTGGTATTTAACCAATAAATACCAGTGGCAATGACAATGACAATGAATTCCTAGCATTAGACGACGCAGACACATCTTTTACTGCAGTTACTTGGGCCACTTCTGATCTTTACATTGTCCACTCGTCCAGGAATAGGTGTAAGTCTACTGATTATTCCAACGACTTTGCTGGTTTTCCAGCAAAGTTCCACTGATTCATCAAACTCTTTAGCTGCTTCACCGATGGCTGCTGGTTCATCATACTATTCAGCTGCTTCACCGATGGCTGCTGGTCTGTCAAACTCTTCAGCTTCTTCACCAATTGCTGCTGGTCCATCAAACTCTTCAGCTGCTTCACCGATCGCTGCTGGTCTATCAAACTCTTCAGCTGCTTCACCAACAGCTGCTGGTCCATCAAACTCTTCAGCTACTTCACCAACAGCTGCTGGTCCATCAAACTCTTCAGCTGATTCACCAACAGCTGCTTGTCCATCAAACTCTTCAGCTACTTCACCAACAGCTGCTGGTATATCAAATTATTCAGCTGCTTCACCGATGACAGCTGGTCTATTAAACTCTTCAGCTGCTCCACCAACAGCTGCTGGTCCATCAAACTCTTCAGCTTGTTCGCGAATGGTTTCTGTAGCCCCATGGCGTATTTCCCCAATTCCCAAACTGGCAAAAATAAAGGGCACGTAGGGTAGGAAAGCTGGCACAGAACCTGTTTTGACGTCTTCTTCCGACAAGAAACAGCAAGGAGAATCCTTATAACAGAAAAATCTGGGAAGATATTAAGAGGAAAGTGTAGACCTAGAACCACACGTATACATAGGACGAGTAATAAACAGACAAAGACAAAGAGAGCCGCCAGAAAGTCTAAACACACTTATTCTCTCCCTGATGCGGATGACTCGTCAGAAAATACTGGTAAGGATATCAGTATTAGGGATCATTCGTCTCATCTAAGTATTCCTGATGTGTCAGTGCCAGGAAACGACAATGCAGAGTGTCTTTTCTGCAGTGGAAGATTCTATGAAGATGTGCGTGGAGAAGAGTGGGNTAAACAGACAAAGACAAAGAGAGCCGCCAGAAAGTCTAAACACACTTATTCTCTCCCTGATGCGGATGACTCGTCAGGAAATACTGGTAAGGATATCAGTATTAGGGATCATTCGTCTCATCTAAGTATTCCTGATGTGTCAGTGCCAGGAAACGACAATGCAGAGTGTCTTTTCTGCAGTGGAAGATTCTATGAAGATGTGCGTGGAGAAGAGTGGGTTATGTGTGTGCTTTGTGAAATGTGGTCGCATGTGGACTGTGCTGGTCACGAAGGTAGACATTGTGTTTGTGATTACTGCAAGAAATATTGACCAAAGTAAAACTCGATTTTTCAGTACAGACTACGTAAATTACTTAAACATATTTGTTGGATATATGTCATATTATATAAATTTCATAAATCTGTAGGGTAATATGTAATATTCAATTATATTAAAATCTATTTACAATATATTTAGTGGTTTTCCATACCAGTGACATTTTTTTTGCAGGCACATAAAATGTAATTTTTAACATAAACATATTTTTCATAAAATTGTGAAATGATGTAGCGCTACAATTAACATATAACATGGCTTCGATGATATAGCAAACTAAACTAAAAGTAATATATAGCCATCATTTTGAAAAATGTTGTTCTTACCAGCTTAAAACATCCAATTTTAAATTACATGCCTCAGTACTACTTATTTTTCGAATTTGCAAGGAATTAGTCAATTGATCACCGAGATATTACATAAAAACTTTATTTCTTCATGTTGTACTATCTTAAAAAATTGCTGGAAAAAGAGCCTCAATGTAGATACATTTTACTGTTGTAATATATGTCACCAGCAGAGTTAAGCTGGAATTAATTACAAGATTTTGACGGTATTGCATACTATGCTAAAATAGTTATCCGGCCACCATTTTAAAAATAAGTGTCGAATATACTTAAAACACATTAATTAACGTCACATGCCTAATTACTATTTGTTTGCAAATTTTGTAGGAATCAGTTAATTGTTTCCCGAAATATGACATAGAAACTTGATTACTTCATTCGGCTCTCTAGACCTTGCTGTTAAGAGCCGCCCAAATCTCTTCATTCATTAATTTCTTCATATGGCGGTATCATATGAAACGGCGAACAAAAGTAGCTATGTGTTAACGTATATGATGCATGTACTAGAAACTCTTAGCCTACAAAGTTTTCTCGAAATCGGTTAAACAGTATGTTAGATATACAAAATAAACCTAAAATATTTGCATGGCCGCGCTTTCAAAAATAAGTGCCTAATCCATTAAAATCGCTAACGTTAACATGGCTTACCAAAGTGTTACTAATTTGCAAATTTGGCTAGAATATTTTAGTAGTTTTGAGTTATAACTGCTTTATTTCTTCAAGTTCTGCTATCTTCCAACATAGTAGATTAACAAAAATATTTATTCATTAATTGAGTGCTTACATTATGCACTTTCAACATACATTTGTTTAGAATCAGTTCAGTTGTTGCCCAGATAAAATATCACCCTAAATATTAAAATTGCCGCCATTTTGAAAATGAGTGCCCTGTGTGCTATAAAACTATAAGAGTCAGATGCTCTTGCTAAGTACTTAATGTGTACTGAGTTTTGCATATGGTTGGTGTGGGGACACACACGCACACACACATGCACCTACTCAAATAAACAGACACACAGATAGGAAAGTGATCTCATAAGCCATTCGCACCTTTGGAAAGTAAGCTAAAAAAATTAAGGAATAAGAAAAATTATGCACTGGCTCCAAATTCAACACAGTTAATCATAATGTTCCATAAAATTTCACCCTAATATTTTAATTATTGTTAGCTTCATTGCACTTTAATAAGGACTGAATTTAGAAGGATATTTAAACCACTAACCTTATAAATCCTAAAAAAGGGAAACTTAGCCGTTAGTAATATTATTATTTAAGTAACGAGCCTGATATTTACCTCATAAAAAAAAGGTTATAACACCAACATTATCAATTTGCATGAAATATGTTGCGCACGCCATGCATAACGCATTGTCTTAACGTGTTATTTGTTTGATTTTGCAGTTTTTAGAAACTAAAGCCTTTATCGTACAAGTTTCGGTATATTTTCACGTTTGTCCTGCTTACGTATTTGTTTCGTGACATCTCTGTAACGGCGATAGTATTACAAAGAAACAACACTCTGAAGGATATATTTGGCTGTTTTATTGACGTATTCCGTTACTTTATTAGAGAACGCACAAATAAAAATAAGCCACAAAGTTATTGCCCAATATATAATTGAAAATAAATATGAAATAATAAGATCTTCAATTAAAGAAAAAATATAACTAGAATTACTTGATGCGCCAGTTTCATGATTAAGATATGTAATCACACTTGTTGCGATATCTTGAATATTAGCCTAGCTACGGATTTAAATTTCATAACGTGTAACACATGAAATTTTATATAAAACCATACACAACAGCAAATTTTACTATGTGGGTTATCTTTACTTACAGCGTAACAATACGAGTGTCCAAGCGTGTTTTTTTTTTTCAATCTGGAGAAAGAGTTTGCATACTTATGTGTGAACAATACGTATGTAATTCAGTGAATTTATAATTGTATCGTTTGCTTGGTTATTGGGTCATTGTCAAAGTAGTCTTGAAAAACTCGCCGAGCTTCTGGATTGTAACTACGATGAAAAGTGAGGCCTCATCGAAACTGACATCGAAGTCCTCTCCTGCGCTGTCATTGTAAGGTTTTACAAAGTGATTTATATTCTTGGCGTTTTACTTGAGACACGAAAGAATTGGGTTGTGTTATCTAGCTAATTGATGTGTTGGTGAGTCACCAGCTTTGGTGGAAGGGTGGAGAATAATCGTGGCTTTGTATATAACTTATGAGACTTAGAAATATAAAGCTCTGGTATTCTTTATGGTGGTGAGGGACACATGGGACTTGACCTTACGAAGAGTCTCTTCAGGGGGCTACTACTAGAACCAGTGTAAAACTAGTAGCGGCCCTTCACCCTAACATATGTCTAAAAACCTAACTATGTTATGTATGAGCATTACGCGATAAGATTAGTGTGTATTGGAAGTATTCCTCAGTTTATTTCTGAGAGTGCGTGTTAATAATGGAAATGAAACGACTGTGACATTCAAATTAAAGTAATACACCATCAAAATATATAAAGGAGATGGACAAAATAAAATGAACACCTGACATGTAGACAATATTTATATATTAATAAGGTGTTGGGCCACCATTTGCTTTTAGAACAGCTACAATTCTTCGCGGAATAGATTCGTAGAGTGTCTGAATAGTTTCCAACGGAATGTTGTCCCATTCTTGTACCAAAACATCCACCAATTGCTTCAATGATGTTGGAGATGTAAATCTGCTCCTCACTCTCTGCTCTTAAACTCCCCATAACGGTTCAATTATGTTGAGGTCTGGCTCCTCAAACCAAGACTGAACCTTTTTGGCTGTGTGTATGGGCGCATTATCATCTTGGAATATGGTAGTGTTTGGCAGCAATATACTAGTGATTGTTAGAACTTCATCATTTTGGATGCCAAGATATTAATTCGCAGTAATCCGGCCAGTGATCTGAATGAGAGGACCAGCTGAATATCACGATATAGCCGCCCAAATCATAACGTAACTTCCCCCCATGCTTGATTGTAGGAAGCAGGCAGTCTGGATCGTAGACTTCTTTTGGGGTTCTCCATACATAAACCTGGCCGTTTGTAGGAAACAATGTAAACGATGATTCATTGGACCATACGACATTCTTCTTATCATCAAGTGTCCAGGTGTTATGATCGTGGCACCACTTCTTTCCCAGCTTAGCGTTGGCTTCCGTTATAGAGTGTTTCGCAATTGCAGCCCTTCCTTGAATGTTATTGTTAGATTTGTGGAGCTCCCGCCGTACTGTTTTTGTCGAAACAGTATTACTCAAGTGAGTGTTGAGTTTTTCTGTCACTTTTCCCGCGGTAGTTTTATGTTGGCTGACCAAAATTCATTTTAATTTTCGTCGGTCTCTGTCAGTTAACTTTGGGTTTCGCCCACTATTCCTCTTCGCCGATGATGTTATACCACATTTTGTGTATGCTGCCATTACCGTGGATACTGTCGCTCGTGACGCGTTAAACAATTCAGCTGTTTTCGTCACAGACGCTCCCGCTAACCGAGCACCAACGATTTGCCCTCTTTCGAAGTCTGAGAGATCACACATTTCACCGATCGCTTGTTTTAACCGTCGCGTAACAAAGCGTATAATACACTAAAATATAACCTATAAGACTTAGCACTTAAACTGTGCAATACATACGCATCGCATTCTTTACACGGAAGCAGTGTTGCCAACGTGCAACAAAATGCATTATATTGCATGGTGTTCATATTATTTGGTCTATCCCCTGTATGTGACGCAGTGTCAATTATAATTCTGCTATATTACTTATCATTAGATTTATCATAAGGTGAATACATTTCGTGAATAATTTCTGAAAAGTAGGATAGGACAAATACAACAAATAAAATTTTAATCAATTTAGCATAAAACAATAGACAATAAAAATAACTAAAATAAATTTTTTTTAAACCTGATTTAATGATGTTGCATGTTGAGTGATGTTTTCCACATTTAGATTGTAAGAAAACAATGAAAAAATTTTTACCATTTTAATTAAATAATTTTTAATCAACATAAAGATATTAATTAATTGTAATGCTTAAGCTATCCTTACTCGTAAGTAGTATGTGATACTACCCTAAATAACTGAAGGGCTATTGGGAATATTCTGATGATAACAAAAATGTTGAAAATTAAATACACTGGTATCAATTTTAATTTTGCTGCGAATTTATAGGTTTTTTAAGCTGAAAAGTTAATATTGTAGATATCGGCAAATTCTTGACTGACGGATGTCATTTCAGAAGTAGTTATTGAAAAAAACTTACATGAAATAGTTACCTCGGCAACATTTTCAACGTACACTTATCTCATTTCCACACAAAATATAGTCTTAATTACAAATTCTTACAGTGCAATCACGCGCTTCTCTTCTAGATCATTATTCAAAAAGAGACAAAAAAAATTTCAAATTAAAATTTTAATCAATGAGAAAGGAATAACCTAGCACAAGTGTATGACAATACTGATGAATAATATAGTAAAATACTATTAAATAGAGTAAAAGGCATTGCAAAAAACAATTACAGCTTATTATAGTGACATGGATAAAATAGTAAACATAAATAAAAAAAAAAATTGTTTCAGAGGTTAGGTGTGCCAAACATAGGATATAGCTACCTAAATACTGAACTATAGTACAATAAACATAAATGAAACTAGCTGTGATGAACCATCATAGAGCATCTCCTGATGATCTTTAATTATTTTGAAATCAAAATGCATGGGACAGCATGACGTAACATAAAATNAAACATAAATGAAACTAGCTGTGATGAACCATCATAGAGCATCTCCTGATGATCTTTAATTATTTTGAAATCAAAATACATGGGACAGCATGACGTAACATAAAATAAAAAAACATTCATGTCAATAACAAGAGAAGAGAGAAAGAACCAAAATGAAACAATATTATTAACATATGAATTAGATCGTGTTCAAACAGAAGAATATATTACGCCTGAGGAAACGAAGTTTCTTGAACATACACATAAATATCAGAGTAAAATACCCAGAATATAAATATATCCTTTTTAATTACTAGTTCTTTCAAAGCCTGAAAAGAAAACAACAGTTGATTAAATCCCACAGAAAAAACTCTGTATTTCTAATAGGTTGCGGAGACACTTTAACCAGTATTCCCATAATTATGTGGACCACTTCAAACACTTGTTACTGCCCTACTGTTTGATGCATTGTCTCCCAACGGAAATACCCTTGTAGTTCGTCGATTATGAAGCAGCCTCTCCCAAAAGTAATCTATGTGCTAGAATTCCACACAGAATACAAATGGTTATCTTAAAAAAAGTTAAGCTTATCTCACGACACTAAGAATAGAACTGTTTGTGTGTACTGTGAAAGTGTTCGTGAGTAAAATAATCGTGGAATAGGCGCTGTTACGTCGTTAACCGTAGCAGTTCATGTATTACTTCTATAAAGCATTGAAAGTCATGGTCGCTTCTAAGTGTGACATGTTTCCATAAACGTATTTCTTCAAATTCACAATTCCATTAACGTAATTGACCTAAATGTTTATAAGCCCTTGTAATAAATATAAAGTACGTAGAGATACTGTTCAGTTTAGTCGCAAGCCAATAATATCACACGCTCAAAGCAAGATTCATTTTTTATTCAAAATCGTTAATTATGTTTTAATCAATAGGTATATGCTGATTTATAAAAATTATTAATTATCGAAGGAAAAATGTGTAGCATGATATATTTAAATTCGTATTAATAACATTAGTCAAATAAATTATAGCATCGTAATCATTTTCACAAGTATACTTGCAATATCACATATATTAACAAATTTTCTCTATATATATCATAATTTGTAAATATCTACAGGAATTGTGGTGAAGCTAATGGTTCAAATCCCTGACAGAATTAGACATTAACAAATCAGCAACAATGATACAGAATAAATATATAACAGAAAACAACAGTTAATGTGATATTAAAATAACGCGAATGCAATCATCAAATTGCAAGTAAGTTCATTAAATATGACAGATAATGAACACGTAAACCACAAAATAACTATACTCAACAAAGAACAAATGTACAGGTTATTTAAAAAGGATGGTGCAAAAGTAAAGCCGATATATTGCTTATTGAACTGACATAAACAAACCACAATTACATGCATTGATAGACGACCTGCATAAGTTAGCTGTCCATAAGTTACATTTCTGTCAGTGTAGTTCAGATATTCGTCACCAAAGGTGCCAATGTGGTTCATGTGGACATAACAAGTGTGGGATATCTGCAACCTGGTTGACAGGGAAGATGTCTATACGGTTCTCCATTTATTCTCAGACGCGTCCCAACATATCCTCAGTTACCCGGGGGCCGCGGTGGCTGAGCGGTTAGATTACTTGCCTCCCACCATAGCGAACCAGGTTCAATCCCCAACCAGGTCACTCCCGAATTTTCGTAAGCGGGAATCGTGCCGGACGATGCCACTGGTCGGCGGGTTTTCTCGGGAAACTGCCATTTACCCCGCCCTTGCATTCCGGCACTGCTCCATTCTGATCTCACTTCCCCCTCATCGGCTCTCATGTCCTCGCTGTTAAGAGCCGCCCCAATTTCTCAAATCAACTCATCTCGGTTATCCGCTGCATGGCTCCAGAGATGCGGTTATTTAAATCGTCCAATTGTTGTGGGAATGAGGGCGCTTACGCATCATCCTTAATGTACCTCCACAAAAACAAATAGCAGCGTTTAAAATCACGTGATCGTTGAGGCTAGAGCAGCATCTGTTAATCATGAATCCCGGCACGGCTGTTCCAGCGCCCAGGTAGGGTGGCATTCAGGTGTTCACGGACTGTTCAGTAAAAATGGAGAGGAGCACCATCCCGTTGAATGATGAGAGTAGGGAAATCTTCCTCTTGTTGAGGCATAAGCCATTATCTTAACATGTCCAGGTAGGTGAGGCCAGTGACAGTAGACTCAGAAAAAAAGAAGGGCCCATACATTTTGCGTCTGCTCGTCGCGCAAAGCACGTCTACTATTTGTGAGTTTCTCTCTTGCTCCACAATGACATGATAGTTTTCTGTGCCCCAGATCCAAATATTTCGGCTATTGACTTTTCCGCTCATGTCAAATGTTGCCTCATCGTTGAACAGTAACCTGTAAGCAAATCCATCCTCTTCTAACAGGTTCTGCATTTCGCTGCAGAAGGTTGCACGGTTTTGGCTTGTCTGCTGGTCTCAATCTGCGCAAGCTGCAGTTTTTATGGCTTACATGACAGACACTTTCGTAGAATACGCCATATAGTTGGTCATGACACATTTAGTTCACGACTAGCCTACGTTGTCGATGTCTTATGAATCCTTAAATACGTAGCTGGGATCCTCTCCAACATATCCCTCAACGTTTCCAGGCGACCAAGGACTTTTTCCGGGGCACAAACATCCAATCGATTGGAACTCTCACACCCAACGTGCTATGCAGTTTATATGCGGTCGGTACTTGTTTAATCGTGTTCAAAAATGTCTCTCTCTGAACTGTTAGAACAGCTTCTGTGCGTTTAAATTCCATCACATAAAATGCTTTGTCTTGCAGCGCGACAGCAACTGGCGAGTTCGTGAATTACTCAGGCACGCGGACAACCAACTTACGACGGTCGTCAATCATTGCATACCATTGTGGATCGTATATGTCAGCTCACTAATTGATAAATCAGCGTATTTTTTGCGCCATTGTTTTCTAATAACTCTGTATTTACGACGACGATTTCTTGCGGACAATATAAATTCATGTATATATATGTACAATTACTATTTACAGGAATTAAGATAATTTATAAAACTCTAAACAGAATGTGAAACAGAATGTGAAAAACGAATTTTCAATATCAGGCACTGTACGCACTTATAAACATTGAACATTCGTATAGTACAAATTTTATAAATGGAAGCACACAAGTAACAGAAACCAATACAAATATAGCATTACGACATTAATAGATAATAATTATCCTAGGCGACAGCTAACTGGTTTGACGTACAGAGTGTAAGAAAACTCGCAAGGTAGAGAAACATTGTTTTAAAATATTTTAACGATAACTAGCCCAAGGAAGCATTGGGGAAGAGAGGCCATTTTTTATACTGCTATCTTCTTCTACCTTCTTACCGACATTCGTCCCTTCTTTCTTCTTGCTTGCCTGTTGACTTCAAACGACCGCTGGACATTAGAATTATAGAACTTAGAAGTTTTCACAGTAGTAGTTCATTCATTAATATCCAGAGCTCGTAGAAACTGGTTGCTTAAACAGCACTTAACCTTGATGATGATATTCAAAGTGGTGACATACAGTGCACTTTCATGATATCACAGCAGTGCAGCTAACATACTTGATGTTAGTAACTCATCGTAACATTGAAGAGAAACATACACATATACTTTGAGTCTTGATACAATAGTCAAACATATTGCTTTTTTTGGAAAATAGTGGAAGGCAAATATGAATAATTCAGGCATTATAAGCAACTTGATACGTGTAGACTATAACAAGACATAGCGATGCGTAAAAACAAAATTACATACACCCCTAAATCATTAATATGTTTCTTGGCATATTGAATTCTTATTTAGTGATTCCTCAGCAGATCCTCAAAAATAATATCTTTGACTCATACAATAATGATAATAAAATTCTTCTCAAAATTTACATCTATATTAATTGCTGGATTAAATTCATAACTGTCAACAACATAGAGTTACAAATAATTCCTTAAAATAACTTCAAAAAATTATGCTGTTTCTTCTGGTAAAGTATTATACGCTCTGAGTTGTGTAAGGTTGTGTCTAAATGATGGTTGGTCATTCTGGTTACTGAGCACACAACAATTTTCCTTGACAATAGCTACATTTCTGTAAGGACCCGCATACAATTGAAACAATTTTCGGGTTACATGGTCTAGCAGTGAGCTGACGTAACTCATACATTTTATTACTACATCATTTACGACTTTTTTTTAATCTTCTGATATGTTTTCCTGCTTTCAGATACTCCATAAAGTCTTGCATTAATGAGTTGGTAAATATCTATTTTCAGCTTTTCTTGATCCTCATCTGAGTTGGTTTCGTATTCCTCATCCTTACTGGGCAATGGGATTGAAATTGAGGAAGTTACAATTACTGGAATGGTTATTTTATTTGATAGTCCTCTTACCTGCATATGTGTTAGTTGGCTTTTTGAGTGAGGCATGGGAGTAGGTGGTTCCGTAGTGTTTGGTCACCTACCATGCGGTGGCACATGGTGCATTGCGTTGCTTGTAGGGTTGTTATTTACTTAGTTTATCTGGTTCTTCATTACATTAATTTTAGCAGCATTCTGAAATATGTTTAGATCTTGTATGAACTGATTTTATTTATTCTGGGAATCCGAATTTTTGTTTTTCCTTTCGAAATTTCTCATTTGTATTCCCTCTAGAATAACTGGGTTTATATATTGACTTAGTTTTATAATTGCAACCCTTATTTGTCATGCCACTGTTATCGCATACATGCTCATTTTGTCCAAATTTGGTGGGTAAGTGAGAGTTACACTGATACTATATTTTCAGAGTGTTGAAATTATTACGAGAACGGTGATTCACTATTTTCTGGTCAGGCATGTACGAAGAAGGGTTGCTGGTGTGGACTGGCCTCACCATATCGCTATTGGCTAGGTTAGGTTGCCTCTATAATTGATTTAGTCTCGCTATTTGCTGGCGGAATCCTGCCAAGTTTGAGGTTTCTCCGTTATCCCATTGTATCTGGTAGTTTAGAGAGAGCTGAGAGAGGATGAGTTCGATAAACTCCATAATGTTCCATAGGAGCAGAAAAATGCCTTGTTATCTCATACGTTTATTTAAAATGCTCTTCAAACGAGCGTCTCTTGTGTGGATGGAGTTTTCCTGAATGCAATCGAGCCCTCAGATTGCCATGTATTTTGGCATTCTAAAATATGTTCAAAATAGTTTTTAAAGTGTGCCTATCTTTGTAAAGTGTCCTTGTTGACACCATCAAAAAATATGCAGTAACTTTGAGTCTTAAGCTTAATCACCTCACTACATCTGTATCGTTCAGTCCAAATAATTCTGCATAATTATTCAATTAATTCAAATAGGTAACGGGATCCTACGTCTGTTTCCCCGAAAAATTGGGCATCCCCTCAGCCCGTTGTTTGGCTGGATGGTGCAGGAGTGTAGCGGACATGTCATGATTTGTGCAAGGTAAGCGTAATGCAGGTGAATTAACATTAGTTTATTGAGTGTTAGTATTTGTAGTATCATGTTCTTGACCTATATGATTTGGTAATTGAATGTCTATTTTCTGGTTCTGATTTCTGATTTTGCTCAATGGTTCCTAAATTATCAGTGTAACAAGAGATTTTACCTTTCTGTGAACCTTGGTGATCAGCTAGTCTCTTTGCACGGTGGCAATGTTCCTTTTATTGACATGCGGAAACTTTTATCCTTTCGTTCCTGTAGTGGCACGCGCACAAACATTTCATACTAGTTTTAACACATTTTATTTTTAAACAATAAAAACAATTTTTAGGTTTATCATACTTATTTTTCGGAGGAATGTTCTCCTTCCAGGACTCTTCTTCTTGTTCAAATACCCAGTTCCTCTACTAAAGCTACACTGCTTTGTTGCAGTTAACAAGCAACACTAGGATTCCAATTCAAATGTTTTTAAATTAGTTAACAGGACACATTAATACATTTTTCTGCAATTACGAAATTGACTCTGTTGACAGGCAGAATTAATTTTTTCCATTATGCAATTAACAGGCAAATTTATTCTTTTGCAACAAATATCCTTTTAAACTGGCAACAGTGTGCCCTATATTAAATTGCAATTTTAACAATGACAATTTCAAAAATATACAAAAGGTTTTTTTTTAACTATTACCAGAATATAAAAAAATTAAATAACATAATTTTTTAAAATTTTATAATACCCATATTTGCTTTTATAATGTTTAAATAATAACCATTAAAATGGTTACCAGAAAATTAAATAAAGTCACCTTTATCCGCTGAAAAGCCGCAAACCACGGCTGCCTTTTCCCAAAATATAATTACGCAACATTACTATATAAATATAGATTTTTTTTCTCAATTATATCTCGTTAGGTTATTTTGACTCTTCCAACATAACCAACTTCACCAGACGCAGAAAAGTTTTAAAAAGATTTTCTATTTCAAACTACCTTAATTAACCGGTAACCGTGCACTGCCGATAGACTAGAAGACAATGTTTCTGGAAGAGCACTCTAAATCAATACAGATTCGGATTTCTAGGATTGGCTATAGGACATGTCTGGTATCAGTAGCTGCCCTATAAGCTGAATAGCAGTGTGGTCTGTTTAGGTGGCTCAATTAGTTAGTATAAAGAATTTAAATGCTAAATGTTAGGTTAGTGTTTATACTATGCATTTGTTGAAAATAATTATTACATTTTATATAAATGTTATATTTTACCATATTGTAACTGTTATTATGAAAACCATTTACAATTGAAGAAAGGATTAAATGTGTTTCAGTTATTTAGATATTGTCGGTAATTCATTGCTTCTCAATTTATTACATATGGTGACTTAATACATTTAGCTAAGCCAACCTACACTAAGTAACCTAACCTATGCTTATTACTTATGTGTAGTTTTGTGAGTTTGTGCCAACTAATCGCCGAAGTCCTTTTCGAACGATGTTATTTGTTTGTCGATCAGACATAATAATATCTGGATTTATACCTTTATCTTCGTTAGAGTTATACCTGACACTTTCGCAATTCGTAATGCGGGTCACTTATAGGGTTAATTGCATTTCAACATTATCAGACTGGTTTTCATGCTCTTGCATAATCAAATTGGTAGTTCCTAACTAATTTTAGTAGTATACGTATGGGGCTTTTGGCGCAACGGGATCCGGGATCAGAGGTAGGTGTTTGCCATCATCTTGGATTACTTCACAGACGCGGTGGCAGCCATGTTGGTCCACTGACATCCATCATATTGGTAGGTGTCACAGAATAGCCAGTGTTCAACGCCATGTTGGATGTTCGTCATCCATCATCCCTCAAAATTTTTTAAATTAAAAATTGATAATAATTATTTCAGTAAAATATTATTTTACAAAAAACTAATGTATTAAAACATTACTTAAAAACATCGGTAACTTATAAGTATGTGAATTTCCTAGGACAAAATGTCTGTCTACATAGAAACTTTCACTCGCACAGACCCTGCTAGAGTGCCGATCGCTAGTGTGTATATGTATTTACGAATTTAAAGATGTAGTTTTACATACCCGAGTAGGTATATAAAAATAACTAAAAAATTAACTAAAAAACTTTGAATTCTTCCGATCTAAATAATTTTTCACGAAATTATACTTTTGGTAGGCAAACCCAAATCAGACTTTCGGCATAGAATAAAATCGACTTTTATTTAAAAATTTTTGACTGTATATTTCTGCTAGAAACCAGTAAAAAATAACCAAATTTTAATACTTCGTTGTTTAAAAATCAATTAAAGAGATTTTCTTTTATAATTAACTTTATAAAATTTTTCTTACTGTTTTATTATATATATATACATATAAATAAAGACAGCCAGCCTTGTAACCACGTACGCAATGACAGGCGCGCGAGCCATACACACACGTCAGAACAGGAGTATTCGGCAGGCCACGTCCTTAGTGCACCGCGCGGGAAGAAGACCCCAGTGTAAATGACCCGAGACAAGTACGCGTGAACTGACCCTGATCTCTGAGTCAACGAGCGAAAATAAAGTGATTTTTGCACCTACACGGTGTTCGGAAACTGTACACACACTTCCATTCCATTTTCTCATGCCTGCTCGGTGTTTGGTAAACTTTAAGTCATCTTTCATGGGAAGAACAGTGTTAGCAGCATTTTAGAAAGCTAGCCATCTACATCCGCCCCCCTAATGTGGTATTTAAGGACAAGTTGGAATAAAATAAATGTAAAATATTGTAAAACATGCTTTTATTTCATAAAATATATCTACAAAACATTACTTTAAAAAATTGGAAGTAATGTTTTGTACTATTGCTAGTACTTTGTGTAACTTAATGTCATTTTAATATTCGAAGCCTTCAAGTACTTACCTGAGAGAACACAAAGCCCTTCATATTTTTTATAGGCTTTTGGAAAGCCACTCAGAGTTTTCTTTCTCTGTATTGCTTTAAACATTCAACTTTTTACACCTGTTTTGGGAATCATCAAGATTTACTTCTGCTCACACAGTCAATTTCCATCAATGACGATGGCTAGAAAGCTTTTATAGTAACAAGCGTTAGATACTGTTTGACTTTGGACTAAACGACTGTTTTTAGGTTTTGTCTTGGTTCATATACAGGAGTTGGTTATTTTTAGTAAAATATTTGCTCCTAGAGAGGAAAAATTGAAATGCTGTTGTATACTCATAAATATTCAAGACATTAAAGCAACAATATTTGTTATTTGAATGCCAAGCTATAGTTACTCTTTACTGCAATCCTTGCAAGCAATAAACTTAACAACTCGAGTAATTATTAAATTTGATTTTAAATTAACCTGCTTTATTTAAATGGGAAAATTGCAGTACAATTATAATCCGTGGTTGCACAGCGACTAAATTATTAATCAATATTAATTTTCTAAATTAAACATAATATATGACATCAGAATGTAAAACCATTTCTAAACGAGCTGCTATTTTATGTCTTACCATTACGAAGTTAAAGCTGTTGAATATTTAGCCAGATGTTACCTTTACAAAGCAGATAGTAGACATTACCACCTTAATTATACTTCACCAACTTTAGAGAATGAATTGTGAACGAATGAAACTGAAGCTTCCCATAACTTCACTTCTGGAAGAACACTGATAAATGTACATGACACATTTCATCGAGACGTTAAAATATACAGAGTATAGAAGATTGACACTAAGTAAAATTCCACTTCATTAAAAAAAAAAAAACAATAATTCTGTAGTCTACGCGAGCGGAGCCGCGGGTGCAGCTAGTACTGAATAAATAATAAACATAACCAACGAATGATTACTTCATTACATAATGACAAGTATAATTATATCAGTAATTACTATCGTGTACATAATTTTAAATATGCAATAAGACGGACCGGTGAAAGGAAATGTAGTCGGCAGTTACATGTCCCATAGTCGTACGAGAAACCAGAGCATTTTTCTGTTGCCGCCAAAAAGCATACTATTTGCGTGGTGTGTGTGAGAGATATTTACTAACGTATAATTTAAACCCCAACGTGCATAGGTGAAACGTGACGTCCAAGTTACGTGCGTCACGTTAGACATGTAACATGTTTAAGCTTACTCAGGGATTGTAATGAGACACGAGTTGAAATTTCTTGAATCGAGGAATAGGTACTTTTACAAAATTGTATCATGCAAAATGAAAGGTAGAATTGCCTCATACTATTGATTTATTACTGAATTAAGTGGATAAATTAAGGATGAATGTAAAATTAAAACAAAAAATTAATTATTGAAATATTAAAATCACAAAGGAACTTTAACGGTTAGAAAGCCAAATTTACAAGAGCGCGAATTCCTATTGGTAAAATTAGAATATTAAGTAGCTTCAACCGCCGGGAATTGAAGTCAGGTTTCCCCGTGTAGACAGATTCGGCTACCACATTACTGATGCTGGTGATGCTGAAGTGTCATCTTCTCGTGATGTAAGGGATAGCAAAAATTTTAATTACTGCTTGAAATATGATGGACATTATATAAACTACCACCATATTCATTGAAGAGCCAAAAAATTGGTACACCTACCTAATATCGTGTAAGGGCCCCGCGAGAACGCAGAAGTGCCGCAAAACGACGTAGCATGGTGTCGACTAATGTCTGAAGGTATGCAGGAGGCAATTCAATCCATGAATCCTACAGGAAAGTCCACAAATCCATAGTAGTGCGAGACGGTGGAGATCTCTTCTGAACAACACGTTGCTAGGCATCCCAGATATGCTCAATAATGTTAATGTCTGGTGATTAAGTTGGCCAATGGAAGTGTCTTAAGTCAGAAGAGTGTACCTGGTGCCACTTGGTAGCATCACTCGACGTGTGGGGTGTCGCATTGTCCTGCTGGAATTGTCCACGTCCGTCGGATTGCACAACGGACATGAATGGGTGCAGGTGATCGGACAGGATGCATACGTATCTGTCACCTATCAGAGTCGTATCTAGACGTATCAGGGGTCCCATTTCATTCCAATTGCACATGCCCCATATCATGACAGAGCCTCCGCCAGCTTGAACAGTCCCCTGTTGACATGTAGGGTTCATGGATTCATGAGGATCTCCATGCCCGTACACATCCATCCGCCCGATACAATTAAAAAGGGGCGCGTCAGACCAGGCAACGTGTCTCCAGTCATCAAAAGTCAAATGGTGGTTTTGGCGGGCCCAGGCGAGGCGTGAAGCTTTGTGTCGTGCAGTCAAAAACGGTACACGAGTGGGCCTTCGGCTGTGAAAGGCCATATCAATGATGGTCCATTGAATAGTTCGCACGCTAGCACTTGTTGATATCCCAGCATTGAAATCTGCTCCAATTTGAGAAAGGGTTGCACGTCTGTCACGATTAATGATTCTCGTCAGTCGTCGTTTGTCCCGTTCGTTCACGATCTTTTTCCAGCCGCAGCGATGTCGAATATTTGATGTTTTGCCGGATTCCCGATATTCATAGTATACTCATGATATGGTCGTACGCGAAAATCCAAATTTTATTGATACCTCCGAGATGCTATGTCCCATCTGTCGTGCGCCGACTATAACACCACGTGAAAACTTACTTAAATCTTGATAGCCTGCCACTGTAGCAACAGTGACCGATCTAGCAACTTTGCCAGACACTTGTTGTCTTATATAGGCACTGCTGACCGCATCACGTTACTCTGATTGGTTCCATACCTCTGCTATTTGCATACGCACGCCTATACCAGTTGTTTTGGCTCTCTAGTGTAAAAGAACACCAAAATTCTACCACGGAATTTAGACAGGTATTTTCTGAAATCAAAATGGAAATTCTTATTACATAGTTTATATAGACAAAAAGGGGAATATTCAGAGTTTCCGTAACCGAAAAACTAAGGGCAGTGGTTTTCAAAGAGGTATTATCATGATATCCTTTTACCGGGGACACGTAAGACGGGATAAAACAATTACCCGCGTTTATGAACTTTTTATGTGGCCAGGAATGCGCAACAATCTTAAAAATTCGCTCAAGTGTTGCTATGCGTGCCAGTATGCAAAGCCAAAAAAACAAAAACCACATGGGCGGTATGCCGGAATGGTAGCATTGTATTCTTGACAACGCATTTATTTGTAAGTGATGGGCCCGTTGGCCCAATGTACTTCTGGATATGTATATGTCCTTGTCGTCATAGACAGTATACGGAAAATTTTTTTAATTTTTTCCGTTTTGTATCATAAAGGCGCGATTATTTTGTAGGGTACTTGTGCAGAAATTATATATTGTTTTTAGCTCGCCCGTGTTTGTAGTAACCGACAATGCTACGTAATTTCTTCCTCAGTAATTGAGATATTTAAATTTTATATTGGGGTTGAAGATGGTGTGGACTGCTCCGTAACACCCTCAGGCAAATTTAGTAGAACAGGTGAATCGGAACATTAAAATACCCTTAAATAGTTTTTAATCTGATAAGCAACGTCCCTGTGATAACGCGTTATAACAAGTATTTGTGTTTTAGTAATATAATACATTATGCTTATAAATATGCTCCATCCGATGTATTTTTTGAAGGCGATTGATGCATCTGCTAATAAATGTGTGGTTACACCATAACATTTGTTTGGGGAATGTGAATAATAAAATATTGGAAGAAATATGTGCAGATGTGATACGTAACTCAATTACGTATCACCAAAAAAAAANAATGTGAATAATAAAATATTGGAAGAAATATGTGCAGATGTGATACGTAACTCAATTACGTATCACCAAAAAAAAACGGAATAGAAGAGTAATTTTTCATAAAAAGATTTAAACTATAAACAAGGTTATTTAATTTTAGTTGNCAAAAAAAAACGGAATAGAAGAGTAATTTTTCATAAAAAGATTTAAACTATAAACAAGGTTATTTAATTTTAGTTGATGCTCATCACCCCAGTTCAAGAATATATTTTTTTACTGCTAATTTAGCCGTGAAATGGCGCGGCTCGTATCAAATAATTATGTTCCTTATCCCGTCGCAGTATTGATTATTGATCCACATTCAACTAACAAATCGGAAGAAGGTCCTATTTCCCATTAAAAAAAAAAATTAATGTACCCACAAATGCAGTGTATACGAGCCACTCCTTCACATATATATCCTGTAAGCTCTCTTCATATTTGTAATGTAAAGATTTTATTGTTGAAAATATATTAAAAAATTAATGTTTTAATGAAATTGTATATTCTCACTATTTCGAATAGTGTTAATGATATTTAATTTAAAGAGAATTAATAATATTTAATTTTTATACTCAGTGTTGATGGAGTAAATTAAATTATGTACATATTGGAATATATGGAAAAGTAAAACGAAAAGTTAAAATTCCCAGATATAATACATATAAAAGGCTTATATATTTAAAATTTAATATTTTTAATGTTATTTTGTCTGGCACGTGGATGGTAACATGGGTCTGTGCCGGTGCGATGATTTGGTCCATGGTGCAGGGAAGCTGCGTCTGTGGCATCACGACGCAGGCTGATGCTCCCAGACAGTCAAATTTAAACTGCGTTGGTTCATAGACGATTGGAAAATTTGCGAATCGCCAGTTCTGCATGCCACTACCATTGCAGGTCTCGGTGTAGGTGGGCAGGTATCCATATACTGCGATGAAAGTATATTCCACGCTACTATATTCTGGCTTGGTGCTTGCATAAATGTTCGTAGGACTAATTGGAGTCATGGTGACGATGAGACCTATAGACGTCAACTAAACAAGCTCGTTGATTTTTCCTACTTATATATCANAATTGGAGTCATGGTGACGATGAGACCTATAGACGTCAACTAAACAAGCTCGTTGATTTTTCCTACTTATATATCACATGAATGTCGATCAGGTGTGCCACCATACAAAAAAATTAATTCCTCACATTTTGAAAAGATCGGGTGACTTAGTGTCTAGTCGTAGGCAGTCTGTTCATGGTCCAAATACAAGGCACGCAATTAAATCAGCAGCTGCATGTTCTTCATCGCACAGGCCTACACAGATTCTGACCTAATGCAGACATGACTATGCGAATCGCAGTATAGTTTCGACAGCTTGCACAGCGAAGGACATCCGTAATAAGCCTGGAAATAGATAATTTCCACTACAAATTTACTAAAGTCGCTAAGCCATTTTTTCTGCTCAGATCGTGCTACGTACATCGGAGCCTTCAGATACTGCACCAGCAAATCTTGCTACATATTTTTCACCGTATAATATGGAATCATGCATTCGTCCCACTTCACTTCGTGGTTATATATGGTTAGCAAAGCGTTTGTTTTCTTGCTCTTCTCATCCTAGATTTTCAACCGAATAACGGAGATGGAAGGAGTATGTTCGTATATTCCCATCCTCGTGATAGAACACTGTGATGTTCTTGAGCATGAAGCCATTTTGACTCTGGAGACTCTGAAGAGTACGGTACATCTTGAAACTGAAGATGCTCGAAGACGAATAAACATTTCTAGTGTGCGAACACTTATATTTTCATATTCTTAGTTCTGCTCGCCAATGTATTTTGATCGTCTTGTCTGTAAATTTTACAATGCAAACCGGTCGTGAAGTATCAGGCAGAATGTGTATGTTGACAGGAATATTTCCATGTGTAGTGAATTTGGTTCTGCTGTCGATCACACGTAGGTAATACACCCATCCTGTTTACGCACATCAAATACCATGAGTGGAGTCAAACTCTTGAAAACAGCATGGCTCAGTATCGTGGATTAAAGGCGTACATAATTTTCATTTTGGAATTGAGTGAATATCTGATATGAAAGCAGGTACTGCCCATTTTCAAAGTTCATGTTCATTTGACTGTTGGATAGTTTTCGTTACTTAAAAATATTTTCACATTATCTCCTTGACATGTGTTCAACTGCGAACGATTCACACTTGATTTGTACTGTCTTCCGGTCTGTAGCCCAACGATGATAGTTTCTCAGAAGAAATGCTGGACTTCACCCTCCTATAGATGGGCTGGCTTGCTGGCAATCCGGGGTATGTCTCGAGCCTCCATGACCTGAAAGCCACAACGATGTTTTTGCCATCTTTCACATTCTTCAACATTTTTATACATTCTGCAGTGCTCAATTGCACATGAGAAAGCATCCATTTGATTTAATGTAGTTTCAGTTCCACTGTCTCCAGGTTTTCTCCCATACCCACGATGGTGTCTCCATGCATATTAGCTAGAAGCAGCGCAGTTCATGCTTTGAATTGAAGATTATTTCTCTGTAGTCTTCGGCAAATCCCAATATCACGGAGAGCGGAATGCACGCTTCTAACTTGCCTCCAGAGTACATAGGAACACTGTAGTCATCTACGATTCCCCTGACCTGCCATCTCGGCTGCAGACAGCACATGCAGCATGAGCGAAGGGTAATTTTTTATCTGTGACGTTATACCCACATCTCACCACTGATCCCCGTCGACACCGCCGAGAAAATGCGTGATGCGATCGATCAGGCGAATAATTCCATTGCTCTTTATTTTAGTCGGTGGCGGGTTGGTCCCATCTTCTTTCGTTAGAGACCTCATATTACACAGGAAATATTGGCAAGGAAGAGATCTGATATTTTGGCGTTGGACTGCAATCCGAACTTCCGATGGTAGTTTGAATGGTCCGATTAGGAAAGGCTGGTATGTATGAAGTTCGAACTTCCTTCACTGTCTTAAAAAATGGCCAGCTCTTCGATGTTAAGGTATTCTTCTCTGGCGATAGACTTTGAAGCTGAGATTGCCGAGGAAAATCTCACTAGCGTAAGTAACTCCTTTGGAAACCTGCAACATACTGTTAGCAGGTATTGTATGGCACTTTTTTTATTGGTTCTGGTTGCTGTAAATCTTATTCCCATCTTCTCAAATGGAGGCGTAGAGTGATTTCTTAGTTTCGAAAGTTAACCAACTCTCCATGTTGGTCGACGACTATCAAGATCACCTCGTGTGTTCTTCATGAATACTAGGATGTAAATGATGCCTTGCAGTGCTACGACAAATTTAAATCCTGCAGTGACCAACAGCGAAAACTCTTACAGCGTATTCCTCGGACTGCCATTGAGGTAAGAGTCACTGGCTTAATTACAGATTATTCGTATCACATTGACTTGCAAAATGTTTACAGGACGCTACGATTCGTGTGTTTTACCAGCTTCGTAGATGTGTAGCTCAAATCCCAGCATCGGCCCGATATTATCCGGTTTCGTAAAAACGATATCTTCGCTGCATCTGATGACACTCTTCGTGGTATTGGGATTCCCATATACTTCGAATTACATGTTGGTGAAAATAGAATTTTCAATGTACCTTAAATGGTGTCTATTTCATAAGACGCTGCGGGCAATGTTACATTGTTGGAGAAATTATCACTCATTACGAGGTATATCTTAGAGTTTTATTCATCTATATTCGCTATCGCATTGTAGATTTGAAAATCGAAAAGGCGTATGCATCATTCCCCCTCCAGTTCGAGCGTTGGAAAGTGTACAGATCGTAGCTCGAAACTATACCCCATCAAAGTAAGAATTATCGACTTGAGTGATAGTTTCCCTTTGATGTATAGTAATTTTATACAATTGTTTGTATGAACGAACCCAGAAACGAAGACACAAATTTCCGCAGTACTGCGTGTTAGGCATCTGGTCCTTCTCGTAGTTGTTAGTCAGCATCGTTCTTTTCAGGTACTATTGCAGTTCGGGTATATGTTTCAAATTCCCAAAACTGTCATAAAAGTCTGCATGTTTACACTGTTTTTTATAAGCCACCCATTGCCTACCAGGCTAGGCTGGTGTGTCCAGAATTATTATGGTGCTTTCAGTACATTTTTGTTACTGGGGCAATTCGTCTCTCATAAACATTTCTCAAAAGTGAGGTATTTCCAATTTGTGTGCATACAGTTCCAAAGTTATGTTAGTGAGCTGATGTTTCTGTACAGATTTCATTATTTCCTCTTCCTGCTGCATCGTTTTTACACACTTACACATCCTAATGGGTATCTCCTTAGGTAGAGGCCTTTGCCTTTTTTTACTCATGGCGATAGCTTCCACATTTGTCTTTGGGCCTCGCACAACTACTTCCATTCGTTCGATGCTGTGTTAAGGCCTCGGACGATACCACTCGTGTCTCCCATTAGGCCCCGAGGGTACCGAGTGCAGGCAAAAGCAATGGAAAAAATTGCCAGTATATGTATTCTTGGTCATGTATGCTTTTCTTCCATTTGTTACTGCTTTTCGTTTCACTTGTGCCATTCTCTTGCTGTCTGTACCTGTTCCCATTTTAATGTGTCCCTTTATCTTGCTTTTATCTCCCATTCCGATTTTCACCTTTACCTTAATCACATTGGATATGCCAGACGCGGCTATTTTTTCTCCGAGTCCAGTGTCTGACATTTTTCTTATCTCGCAGGCCTTCTGTGCAAGTATATTTTCTACCTGGTCCCAGATTTCCAAATCCTGTTTAGGGAGTACGCGATGTAGTACTGCTTGCACGCATCGTCCAGTGCATTGATGCCTGTGTCACCACATGGCATTCTTTTAGCTATCTTTGTTCCGAGCACACAGAATTTGTATCCGGGAATGAGCAGCTCAAACAGTAGATTTTTGATTTGCGTATCGACGATCCCACTTCCAGGTACAGTCTTAGTTCTTCAATATATTGCGGTGAACTGAGCTTGAAATGTATAAATATGTTCCTTTTATACATTGGTTTATGTTTTATACTAAACTTGGAACAGTACATATGTAAAGTGCCAATGATACATCTGCTTTGTATCTTATCCGAAAAACTATTTATAGCTTTACACAGCATGCATCGACACGAAATAGCGACCAGCAGAATGAATGTTTAAATTATAACATTTCAGTGCAAACTCTGAAAGATGCAGTTTTCTTGTAGTGATGCTTTGAAGAGACATTCTAAAACTAGTAGCACTGTTTCTCTGCATTTACAATCAGCACTGTAGTTAGCACCGCATGCACTGCAGTTAACACCGCACATAGCACTGCAGCCAGTACCGCACTCAGCACTGCAATCAGCATCGCGCTTATCATTCGCACATAGCACTTCACTCAGCACCACATTTAGCACGACACACACCACACGATAGTAGTGGTAACATATTTATTATCAAGCAATATGTTACTCTACCCATTTGCATTCATAGTGAAGATGAAGATATCTCCCACGAATCACGACATGGAAGCTTATTAATGAACACAGGGAGGTGCACCATCGCTGGACCATTAAACTGTAGCAAGACATGCGTCCTACTGAGCCTGCTGTAAGAAGAGAATGGCCTTCGGTTCGAGAATGTGTATATATATTCAAAATCGCTCCAGCAAACTAAATAACAACGACTGGCACGGGTACTGAAAGCTGTGGATGGTGTGGGTTATTTCCCTTGAAACGATAATGATGCAGTAGTGACACAGAGTGAAGTATTGCCAAACTCGACATTTGTCTTTAATGACATTGCCTGCGAGAAGGCAATATGTATCCAGGAATAATTTAGCATGTGCCGGAAAGCAAAGTTGGAATGGGTGTGCCTCGGCCAGACGTATTCGCATATACCCAAACAGCTGCCCTGTGACAATGCAAAGATGTTGCTGTTGTTATGCTTGGATGTTATAAATTTTTGGCATGTTTACAAAGATCGTGTAAATGCAGATATTACATTATCATATTTCAAGAGTATGTGTGCGTTGTGCTAGAAAGACTAGTATGGATTTTTGTAGATCATTAAGGACTGGCCTCTATATAATGGGAGGTACCTACAGGGATTCGATTAGTTCATCATCGACCATCGAGAATGAGTTACAGCATATCGAAATTCGGACAAATAAGTCTGAAGCTGTGTCTTAACAAAGACGCAGATGATGGTTGTCTTGTACAAAGAAACGATGAACACCGTGATGCTGCTAGAAAAATAATTCGAAATGATGGCGAACTCATACGATCCGAGGATGCTACTATTAAACATTTCGTCCTCGAAACTGGCAATGCTATCATGTCGGATCTGCGTAGTATATTGACTGCAGAAAACACATAAATTCGCAACTATCTGTCCGAGCTCGGGACGAAGATGGAGAATGTGAAGACCGAGATCATCCGCGATATGATGACCATCGACGAACACATTACGAGTGTTCAAAAGCCAATTACCGACAGATTGAATGTGGTATCTGCACAAAATGAAGATAATCTTTCAGGGTTGAAAGATTCCATAGATCATACATTAACTACCTCGATTTCCCTTCTCGCCACGAAAACCGATATTCAGAATCACAGCAGGGACATATTGGATGCCTGCAGCGAACGCCTGGGCAAGATAGAAATTATTTTTATGGAGATGCGTGACTTAACCTATAAAAGAGAGCAACAGTAAATATTTTTATTAGTTGTGATGTCTAACATTGCCAGTGACTTACATCCGACGATTAAGTCTGGTCGTTCGAGGTATTTTCTCGCCACGAGGGCTTAAATTATGCGCAACCTTATAAATGAAGAAATTTTTAATCCTATTACTCGTCGTCTCGAAGTGATCAGGGAGAGCGATGGAGCACCCATAGTCGTGAAATTGACGATACTGCTGAGCCATTAAAGAAGCAGAAACATGATGTTCAAAAAGATCGGGACGATTGTCGGATGCGGATTCGTCACACAAGAAAAAGTTATCGAAGAAAATCTTCAAACCCAATGCTCTGGTTCATCGATACCTACGATAGTACACATCTCGCAATAATGAAACGACATACGGGATATACAGGCATTATGATAAATGGTTCCTCAGTGTTAATAAAATAGGGTATTTACCTGGTTGGATCATTCAAGTAGGCATTTAGAAGACCATAGGAACCCCTAGGCTTTACGATCTTCTGTTCTGCAAGTAGCCCAGAGAGTTAACATAATCCAACCTACTAGCGAACAAGACATTGCTCGAACTCTCGCATGCGCTTTACTATAATAAAATTCCTGAGAGGTGTTTCTCAAGACGAAGATCACAAATGAATCGTCATTCTCACCTACTTCTTCAGTGGTCTAGCACTGAAAGGAAACAAATGTCTGAAGAAGATAGACGACTATGGGAAACCAACTATGTATTCTAGGACGACCTGGACGCGCTGGTCGATTGACTAAGACTAATGTTCGCTTCGCAAAGAGTTGGATATTACTTCCACAATAACGAGATAATTTCAATCATTGTAGAACTGAAGGAGGGAGGCTACGTAGAATGTGTCCATTGGGAATCGCTTATGAGCTGCACACATTTGCGAGACGCAAATACAGTCACCTCAAGGTCATGGTATGTGGGATGAACGACCTATTTCCAGCTGACGGGTATGCTCGGGTCAACAAGGGCTGCAAATACATGTTGGCTATCATCGGTGCTTATAGCAAATTCGCCTGCACCAGGCTTTTCTATTCGAAAAATGCCAATGATATCACCGAGGCCGTGGCTGGTGAGCTGCATAAAGGACGCAGCCCGAACAATCCACAAACCGACCAGAGCAAGGAATTCTACAATGCAAAGTTCAATGCCCTTATGAAGAAACATAACATAAATCATTATAATACGTACAGTAATATCAAAGCTTCTATCGTCGAGAGGTTCAACAGGACTCTGGAGGGCAATATGTGGAGGCATTAAGCTGCGAATGGCAAATACAAGTGGTTGGAAATACTCCCAAAACTCTTACGAGAGTGCAATCCTACCATCCAGTCTACCACATGCATGAAACCCGAAGATGTGAAAGACGACTGCCTTCTTCGAATATTCTACACTAATGTGAAAAGGAGGGACAAACGCAAGCCTAAAACCAATGTTTGATACCTAATTCGCATCTCCAACCACAAAGGCATCTTCGAAAAATGATTTACAGCGAATTGGAGCCCCGAACTCTTTTTTCATGTTCGATGTACAAGCAACTATGCTCCGAGGACCTACTTTCTCGAGGATCTGAATAATGTTCCCATCCATGGAGGTTTCTACACCGAGGAAGTCCTGCATACAAAGTTTCCAGATGTGTATTTCGCCGAGAAGGTGCTGAAGCGATGTAATAGACAGTCGTATATCAAGTGGTAGGGTTTCCTAGCGCATTAAAATTCCTGGGTCGGACATCGAGCATTGAACACTGAAGATTGCAATTATAACACCTTTGTTTATATGTTTACTCATGTCGTACTTTACTAAATACATTTTTTGTAAAAAGTATGGGGTTTTTTATTTAATAAAACTACCTGCATTCCATAAAAGTTACTAAAAGAAAATTATTATATTTTTAAATATTTAAAAAATTAAATATAACGATTTACATAACATCGTTACCATTCGGTACTAGTCGATAGCTCTCTTGTCGATAGTAAAATATCTCTGGTAGTTGAAACATGTTGTCAGTGAACTCCAGTGGGTGATACTAAAAATAAATTTAGAGTATATATTCATTGTGTGGAAGGGGTCAAGCCATCACATGTAATTGACCGATTAAATAACTAATAATAAAATTGAAGTTGGTCGCTCTCGGTGAGACCTCCAAAAATTTAAATTTGCAATTATAATTTTTAATAATTTTTTAATACATTTTTCATTTTATTAAATAAATTTTTCTATTTTTTAAAATTTTTTGAAAGTTTTCATTTATTTCTGGAATTTTTAGAATTTTTTGGCTTCAAGGTTACCAGGGTCAAGGTCAAAGGAGATGGTCACCAATATCTAACATAGCTGACAAGATGGATACTGGTCAACCTGGCGAGGGCCGGTCGTGTCGGGAGCTTAGTTAAGCCACTTGTCATTAAACCCTTGACCTCCTATTTGTACTTTTAAAAATTATTTTTTAATTTTTTTAAATATTTTATAAACCTTTGGAACGTTATAATTATTATGTAATTTTTTGGGATTTGTTGGGTTTCAGTGTCATTCAAGGTCACGGGCACAGTGTCAAGTTCAAGGTCAGTCAGATCCAAGATGGCGGTTGGGCGACATTACAACATGGCTGCCGGCCGGCTCCTGACTCCTACTTCCCATTCCCTTTCCTCAGACTCATCCAAACTTTTCTACTAATGTTGTAAATTAATTCTCCATACTGAAGCCTTTACGTAAGTTTTCACTTTGGGGTTTTTAACGCGAACATGTCAATTGCGCAACAGGCTGATAAAAACGATCGTAAGGCTATTATTAGAAGCGCCCCATGCGTATTTATACTTTCTCTCTTGTGCGCTTTATATCAAAACGTTGCCTATGGATGGCTTGGGCAAATGGGTAGAGCCTAAAAGCTGAGGTCTTAAGCGTATTAAAGTGTTTCAATCGAGAAGCAACGGCGAAGGTGGGGAAAACGGCAGTACCACGAGAAAACCCACCGCTCCACGACAACGTCCACCACGAAATGAGTGATACGACATTGCCAGCAATCGAATCTGGTACGTGATTGGAGGCGAGTGATAATGACTGCTACACGACTACGGCTCATATTGCCCAGAGTTTTATACTTTTTTAATTTATACTCAAAATTTAAAGGAAACTATTCACTGTTTCATGAAAGACGGATAGGTGGAACTGTTTTGCAGTGACTGATACAAATATAAAGTGAATTACAGTCATCTATGTCAGTGAGTTAGAACTAATGATAGTGTTACTGTTAATCATTTAAGCGAAATGCTGGGATCTATTCCCATTCGGGGTCCCTCCCGGATCTTCGTATGCAGGAATATTGTTGGACGATGCAACTGGTCGGCGGATTTTCTCTGAGATCTTGCGTTTACCCACCCTTGCATTCTGGCGTTGCTCGATACACACCTTGCTTCATACTCATCCGCTCTCTATACCTCATTGGTAAGAGGCACCCAAACTCACCTGGTCAACTAAGCAAATTGCTGCGTTCCATAGCATTTATTTTGTTACCCCATCGACTAACTAGTGAGTAGACGCGAAAATACTAAGTTTTTATCTATGTAAGTGACAGATGAGAAAACGATTTTCACGATATTGCTATTTAAAAGACATGACGATCGCCATTTTAGACATGGAAAAAAAATCTACGTATCTATTAGTGCTCTGTATAAAAAACAATTTCATTGAACTCAGTTACATATTGTTGATTGTTTTCTTAAAAGAGCGGAATTAATGCAGCCGAAAATCCACACTTCTAGAACCAATTTAGTAACAACGCACATTTCTTGCAAATTTTGCATCACGCGAATACATATTTCCATGCAAACTTATGCAAAACATTTTAGAAGGTATGAAAAATATTTGTAGAAAACATCGTGGGGAAAGAGAAGCCAATCAATCAATTAAATGCATTCCATAGAAGGCGTTTGATTTGTTAAAAAAATTTTCTTTAATTAAATTTACATTAAAAATTAGATGCTTTCTCTCGCCCATGCCATAATAAAAGAAAAATTTTGAAAAAAAACATTACAAGGTAATTTAGAAGATATTATTAATATATATATATAATTTTTTAATTTGCGGTATTATTCCGAAAGTTTAGGCAGTTTAAAAATAACCATTATACTGAAATTGAATACTTTGTGTAGTATTCGTCCACTGTTAAAATATTCATATTAGAGTTACGGATACAAGAATTACATTTGTGTGTAAACATTATGGACGGGACAGGTTCTCGCAAGCTACATTTCGCAGCCGTGTTTCAAAGAGGTGTAAAGCATACAAAATAACGTCGTCAAGATATAAGTGTAAGGAAAAGGTGAACAATACTGACCACGAAAAGAATTCCAAAGGACCATTCATCCAAAGTGGGTTCCGAGCACACCAGGATAGAAGACAGAGACGACCATGTGACATAGGAGGTAGGGCAAAAATATATCAGTCGTCATTTAGTCCTCAGCGACAGCCGCTGTACAATGATGGGTAGCATTTTTGTCCATGAAGAGAAAACCAGGGTCCACAGTACTGCGGAAAAGACGCGCGTGAGAAATAATAATCTTGGCACAGTAACAGTCACCAGTGGCTGAACCTCCTTAGAAGGTGTGGGTCTTCGTACTGCTTCCACAGACTAGAACTCCGCCACCTTCAAACCCGGTGTCTTTCGACGATGTTGGAGGAGTGATTGCGTGTTCCCCACTCACACCAGATGTAAAGACGTTTGGAATCGCTAGCGAAACTAAATCGGCTCTCATAAGCAAAGAGAGTTCTACCCAGTTGCTGAGATTCCCGGGCCTTGTGTTCCCGCACCACATCAAGCGCAGTATTCGATGGACATGCGTCAATGGCACACTCCGTATTGGTTTCCGAGAGAACAAATCACTTTAGTTCTGTCTCCTGGCTTCAGCAAACCGCGCTATCAGGCTTTCACTAGTGTGTTGTATATGTTTTGCAATTTCACCCACTGCATGCCGTCGATCTCTCCACACTTATGTGACAATATACCATTCATGGTTGCTCAAGGACGACCACTGCTAAACCTTCGCAGTGCTGTTCCTCTGTTTTGAAATGCCGTTCTTACTCGTGGCACGATGATGTGTGCGATCGCTAACATATCAGACACATTAGGCACACATAGATATCCTTTCAAATTCGCAATGATTCAACCTCGGGTAAAACTTGTTCCATTTTTTTCTACAGGATTCTTTGTTGGCCTATCAGACATCAGAAAGCATCATGATGTTCCACACGACATGCACCGCTCAATATTTTCCATTGCAAATTGAGCATACACCACTCTCGTGCTTTATATCTTTCGCACACTTCCACAGTACACCATGCTGTGTATTGCTATGCGCATTTTCTACTGCATCCTACGTAGCCTGATTGGTTTTTCGGTCCGTTCTGCCAATTCATTCTGCTATTATGTTAGTTTCTGTACTTCATCCTTAATGTTTACTAAGCAGTGTATATTAAATCAATTACAAAAAGTGTTGAAATCGGAAATATACTTTTATGCTAGTGGAGTATTAAAAATGGCAATATTATGGTTTACTAATTTTTTTCTAAGCAACTCTAAATCTACATGTTAAGTGTGAGACTACGGTAGGGACTGGAGCTAGGTGCGAATCAAGACTAGGCCCTATACACCTAGAATAAAAGGAATTTATTCAAGGAGATATGCATCGCGGCGGCAAGCGATTGGGCTTACATGGCCGCAATTGGGGTCATGATAACCTCACAAAGTATGCATATAGCCGAACTATTATAATTAGGAAGAAAAAGGGAAAAACGAGCATAGACACCATAAAAACACTTTCGACGGGAAAAAAATCAAAATTGTTACATGTATTAATATAAAATACTGCAGGAGACAGATAGGTAGAAACCATGCACTTTATTAGTGAGTAGAGAAATACTAGCTATGAAAGTGGGGGAGAAGGGTTGGCCTTCTTTTCAAGATTACACTTATCAAGTCTAATGAAAACATTCTCAATTGTATTTTAATTTATTATTATGATTTATTGACAATACGTATTGACTAAACTTCATGCTTACAATTTTTTAGCTTTGTTTATAATTTTTTGTTACTTTCCCCTGTTTCTTGCTCTTTAATAATGACAGCATCAAATATAAAATGAGATACGTATAGAAATAAATCACTTATTTTCCTAAACTCCCGATTTCTAAGTAAGCGTGGAATAAACTTTTGTTCCCATGCCCGGCAAACCACACAGTTATATTGTTGAGACTCCCATTGAGGAAAATTTGTATGCGTTTGGTGCAACATCCAAGTAACGCACATATAAAGTTGTAAATATATTTCCACTGGTGATGCCCGTGCGTGCATACTGACCATAGCTAGAAGGAGTGAACTGTTGAAGAAGAAAATAGGAGACGTGTTAACGTACGTCTATACTGAGATAAAGTACAGCAAACGTTTCGTTAGTTTAGAGCCAGAAATATATTAAGATGCCCCGATAAAAAAAATTTTTAAATAAAAATATTAAAAATTCACAAAATTAATTTAATTCATATAAAAAGTATATTTTTAAATAAACGAATTATCTATGTTGGGTCAAAAGAAATTAGAATATTAGCAAAATATTTTGTTGGATCAAATGTATATTGTCACGAATGCAGGCTGCTTCCCCTTAATCATTAGCATTTCTGCAACTAACATCGTAACATAATATGTAGCCGGTACGTATCTCTAGCACTCGCTTGGCAATTTCCATACTTCATTACTCATTCCTTTCCATCCCTTTACTGCGAGAGGTTTACGTGGGAGTTGCTTAGTTGCTAAAGACTTCTCATGATCCTTATAAACCTTAACTTATACTAAGGGGTGGGTCTAAAACCATAAAATAAGGTAAACTACTCAACTTCATTGTTAATTCCTACACTTCTTTGTAAGGCTTTCCTTTGCACATTCACTAGAATTATTACTTTAATCATTACCAAATTATTTTGCATCAATGACTCATCAGTTAACTGAGAAAAAACATTAATAAACACCGAACCATTAATTAAACTATCTGAGAGTCTCTAATCTTGAGTTCCATTGCCAGTGGGGCCCTTATATAATTAACTACACAACTTAAACTTATGCTGGTCGTCTACCTAAAGGAACTACATTACTCTTTCTACGTCCATCACTGACCAGGACTTCCCATCTCGTCCCTCAAACAGGGGAGATAGCTGGACCTATCACATATCCATTGCTCACTACACTTCGTCCCGGCCATTACCGCGCCCACGCCAGCACCTACACATCCCGCGGTGCACTCCTCGATCTCGCAATAATTTCTGCTCCCTAGGTTATGCCTGAAGGGCTTTCCTGGGCTTAAAAAAGCACCTGACTCACATCAGTACCCGAGCGTCCGTACTGGCAGGTGACTGGTCGGCGACTTTCCTTCAACTCTAACTTACCTCTCCTCCCGCTGACTGCAACACACAACTGCTGAGTCACAAAACGCCGGTCTGTGAACCCGGAGGGCCTGGCCAATACCCACTCGAGCATACGCATTTCGCAATAGGCGGGGTCACGTCGCGCCAGCCAAACTGCACGATTTGCGGCAGTCGAGCACTGAACTCCCGGCAAGCTAGAGCCCCCTGCAAATTGTCAGCTCAACATACACGTCAATGCCACACCTACTGTGAACGCACTTCCTCAGTCATGGCAAAGAAAACACAACATAGAACAGCGACAAATCTAAAACTCAAAAATTTAAGTCCTGACAATATATTCATTCGGCCACTCATTTCAGTGACTTCGTTCGAGAACACAGCTGGAGAGTTTGTTTGTACTTTTTCTCACAATTAGGATTTTAATAGTGTTTGTTAGTGCATATATTGAGGCTTAATAATGGTATAAACATCTTATTAGAAAAAGTTCAACAGGAAACTTAAAAGTAAAGCCTTGAAACTTGAAAAATTTATTTGAACACGTTGTCCAGCATTTCAACTGTATTCACTTTAAAACAATCCAACTGCATCTGTGGTCACTTTTGTTAAAGTTGCTAGAGCATTAAGCTCGGGGGCAGATGATCTAGGTTCTAATCTCAGTTGCGATTCCATTTATCTTTCATGTTAACAAAAACCTGTTTAATTTACGTAGATCCATTCAGGTCTAAAGTGGCACCTACCAAACCTTTGTTAGGGGCAATACAATTAGAACAAGAAAATCATTTTCTTAGAACAAAATATTTCATTACCCCTATACAAAAATCTATTTGGTTGCTCCAAACAAACTTTGTTTGATTCAACAAAACATTTTTCTCCGTGTGTTCATTTTCAGCCTAAAAAGCGTTAGGAAATTGTGATAGGAACGACTTCAATTATTTTCTTGGTGCAGAATATATATAATATTTATGTTATTCTTACTGTGAAAGAACACAAACAAATGAAAGGATAAACGAGTAACCTGTCACTACACATGTATTCCGAAACAACCTAGTAACTAAATAAAGAAACTGAAGCTTACTATAACGTATCTCTTTTGTTCATCTCGTTGCTTGTTTAGATAAACAGTAATTTTTTTAAATTGGAAATAACAAATTTTTTTGTAATTACACAATTTTTTTGATTTACATAATCATAGCATGTAAATGTACTTAAAGCATTTGCTCGTTTGCAAGAATAGCATTTATGTAAATAATGAAAGAAAATAGAATTGTTACAGATATACAGTAAACAGCTAATAACATTGCCGTGCGTCAATTACCACTTTAGTGAATTCCACACTCCGAGAATAGCCTACCTGGCTCGAGGAGGTTTGCAATTTTAAACAGTATAACATTTCGAATAATGTTGTTGCTCTGGCTACAATCAACGAAGCGGCAATTTTTTTTTCTACCTCATAGATTTTAATTTTGTCAATGTTTGAAGTATTTTAAAAGTCGTTTGTTACAAGAGTAGGAACGGAGTTTTCGGGGGTTGATAAAGTATTGCAGTAACACCACATAATGGATTTTAGCTAAATTATTACATCGGGACTATCATATTTGAACAGGAATATAAGGATTAAAATATTGGAATATACTGAAATGTATTACTCATAATTTTTTTGGCAACTAGTTTCCAAACATTTTTTTGTTTATAAAAGTGTAGAATAATTTTATAGCATTTATAAAAGGCATTAACGTTAAGTGTATGTGGCAGTCAAAAGTTATCAAAATGTAATATTGGTTAAATTATTATTTATCATACAACTGCGCTACTCGTTGGTGTCTCCGGCAATATTCAAATGTTATTTGTTGTTTTTTTTCAACGGTACATAACAGTTATTGTGTAGAATTATTGATCTCTGTATATTGAAATAATATTTTAACAAAATTTTGGACAAAACATAATATAAAATATTGTAGTGTTTCAGTGTCTGCATTTCCGAAGATATTTTCATTTTGACTCAAGATTTCTTCATATAGTTCAGTAGTTCACACTATAATAGATATGTTTGATGTAATTTTTGGGTGAAAATAACTTTTACCAGAAAATTTATGTAGATGTCAATTATATTTATGGTACTGAAACTCCGGAATGTTTCAAGTTGTATGTTAGTTTATTTTACCAAACGTGTCGAAGTGATATTTGTTAAATTGTTACTATGTTTTTATTTTGCATAAACATATTAATGTAATGCAGTGATTATTCACACAAAACTTAGGGCTCCGCGTGCAATATTAATGATATGAGTTTAAGAATGCACATATATGTTCCAATTTAAATATATTTGAAAGGTGTAGGGGTCGAGAGTAACAAATAACTTAAAATATTGAAAATATAAAACAATAACTAACCAGAAATAATATTTTAGTATTTTGAGTTTTTATAAGGTCGATGCCATTTTAATTTACTTTCTTATGTTCAGGAACAATTACAACTTTTAATACCAATACTATTTGTATATTACGGTGTGTATGCTTCTTGGGCCAACTTGAATTCTGATGTTCCCTTTATTGGCTTCCGTAATTCTTGTTGTTATTGTCTTCTCCTCTCTGAAAAAAAATCAGTTGTAATTTTAGTATTATCATCTTAATTATTAGTGCGCTATCAAAAATATTTTTTGGCTTTTGGTATTTGGTGTGTCAATTTATCATATAAGAAGTATAGAAGTAAATTTTTTCTTTTACACTCTCTAGTCGAAGGCTCATTTTTCGGCGACGGTAGTGCGCTGAATAACAACAGTAGTGGCGAAACATCAATATTGGTTTAATCCTTAGATGCAGCTCATCACGTTGGCATTTACACCTAAAGTAATGCCGAGAATCAAGAACTTTCGAGATTCACAATTTGTTCAATGTTTACTTGCAGAATAAATATTTTACCCTTATTAGTTTACACAAAAATTTTACAGTTTCATGTGAAAAATATTTCGTTATTTCCTTTTAGATATGGCCAAATAAAAAATACGAACTTTTCTTTGCGTTATTGAGTATAAGTTTCGAGGTATTACGTAGCCTTTATTCAGTAAACATTAGCTCATTCATACACTTAGTTACGTTGTTTTTCATTATTGGAACGACAAAAAACAGTAGAATACTGTTTTAACATGTAATGTTTTCACGAACAATGAAAACGAAAGTCTATTATATTATGGATATGCTGTACTAAACATTCTTGCATTTTAAATTAGAAAATTAAAACTAGGGTTTCAGGTCTTATGAATACAACCTCATGGTTCTGAAACTATTGTGGTACTGTAAGCATATTAGTTATCGCTTGTTTCAAAGTGATTAACGCGGAGACTAGTTGCGAACCATCCGGATGATTACCCTCCTCGCGAAATTATATGTGACGCATAAACAATGACGGGGAAAAATTAATTTTTGAGTGAATTTAAAAATGACATACACATGTGTTGTTAGCTTAAGCCCAGTGTTCAGGGCAACAAGGGCTGCAAAGAGACACATATTCAGACCAGCATCTCATCAAGTCTGGAGCTCAGAATAACTCGACCGAAAAACCAGTAAGTATCTAGCTGCGCCACGTAGATCCTTTATAGCTTTACGGCTGTCTTGACAGTTATTAGTTTGGCAGTAGTATGATTTGGCGGAGTCTTGTGCATGGGATGTGGGTGTAGGTTGTTGGACGTGACGTCACAGTGACCAACAGTCATTTTTTGTGTCGTCACGACCATCAACATTTCCCGTTTTACCCCAAAATAATTTCATGTCTCAAATATGAAACGTTAAAAATCGTCTTTTCCACAAAAAAATTAAAATTATTTAATGGTATCAATTAGTAAGATGGATGCAAGGCTCTTTTATATGTGAACAAAAGGTCCTCGAACAGCAAGGAGGGTTGAAAACTCCCTGATGTGTGAGCCAAGCCCGCCTCAGCTGAGACAGCTGCCATATTTGATAACATTTTTGACCTCAACCACAATTTCGGATATTCATATCTTGGACCCCACATACACTTTAATAAAAAATTTGAAAAAATTGGAAAAAAAATTAAAAATTCATCAAAAATTTAGTTTTCAATATTTTAAAAATTAAATTTTTTTATTAAAATATATATATATAATTTAGCAATTTAACATTACTGTAAATTATTTTGCAGAAATTTAATGGAAAGAAAAAATTATAATGCAATAAATTTATGTAAAAATGGAAATAAATTGACAGTTTGAATTATTTTTCAAATAATTTCATTAAGGAGGTCTGTGGTATTATTCTTAAGAAAATCGAAGAGCACGAAAGCCCAGCTCGTCCTAGCACAGTGGCTAGCAGACAACTGACACCCACCACTATGTTTCATCAGCTTTTAGTCTGTCCACCCAATTAAAACTCCCTCCTGATCTCCTATACCGGCTTTAACCTCTTATAGCTCGACCCGTACCACTGCCAATGGAGTGTGCTAGTGAGGAAATAGTTTATGCAAAAATCACACTGCTCGTTCAAGTATGGCTGTTGCTGATGTGTTGTTGAGCTCTCCAAATACATAATGTGGCCAAATTCACACAACTTCACAGTTAATCAGTTCATAAGAGAGGTAAAATAACTATTTCCCTATCTTCTCTTACCTTTTAACAATTCAGTATGGTTAAGGTATTTTATGTTTGAGACTTAAATCAATGTTCTCGCGGTTATTATTTATTGTGCTGTTAATCACATATATATTTTGAACCGAATAATAATTTTGCTCGAATTTGATTTATTTGTTTAGACCAGCGAGGTACTGGAGTTTATAATTGCATATCTTATTAAAACACAGTACTGGACGTATTTGCATTAGTAATTTATAACCTCTACAGTTTCGTGCCGTTTGCAGTCAGTCAATATGCTCAAACGCAAATGAATGATTTGAAGAACACATACCACACACTTCACCAAAGTACGAGGAATTCAACGAACTCATTTCACGAATTAACAACTTAGAGAGACACATTAAAACCTGTTAGAATGCAAGCCAATCTCCTGCCAAAATGCAATGTGTACATTCCTAATCGGTAGTTACATCATGGGATTAAGATATTAAATTTTTATCATGTATCATAAATGTCCCAAAATCATTGCAGACTCTGGGATATTTAGTGAAAACGAATTTGAGGTCGGAACTGAATTTCGTCGCAAAGTAACCATCTAAATCGCAATTCGTAAAGAATTTCACATACTAACAAACCGATTGATTACCAACCCAACAACAAGACCTATCATCGAAACAAATTTACCAACAAGACCGACCATGGAAATAAACCAAAAAATTACCGACCGGACCAACTGACTATCAACACCAACCTGACAATACCAACATGTTATAAATAAACCAAAACAACCTAAAAACAGACATCAAAATATACCTACATTATAAAACCCTTTATATGCATCGTTGGTAATAATATACGAACTAATAGGTATATTATTTTAAAGCTTGGATCAACAAGGCCACTAGCACAAGCTGTTCGACACAACATACTATGGTCTAGACACTTTCATAAACAATGTTGGCATCATATGTGAAGAATGCAAAACTGAGATTGTAAGTATTACTACAAAATCTGATGTGTCGCATTAAATGAGGACTACTATAAAATATTATGTATGTCAACACACTGCGAATATATTTACTGTTACATATTAGTCAACTTAGCTTGCCATTACCAATTCAGTTAAGTTGAAAAACTTCATTGTGTATTATACAAATCATTGTCTCCATGAGCAAAATCGCACTTATCTATAACTCATACTACTATCAATTACAACTGACTACAACAATCTGTCATACGAACCAAATACACCAACTACAACTACCAACCAACAAGTCAAACCATAAAGACTGTCCATATCACCTAACCATACCAAACACCCATACAAAACAACCCAGCAGGTGAACCAGCCATCAATGCCGACCGGACATACCAACTGACAAAAAAATCTTCCCACTGGCAAGACCAACCAACAATTCCAACCAAATCTGCCTTAGCTATATCAGCCAACTCAACCAAATGACCAACAAGCAAAATGGACTAGAACGACTAGTCATACTGACCAACCATATTGACTGACCATACTAGCAGGCCATTACAAATAACTATACCAGCTTGCGAACCAAACAGCCAGACCAAATAAACCAACCTCCCAGACCGACTAGCCTAACTGGCCATACAACTCATAATGACTGACCATACAAACATACAATGATGATCAAATGGTACTGTCAGTCTGTATTGTTGGTTGGTATGGCCAGTTGGCCTGGTCCATCAGCCTTGTTTTTCAGGTGGTCTAGCCGGTCTTGTCGGTTGTTCGTGTACATTTGACTTATCAGCTGGTCTGGTCGGCCTTGTTGGTCTTCTCCAGTGGTCTTGATAGTTGGTTCAATTTGACATTTTCTATGGCCAGTCGGTCTTGATGGCCAGCTGTCCTAATTAGTTTGGATGTTTCTAATGCTAAACTGGTATAGTTAGTCTTTAGGATTTTTATTTTGTGGGGTCTTTCTCCCCGCCTTTATATAGAATTTTGAGAAGTCCATGTTTCCATATCCTTGGAAAAAAATCATTGAGCCAGGCCTACGTTCATGTTTATGATAAAATAACATAACGGATCAATTTGTAAAACCACTTCAAAATCTCTGGAGTAATTGCATCATGTACTAGTGCCATCTTAGTCTTCATTATTTTCATGATTTATCCAACTTTTACATCGTCTATTTAGTTGTTGGTGGCGTGAAAAGCAAAATACTACAGACTACCAACAGTTCTCTCAGTATTAGAGAAAGTGTAGGAAAAAAATAATAAGGCTGCTCTCCTTCATAGAGACTAGCAAGGATTACATACAAAATACTATTACTTAAATTTCTAAGAGCAGCCTTACTAGCAATGTCCACAGGATATTTTAGCAGAATGGAGAGGCTCACTCCTAGAAGAAACGAATGGCAGGTCAGCATCTGGCAAGAAAGAAGGAAAGGAGATTAAACACTCCTTATATTTAGCTCTGCTTCTATTTTCCAGATTTATTAATTACTCTTATTTAAATGTCTTCAAACTTTGAGCATTCGTGGGCCACATTCTTAACAGTGTCTTCAACTCTACAGAGTGTACAAAGATAAATCCATTTAACTTGGCTTCGAAATTCCCGTGTCCTCTTACTATCTAAGACAGTGGTTCTTAGCCTGAGGGTAATTACCCCTTTGGGGGTAAAGCCGTCTTTCCTGAGGGACAACGTGCAAGATGTTTAGCTAAGGCTATTTACTGCAGTGCCACACATTGGGCATTAACGGGACGGTGGCTTCGCGATTCAGTCAAACTTCCAGCGGCTTCGAGAATTAGTATGAAGTGCGACGCGATTCACTAGGCGCCTCCCGCGAGCACTCACTCACTTCGCTTCCGCCCGCGCACGTACTTACCCCTGTGCGCCTACGCTTTGGTGTTCTTCGTTCGTTCAGTCAGTCGAGTAATCAATTACATCAAATACAGACGCCTTCAATTCACGCCGGATGAGACAGGCCAACCAGTAGTACGCTATGCACGTGAATTAAATTTCGAAAAAGGCACCTAATCAAGTAAGTTGGCATATATAAAATAAGTATCGTATATTAAGCTTAAGGCGCAAGTATACTTAAGCCCCAAATATTTTTAATTATCACTCTTGATTTAAGAAACCATGCCACCTACAAAAAAACGGCCATACCAAGAAGCTTATCTGCAATGGGGTTTCACTGAGATTATTGTTCAAGGAATCGAAAAACCCTCAATGTGTGCTATGTAATAAAGTGCTTAGTTCAGAGAGTATGAAGACAAGCAAATTAAAATATCGCCTTGAAAGAAGTCACCCAGGCGTCAAGGAGAAAGATCTCGAATTTTTTAAAAGAAAACAATCTATTCTAAAATCTTCGCGCATGGATTCAACGGGCACTATTTTTAAATCAAATGAATCTGCCCTTGAGGCTTCGTATCGAATAGCTATCCACATTGCAGAGAACAAAAAACCTCACACCATAGGTGAGGAACTTATGAAACCCTCTTTGCTGGACGTAGTGAAGCTAGTTCTTGGAGAGCAACACGTGGGTAAGATAAACCAAACATCGCTTTCTAACAACACTATTAAAAGTCGCATATAAGAGATGAGCGTGGATATTTTGGACACAGTGCTCACTGAAATAAAGTCCCGCCCCTACTTTGCACTTAAGTTAGATGAGTCAAGAGATGTTGCATCTTGTTCCGAATTGCTTGTATATGTTCGGTAGATACGAAATGACCAATTAAAGGAGGAATACTTATTTTCTGAATCACTGAGCACCACTACTCGTAGAAAAGATGAGTTCCAAACTTTGAAAAATTTATAGAGGACAACGAACTCCAATGGTTGAAGTTGATCGGCGTTTGCACAGATGGTGCACNCTTTGAAAAATTTATAGAGGACAACGAACTCCAATGGTTGAAGTTGATCGGCGTTTGCACAGATGGTGCACCATCTATGATGGTGGTTCGCTCAGGATTCCAAACATTGGTAAAGGCAGTTGCTTCCCATGCCACGTTCAGCCACTGCATTATACATAATTATGCTTTGACCGTAAAAACACTTCCACCTGATTTGATGAACGTATTCTCTGACGTAAAAATTGTCGATCATATNATTATGCTTTGACCGTAAAAACACTTCCACCTGATTTGATGAACGTATTCTCTGACGTAAAAATTGTCGATCATATTCGAGGTAGTACGACAAACACAAGAATTTTTATAAAGTTCTATGCCAAGAAGTTGTGGCCACCTTTGACGTTCTTATGTTTCACAGGGAAGTACGCTGGTTATTGCGGGGTAGAGTGTTGCACCGGGTACTTGAACTNACTTTGACGTTCTTATGTTTCACAGGGAAGTACGCTGGTTATTGCGGGGTAGAGTGTTGCACCGGGTACTTGAACTCCGAGAAGAAATCGCCTTATTTCTGGAAAGGGTCAAAACTGCCACAGAGAGAGAACTTCACATGAAAATATCAGACAAAATATTTATTGCAAAGCTTGTGTACCTCACAAATTTTTTCGGAGAAATAAATATGGTTAACCTTTCTCTACAAGGGAACATGGTGAATGTTTTGACAGCTCAAAATAAAGTTGCGAGTTTCCCGATTTAGAAAATCGTCAAACAAATGCTTGGGTTTCAAGACCTTTTTCAGTGGATGAAGTAATTTTCCCAGATAACGATATCCCCTCTAAAGTAGATTTCCTTAGCCTGCGCGAAGACAACACATTGAAGGAGGATTTTTAAAGCCACGAGCCATCAACGTTTTATGCTAAAGTTGCTGGGGAATACCCTATTATTGCTGACAGAGCTCTTAATATATGAATCACTTTCACGACTACTTATAGGTGTGAAAGTGGATTTTCAACGATGGTGGCCATGGAGACAAAATCAAGGAACAGATAAAATGTTAAACACGACTTGCGATGTGCCCTGGAAGAAACAAAGCCAAATATTAAGAAGATTTTACAAAAAAAAGTAATACAAAGAGTTGCATTGACTTTTTTTTACGAATTTTTTACTTTCACCTTACTATATATTAAGGTGCATTTTTTTTGTTTATAATAGTGGATACATTTTTATTTGTTTGTTTTATTAAAGGGGGTAAAGACAACTTTCTACAATTTGCAGGGGTAATGGACTTAAAACGGTTGGAAACCACTGATCTAAGATGATAATCAATTGTAATCTAATGGGGACGATATATTTCATTATTATTTGGAAAGATATCGTCACCATTATATTACAATTGATTATCATCTTAGATAAAAACAAGACACAGAAATTTCAAAGCCAAGTTAAATGGATTTAACATAGTAGACTATCTGTAGAGTTAAAGACACTGTCCAGAATGTGGCTCTGGAATGCTCAAAGATTGAAGACATTTAAATAACAATTGTAAATATGGAAAATAGATGAAGAGCTAAATATAATAAGTATTTAATCTCATAAACAGACAGTGAGATACTTTGGAGAATTTGCAAAGAAGTCACCAATAGATTGGAGGAATTTGACGTGTGGTTATTGATTAATCGTCCAAAAAAGGAAACAGAGCTCTCCAGAAACTGTCTTACCCCTGAAATTGAGAGTATAAAACCACTATAGAGACCAAAGTGAAAGTGGGCCCACATCCTGTATTTGCAATGATTCAAACCTCTTTATAAATTTTGTAGCCAGAGCGGACCCACTGCACAGCCCGGGGTTAACCCCGAAGTAAGTCATAGGAAACTTTATAAGATTTTGTAAGCAGGCAACTGATGGATTGGAGGGTCTTGGCCCCCTCTCTTGTGGACTAAAGATAACATATATAACGACACAGCAGTGAACAAGAAACTAATATAACCAAGGTGAGATAACAAGGAAACGAACCAGGTATTACGCTGAAAATAGCAATGGAAATAGGAAATTTTTAAGACTAGTTTCATAACTGACGGACTGACTACAGGTGGAGGAGAATCGCAAAGATTTCCGAAGGCCCTTCTATCTTATTAATGTCGATACAGAGGTAATGAATCGAAATTAGAATACCAGGTAATTAGTCAAGTAGATAGTGTTACTGCATCATGGCATACATACGTAGAATAGATTACAGTAAGTGTGCGAAAATCTGAGTTGATTTTAGGGTAACTGTGACTCACCACTACTCCAGACTACCTGGATAAAGATGTAACAGAATAAAATCAAATAGGTGGAAAACCTGTGTGGTCTTGACAGCAAAACAATGGCCAAAAAAGAAAGGCGAAATTAAAAGGAAAAGGGGAATTCTCATACCCTGCATTACCCAGAATGTGCACAGGTTCGGGTGTGACAAGTAAATGTGTCCCGCTTTTGGTTGGCCACGTAAAAAATGTTTGATCTGTCTGTATAGTTGATCGGTATGACTGGTTGGTCTGTTAGGATGATTGACCTGGTCGACAGGTATGGTTATTCGGCTGGCGTGTTTGGTCAGTAGATAATGTTCGTCGGTATAACTGGTCAGCTGGTTGACCTATTTGCCTAGTGTGGTCATTTTGAATAGCCAGCTAGTAGGACCAGTTTTTGTAGCTCGATATGGATGGTTATTCTGGTCAATCCGTTGAACTGGTAATATCACATGGGCATTTGGTTGACCAGCCAATATTCTAAGTCTGAATGGTTGTTTGCTCTTGTTGGTTGATATGGTAGGTACTAATCATTGGTAAGGTCGGTTTTGTCAGTTTTCTCTTGCACACTCATCTTGCCAGCTGGTCGATCTCCCCAGTAGCTATGTCCAGTCGACCATGGTTGGCTGGTTTACCTTCTTCCTTGACAGTGCTAATTTTTATGTCCGGCTTGGATACAAATGATGTATAATTATAAAGTCTTATTGGTAAGTTTGGATTGTATTTTAGTTGGTATAATTGGTCCTTGCAGTCAACTGGTATGGGTAGCCTTGATGCCAATTCATGTGGTCGGCCAGTCTTGTTCATTGATATCCGTGCTGTAAATTGATATGTGAATTTAGTTACGGAGACTATAGTTAGTATGAAAGATGGAAAAGCATTTTAACTGAACTAAATTTCTAATTTTAAACTTGATTGACTGGAATGTAAGAGGAAAGATATATTGACAACAGGTTAAGCTGATTATAGATACACTGGAGAGCCAAAAAAACTGGTACAACTGCCTAATATCCTGTAGGGCCCCCGCGAGCACGCAGAAGTTCCGCAAGACGACGTGGAATGGACTCGACTTATGTCTGAAAGGATGTAGGAGGCAATTCACACCATGAATCCTACAGGGCAGTACACTAATCCATAGGAGTGCGAGGCAGTGGATATCTCTTCTGAACAGCACGTTGCCAGGCATCCCACATATGCTCAATAATGTTAATGTCTGGTGATATAGGTGGCCAATAAAAGTGTCTAAAGACAGAAGAGTGTTCCTGGAGCCACTCGGTAGCAACTCTCGACGTGTGGGGTGTCGCCTTGTACTGCTGGAATTGTCCGTGTCAGTCGGAATGCACAATTGGCATGAATGGGTGCAGGTGATCGGGCACGATGCTTACGTATCTGTTATCTATTCGAGTCGTATCTAGACGTATCGGGGGTCCCATTTCACGCCAACTGTGCACGCCCCATACCATGACAGAGCCTCCACCATCTTGAACAGTCCCCTGTTGACAATTAGGGTCCATGGATTCATGAGGATGTCACCATACCCATACACGTCCATCCACCTGATAAAATTGGAAACGAGACTCGTCAGACCAGGCAACGTGTTTCCAGTCATCAACAGTCCAATGGCGGTGTTGGCGGACCTAAACGAGGCGTAAAGCCTTGTGTCGCGCAGTCAACAACGGTACACCAGTGGGCCTTCGGCTCCGAAATCCCAAATCAATGATGGTCCGTTGAATAGTTCGCACGCTGGCACTTGTTGATGCCCCAGCATTGAAATCTGCGCCAATTTGAGAAAGGGTTGCACGTCTGTCATGTTTAATGATTCTCGTCAGTCGTCGTTTGTCCCGTTCGTTCACGATCTTTTTCCGGCCGTAGCGATGTAAAAGATTTGATGTTTTACCGGATTCCCGATATTCACTGTAAACTCGTGAAATGGTCATACGCAAAAATCCACATTTTATCGCTACCTTAGAGATGCTTTGTCCCATCTCTCGTGCATCGACTATAACTCCACATTCAAACTCACTTAAATCTTGATAACCTGCCTTTGTAGTAGCAGTAACCGATCTAGCAACTTCGCCAGACGCTTGTTGTCTTATATAGGCGCTGCCGACCGCATCGCGTTATTCCGATTGGTTGACAGAGGTATGGACCTCTGTTATTTGCATTCGCACGTCTATACCAATTTTTTTTTTGGCTCTTCAGCGTATAAAAGAACTTCTTTTTTTATGCGACACAGTCTCAGTTTAACTGACTGTATCACTTGTGGTTAAAAAATGGTTTTCAACTATGCTTATAGTTGGGCCTAGAAAATTAATTAATATAACGAGCTGATTGAGCTTTTCCAATATTTATACTTTTCAAGTTTCAATGGTCTAATACTATTTGTTCATAGATTATTACCAACTATACCTATAAAATATCTTAGTTCGTGGATCTGTTTTAATATCTGTGTTTGAGTCTTTTTAAGGTAATATTCTGCTGTTTCTTTCTGAGGTTTTTTTAAATTTGTGTTTTATAGTCTATTGGCCTTTTCTGGTGGGTGTTGACAGTTGGTTGGCCTGGTCGGACAGTTTCGTTGATGGGCTCGTAACCTATCTATACATTGGTTTGTTTGTGATAAATCTTATTAGCTGCGGCATAAATTTTTTTTCTCCAATGAAATGCAATTTTGCCCTCCCCCCCCCCTAACACCCCTGGCCAAACAACTAACTGTTTTCATTAACTATCCCAGAACCTGCAATAATTATGGTGCCTGACTGGCCCTTACATGATTACCGTTTAACAACTTGAACCCTTGGTGTAAAAGGTGATGATGAATATACACGTCGCGTTTTGTCAGGAGAATGACTGGCATACTTACAATATTTCATGTGCATCTGCAGTTATTATTTCGTGAAATGTGATTGCCACATTTCACGCACTTATATGACCTGCGATATAATTTCTTACAACCATTCTTTTCGTGCCTTTGACTATATTGGCTCACTGGAAATTATATTATAATTAAATATAACTGATGAAGATATGTTTATTTAAAGTTAAGAAATTCCAATATTGTATTATATTTACTCATATATTCTCCAGTACATGGCTGGTGTAAATGGGTACGTGAAAATTTGTGAAAGTGTTTCAATTAATGGGGAAATCGATGTGTAATCGCGAAAACTATCCAGCTAATACCGCGTAAACTCTGATAACGGAGTTAAAAATAATAATAAAAAAAAACTACTTACCGGCCTGAATAACAAAAATGTCAAGAAGGAGAGAGAGAGAGAGAGAGAGAGAGAGAGAGAGAGAGAGAGAGGGATATTTCACATATTCCTTGAGACGATGAACTGAGAAATGATGCAAATAATTTGGTAATATTTTTCTATCTACAGAGGTTGATAGTACATGACCAAGAGCCAAACACAAGCCAGCAATGTGACGTCAACATAAAATATTTCCCCCACTACTACACTCTAGTGGCAGTGCGTGAGTGAAGATACTTGGTGGCTCTTAACATCGAGGTATTGAGAGGCGATGATTGTTAAGCGAAGTGAGTATGACGTAGCGTCAGAATAAAGTGTTGGAGGGAACGGGAGATACCCCAAAAATCCGCCGACAAGCGGTATCGCCCGACACGATTCCCACATACGAAAAATCGGGAGCGACCCAGCCGAGAATCGAACCCGGTTCGCTTAGGTGAGAGGCTAGTTATCTAACCACTCTGAGCGACAGTGGTGGAGGTCGAGTTATTAGGAGTAATTGTTAGAGCGGATGGCGCTAAGTATTTGGTTGGTTAGAAGGCTAACTCAATAGCCAATAAAATACCGTGTTGGGTGTCAGTCGTTTGCTGACCGCCATACTGAGTAGAGACGGAGGTGCTAAATGTAAGCTTTAAATAATAATTAAATTATTCCCAAATTTAATGGATTTTTTTAATTTGTGGAGTTATTAAAATATGTAGTTTATTAAGTCAAGTTATTGATAAACTATAATAAATTATATCGGTTTATTTTATTAATATTATATTATACCTCCATGTTTCATAATTTTTTTACACATTTCTTTGTTTAACCATGTGCTGAGCATGACTCACACATTAAGAAGTCTTGAATTCACTTTCTTGCCTGCGAACTTTTTGGGTCACACATCAAACAGTTTTGAATTGGCAATGCTGCTTTGAAGACTGTTTGACTCACATGTGAAACAATCTTGCTGATTTGTGTATGTGTGCGGAAGTAAAATATATAAAAGATTGATGTTAAAAATTTTCTCATTTGTTAGCTAATGTTGTGGTTAAGTCACCGATTTATAAATAGGTTCAGTGGTAAAAGAGGAAATTTTTCTGGTTCTGACGTTACCAGAAAATGGCCGCCAGTCGTTGTGAGGTTACAGTTAATTATCCATACCCTCATCCCGAGCACAAGTCTTTTCTAATTCATTCTGTACTCGGGAGATTTCTAAAAGCAGAAATTCGCACAAGTTTGCTTTTTCCTCCAATCGAATCCCGAAGCCATCGCAACGCTAGTCAATGAGCATCGAATTACACAAGAGTCATTCATATGCAGATAGTGTCGCTTTATTTGGGAAGTTACCAGTTTCTTGACAGTACACCTAAAAGCATGTCTATATAAGCCTATGTCATATTTTGGATGGTTTTTGAGAGCCGTAGTTGATACATCCCTGTTTGTATCACTGCAGCCCTGCATGTATACCAACAGTGATTCACTCTTACAACGGGTGCTCGAAATTTCTACTATGAATATGATTGCATACTAGCACAAGTCACTTCAGTGATTGTCAGACGTAATAGTACATCCCATGCGTGCCACTTACATGCGCACATGCTCGCTACTATGTTACATAATCTGACAACGCACTGGAATGCTCATAACAGGTGTCTCATACATGCTAGTCTTGAGATGTCCTCACAAGTTATAGTCTACTTATTCATTTAAGTGATTCGTGTAGGTCAGACGAGTGGTTCTGCATGACCCATCCAGCTGTGCGGGAACAGCTCATCCAGATATACCCCGGCTATTATATTAAAATATGGTGGCGCGCTACCAAGTATAAACCACATCTGGTGTAACAGTCCCTACGGGGCCACCTCTAGTAACAGATATAACAATTTGCATAACATTGCAGTACAATTGTCCTGTAAAGTGCTTGGTGTCCGACGTGCACTGGGTATCAACAGGACAATAGGTCTAGCAATGCATACTCCAAACTAATATCAAATATATTATTTCAAGAAACAGCGATGTACAGTCTACCAACAGCTGACATCGTGGCATAGATCCGTAGCTCGGGAACTATCCAACATAAGACATGTTTCCATATGTATTTCTGGTTTTGTTCTGAGGTTTACTCTCCTTGTCCCTGTTGCTTCCCCATAAAGCGGCACATCATGTACACAAGTTCTGGACAAAATATTGTGAACATTAGTGACGGACACAACATTTTATTAGTAGAAGACTGTCCCACCCTTGGCCCAAATTGCAGTTAGTAACTGACAAAGGATTGAAAAATACATAACGACTCCTAATATACCACACATAGCTTAAATGATCTTAATAAGAAAACCAGATGAGATACTCTGCTTCATACTCGTAAACATTGAACAATAATTGGACAGACCAACTAGTAGAAAGTTTAACAGGGAACACAGTCTGGAGCATAGGATGAAGAAGATATCTTAAAGTCATAAGATACTAATGTTGTGATGCTCGCCTGCAGTGTTACAAAAAGTTTCAGACAACGCTAAGATATCGTGCTCCATCATCAAAGAGCTTCCTCCGTGAATGGTTAAGAGTATAAAGGTGACAGTCAACCCGATAGGTTTCTGCATGCATTCTCCAGACATTTAAATGTTCAGTGATCTAAAATAACATAAAATAAGATCCATCAAACCGGATGACCTATCTTCAATGCTGTTGTTCACAGTTTCATCGCTCTCGACTACGTTCTCCTTACTGATATATATGCACTACACTGCACGAAAAATGGAATTAGGTTAACCACCCTGCTAAGAATGTTCGCAGCATTAAGTTCTCGTGGGATACGCTTTAATCGATACGGTTTCTTGGAGATTAGTGTTATTATCGAAAGTTATCTGAAACGAATATCTTGAGCATTCGGACTACTCTCAGTAACATCACCCTCTTTCAAACCTACTGGTGAACTTTGGCTTTGGCCTATTTTCCTGTTTCAATGCTATATTGCAAGGACGAAGTACATACCGTTTCTGTATAAGTGAATGTAATATTCTGTCTAAGATTAAATCTGTAAGTAATAAAAAATGTTTTGCGGACTGACGTGTTGGCGAGGACGACGACGATCCTGTCCTGTGGGGTGAGGAAGGCGGCTGAGAGTAGTCCGCCGTCGCCGCTGAAGTCGAGCTGCAGCCGGATGGAGCCGGGAGGCACGAAGGCGGAGAAGTGCACCTGCACGTAGTAGATGGGCTGCTTGTAGAACTCGTCGCTGCTCGAGTTCACGTGCACGGCGGCCGGGTAGCCGTAGTGCGTCACGTGGTCGGCGATGCTCATGGGCCCGCCCTCCTCGTTCAGAGCCAGGTTCCAGTCCGTCCATCCCGACACCCAGTTCTTCATTGCCTGCCGCACACGTTCACCACACCTTTTTATGTTTAACTCTTTGAGGTCTACATATATGTATTTATTTATTTCAACTTTATTTACACTGGTGAAGTTTACGCTTTGATGCCTTCACTTGCAAGCTGTAAGTGAGTCTTTAAAAACTCCATAACTGGTAAACCAGTTCTGATTATCTATGCATCCCTTATTATCTACGTTTTTTTTTGTACAGGTTTTACCAAGCGTGTTTACAGAATTGGTGAGTTTCAATACTGACAGGCTGTCTTCCAATAAATTGACAGGTTAACTTTGTTTCAACCACAGTGATTTGTCACAAGTAACACGATTTCTGTATTAGAACCAAAATAAAATTTTTGTCCACGAGATTTCCAGCTATTGTTATAAAGTGTTATTTCAGGGGAACATGGAAAGTAGCATGGCAATTTAAACATATTTATGTGAAATTGGTTTTCAAGGACAGATAAATTGTCATTCTACTTCTATTTATGCAGGACTTGGACTCCATTTCAAGTCGAAAACCATTGAATAAGATGAATTCAATAAAAATCTTAAGGTTGTTTGAAGTGACTTGTGATAATGTGTAAAACAACCTTATAATTTTTATTGAATTCATCTTATTCAACGGTTTTCGACTTGAAATGAATTTGGTCAATCGCTAACATCTTGCTTTTCAATCAGTAAAATGACTGGAACACTTAAAATGCTGTAGTATAATTTTGAACATGTTCTTAAATTTCTTTAAATCACTTGCAACGTCTTGCCATTATTATTTCAACATGCGTACAATCAAACCTGTTCCATAATGATATTTTGTTGGACAACTAAAATGTGTAGAAAACAAATTTGTTTTTAAGAACCTAAATGTAAAATATTGACGTAAATTTGTTTTGGTTGATACATGCATTTCGTGCCGTCTTTGATCGTATATGAGTGTTATTTATCCATAGCAGTAAATTTTCTGCCTGTTTGACTAAAGAATTCTTCGACAAATTTTTTAATTTTCCATATTGATGTTTAAAGAATACGACTGACTGAACTGCGTATAGAATCATTTCTCTACTAAGCTATTCGAATAAAAATTACTAAATTCAATAGATAATTGATCCCGTATTCTTTAAAAGCTGACAGTGAATAATATTATAGGATGAAGCAGCGAAGAAATGCAACAGTGGGGGAAACAGGAGTAGCCAAAGAAAACCCGCCAAACGACAGTATCGTTTAGCAGGTTTCACACATGCGAGGGTTCGGGTGCGACCCCGCCGGGAATCCAGCTCGAATCACTGTGATAACAAGCCAGGGTGCTAGCCACAATCACTACAGCCGAATGTATTACTCATAGAAGATATTTAAATTTGACACATATATTCAAGAAACGGCAAAATATATTCTTCCGGCAAACACTTGTGATTATTTCGTTCATCCAAAGAGTTACTTAATGCTTTTTGATTACAACTGGCCTGTCAACGGTTAAAACATCACGTGGTATCCTAAAACGGTGTCGCAGGGCAAAGGGAAATATGTTATTCTTAATTGCCCCACTGAAGTGCATTGGCAGTTTAATTCAATAAATTACAGCTTACTCACCCTCTAGTTTAGAACAAAACATAACAAATTTCACATAAATTTTTAGTTTTAATAATTAAATTACAGCAGACGGGTGCATGTTGTTTAGTTATCGTACAGTTACAAATTAACATTTAAATAAATAGTGAATATAATTTTGTTTAGCAGTATAGTGCACAACGATATAAGAAAAATTTTTCAGCACAAAGAAGCCACAACCTAATTCATTGTTTCCAAAGCAACCCTGTTAAGACGATGCAGGAAAGAAGGTCGTGGAGTAGAAGAATCAGTAAATGTATTGGGTAGATGCAGAAAATGTTAAAGTTCAGAAGAAGAGGAATGTTAGTGCAACATTGTCTCTGTATGAAAAGGAGGATGCTCGATATTTGGATTAAATACCTGCGAGTACTACCTTACCACTTTGCTGTTAGGAATGACATTCAACATCCATTCAGTGTGACGAAATAAATGAGATGAGAAACTGGGTTCTGTCTTTCTTAAAACGAGATTCACACCTGTTACTTATATTGCCACTATTGCTCGTGCTGCTGCATTTTACAAACAAAATAATAATTCCCTTTTATTTTACTCAACGAGCTTCATAATATGGATCATTTTAACTGCAAGCCTAATTTAAACGTGAACGAGACTGCACTTCATGCAGTATCGAGTTAGCCATCTAAAGTAATAAGTTTCAGTGGAAATAAGCAGGTAGGCACTTTGACTTCTGCTGAAATGGGAACCATAATAATAGGTGCAATATATATTCCAGTGCAGCTGGGCAGTATATCTCACCACTCATGACATTGCCACTAGTAAGAAATAATTCTAATTAAGTGGAACATGCACCACCCGACACTGTATTAGGTTGCCACCTACCTGGTTTTGTGCAGACAGAAATATTTGTTTCAATAAGGTTAAAAAACTATCTGAATAGTGTGAAACCTACTCAGAACGATTCCGGGTCGTTTATCCTATAATAAAACCATTGCATTTCTTGAAACAGCAAAAACAAACAACTTTAATGTGCTGAATCTACCCCCTTACACATCCCACCAATTACAACATCTTGAAGTTTGTTTCATGTATTCTTTGAGTTCTTTCTATATACAATAATGCCAAAACTGGTTCAACATCACCCTGTCAAAGCTATAGTACTGAGAAAAGAGGAAATTTGTTTCGAAATGTTATTTTCCAGCAGAAACTCCCAATAATGTTATAAGTGCATTCGAAGAAACTAAAATTTTTCAGTTAACAAACGTATATTACCAGAGAAGACATTTGTAGCTAGCGATACTACAAATACAAATTATAACATAATATGTAGTTTTCCAAGGCAGTGAAATTACACGGGACGTAATAACAACAGAGCCTAGATCTGGTCCCAGTCAATTATCTCTAAAACAACTAACCTACCATAAAATGCAGAACACATCTACAAAAAGGATGCAGCTCACAGTACAATTAGCGTCACACAACCACATTTTTCCCAATCGCACAAGAAGGTCTAAAGGACGCGACAAAGGAACATAGCTTAGGATAAAAATAAACAAGGGAAATACTGCTATATTACCAGCAAGTCCATATATTGGCATGCTTTATGCAAAATCCCCCCCTTGCGATTAATTTGCAAATGAAAATTATTCACCCAAATTCCATCAAGAAACATAAATAATGAAGGTAAACCCAAACACAAACGAAGCGTTGAAACATAAATGGAACAAGAAAAATAAACCGAAACTATGAGACAAGTGAAGAAGAGGACGTGTCCTGCAGAATGGTTGGAGAGCAAACCAGGAGAGGAATTGGTGAAATGTCAGATTTATTCCGAATGTCCTGGTCTTTGATGTTCTATGTTTGACGCTGAAGTTCAATTTGATTACGTGTGTTATTTACTAATATATTTATATTGGTTTTTTTATTGTTGTATTACTCGAAAGTTTGTGTAATGCGAAAGAGAAAAAATTTAGTTAAATATAATTTGACCGCTTCGTATATAATGCTTACTTTACAGATTTACGTGAAACAAATATATTTATAGCTACATGGTTTCACTTTACCCAACATCTCATTTCTGTATGACCCACCCCTGAACCAAGGTGTAGTGAAAAACCACTCGTTTTGGTTTTACCTTTGCGTTATATTATTTTAATAAATCAATTTTAATGTACCTTATATACTTCTAACGAACTTGAATAAAGTTAGTCTCACATGTTTGAAAACGATAACCTAATTTGTTTGAAAATTATGACTACATTTCTGTACAAGATATTGTAAAAGTTTACAAATTTGTCCTCTTCTCCCTACTCTCCCCATCTGTACTTACAATCTCCCTTTCCCCACTGCCTACTACCTGTGCGCAAACATGGAGTGCAAAGTAGTTTCGGCCACCCGAGGGAGAATGCAAATATGACACGCTTGTTGCTCTGAAATCGTCAATTGGAAATAGTCAAGCAGCAATATTCGTGTTATCATTGTTTTGACAATTATTTCGGCTAATCCGAATATGCCTCGGCCCCATTTATTTAGGCATTAACGATGGCGTACTGTATTTAAAACAATAGCTTTTTTTCGTACGGAGACAAAAATTAGGCAAATTGATTTCCTGCGTTACACCCTGTTTTCAAATAAAATAAATTCGCTTGTTCTTTCAAATGATATAAATAAGAGTTATAAATTTTCTACGAAGTAGTCTTTGCAAAATATATTCAAAATATTACTTTTTTATTTGATAACACAGATCTAACTTTTGTATAAGTGGCGAGACCAGAAATGTTAAAGCAACATGACTTTGACAAATTTAGTTACATTTTATTGACCATGTTAATTTCTAATATACCAAAAGTACAAATTTTCTATTGCAACTAGAATTTTAAGGTAGTAAAATAGTGTGAGATATTAAATTTACTTACTTGGAACATGCTGTTTATGTATCTCTCGGCGTGCTCCCAATTTCCTATGCTTTGAACCGTCATCCTGGTAACTGCAAGAAAAGTAATAGTGTAAGCGCTTGGATGCTCCAATGCTCTGCATAATCTTGCTGTATTTTAAATAACAAAATTCAAATGTAATTCTTTTTATTTAATAATATTAAGAAATTAACATTAATACATAACAAATACTGGTTATTTTTCCTAATTTGGCGCATAAATATATATACATATATATTTGTTAAGCTACAACAGCAGCTTGTTATTAAAGAGAGTCACTCTAAAAATCGCTTTATTCGTGTGTTTGCACATTCCATTATTTGAAAGGTTTGATCCTTTCTAGTTGAAGTCCAATATTCGAGAACTTCCAACACCTGGGATAAGACTGTGATAACTAAGTAACCTTAAATGCCATTGTCAGTGTTTACAAATATTAACGTGTATCGGTACTGATCTGTTAAAAATTTTTAAATATTGGCTTGGTAGGTGATTTACATTAAGCGCCTGGCCCTTTCAAAACATGGCCTATAATTTTATATGGCCCATTACAGTATTACTTATTTGCCATATTTCTAAGGAATTCTATGACTGTTCCCGAGATATAACCATAATTTAACTTATTCGTGTGGCACTATCTTACAAAGTGGGCAACACAACAGTCTCTGAGTCCACAAATTTGATTATTGTAATAAATACTGCCAGCATACAAATTTATGTCCAAATTTGTTACATGGTTTCGTAGATGTAGCTAATATTGTAAATTATTTAAACGGTGGCCATTTTGAGAATAAATGTCGACCTATAAAACGTCAGTTCGCATGATCTACAATAATATTACATTTACTTGGGGGCTATATTTGGTAGGAATCGTTCGATTGTTTCCCAAAATTTTACATTCAATCTTTATTTTCATGTGACACTGTCTAACAAAATGGGGTACAAAAGAGGCTATGTATTGAAACATTTGAAGCTTGTAAGATAAAATTTCAGTATAGGAAGTTTTGTTGAAATGGGACAAAGGGTGTAGAAGATGTTGCAAATAAACCGCGAATATGTTTATAGCTGTCATTAAAAAAAGGGCTTTAACCCAATTAATTTAACATATTAAGATGGCCTACAGTAGTATTACTAATATGCCAAATTTGACAGGAATCGGTGGTGTAGTTGCCCAAATGTAACACAAAATATTTATTTTTTATGTTACATTAACTTCCAAAATTACCGGTTAATAACATTGTCACTATTCAATGAGTACATCATGCACTGTCAACATGACAAATTTGTTTCGCATCGGTTAATGGTTCCCAAGATATGAGGTAAAACGTAATTTTTTCAATTTGCACAATCTTCCAAAATAGTGGACCGATAATATTGCCGATTTCTTAATTCAATGCTTACTTCATGCACTGAAAATTTACTGAATTTGGTTTATATCTGAGAAATGGTTCCCGAGATGTAATGTATCGGCTTATTTATTTTCCAATTTGCATGATTTTGCAAAATGGCTGACCAATAACATTATATGTTTCTTAATTCAATGCTTACATCGTGCAATGTCAACGTAACAAATTTGATTTAAATAGGTTGATTGGTTCCCGAGATATAATGAAAAAAACTTTATGTTTTCAAATTGCGCTATTTTAGAAAATGGATATTAATGCAACTATTGCTTTCTGAACGCTTAACTTATGTATTGCACTTTCAATGTTCCATATTTAGATTAAATCGGATAATAAGTTCCCGAAATAAAAAAACAGTATTGTACATTTTTAAAATACCGCCATTTTAAAAATAAGTACCTGGCGGGATTGAAAACAATAAAAGTCTGATGTGCTTACTGAATGCAATATGTGGACAAAGTTTGGTTAAATAACGTTGTCGGGTTTAAAAATTATTTTGGGGGGAATTAAATTCCAGACAGATAACCAGGTGACTGCATAAACCTATATTTCCTCCGGAAAGTAGGCTAAAAAGAAACAGCGATGAGACACGATTACTAGATGCTGGTGAATCAGTACCTACTAATGTTCTTCATTACGTTTTTGTGACTTACTAACATAATTTTTTTCCATTGAATATGTGTAAGTCGACTGAAAGAAATCATCACAGGAAATGGCGACACGTCAGGAGAAGGCACTGTTATAGAAATAAAATCAGATACACAAGAACATCCCAGTTTCAGGATTAAATGCGTAAGGAATCCATCATCCAGATACACAATTAATCAGTGACATAGAAACTTTAAAGTGATGGGTAATGATCTACAGCGAAAAGACAGTGGCCAATCAAGCAAAAGCGTGAAGGACATGAACGTGTGCGTGGTGTATTTGTCTACTTACACCGCTGTCTTGAAAAGCGTTTTTCCACGTTTGATTGGAAACAAAGAGCTCCACAAGAAATTTAAATTGTATGCGTACAGAATGCAGTTGGTTAAATCTGATGAGCCAATGATGGCTCAAAACGGACTACAAAAGAAAGGTTCCCTTGAGTGTGTTATATTCAGTAACGAGGCAACGTTTCATGTTTCGGGGCTAGTAAGCAGACACGATGTATTTGGGAATCTGAAAACGCCTTTTTTTACAGACAAGCTGTGCGTGGTTGCCAACAATTAAATTTTCCTTTCGAAGTCGTGCATGATTGAATTATTAGGCCATTATCCTTCGATGAAATGGCTATCACAAACAATATGTATAAAGACGTGTTGGCAGAATTTGTTATTCTACAAGTGGAGGACATTCGACAAAATGTATTTTTTTCCCAGCAGAATGGTGCAAAACCCCAATGGTAACTAGAAGTTTGAATCAACATTAGTTGAAAACTTCGTGAGAAGGAAATTGTGTAAGATGATACGTTACCGTGGCCAGCTGGTTCACTTGTCATTACTCAGCTGGATTATTTTCTTAGGGCTATGTTAATGGTGTATTATACAAAACAGAGTTTCCCAATTTCACCTACCTGAAGCGAAGGATTGTGGATGCTACTGCAACAATTTATACAATTATTCTTCAACAAACATGGAAAAAGAGAGTCTTAGTATTGGCTAGATGTGCTACATGCAACTTACAGTGCTCAAATACGGTTATAAAAATTCAAGAATTCAACAATACACGGAGATATATCATATTAAATTCCAGAAACCCCACCCAATTATGTGGTCTCACAACCATTTTATTTAGTATTGAAGTTATGCAGAATTTTATGAACAAGCTTTACAATCAAAATATGTAATAATATTCCTGTTAATTTTTTAAGAGTTTTCTTTGAGAGGAGGGGGCTGATAATTCCTACGTATTGTGTAGATTAATTTAATATACTATAAATATTTTACGGCGAAAAAGCAGATACCTCTTTCATATATAGAGTTTCAGAGAGAAGTAATAAAAGTACAAATTAAAATATTTACATTTTTTAAAATTCCCGTACTTACTTGGGAGAAATAGGAAGTATTGAAAGAGGTGGGTGGCTATGCATCTACTTACAAGAACAAACAAAAATAGGTCAATATGAAACTTTGTCACTTAATCAAAAGAATTGTAATGTCAAAAACATTTTTTACTGAACAGTACATCCTAGCCACATGCAATATAAACCCCATTNATCAAAAGAATTGTAATGTCAAAAACATTTTTTACTGAACAGTACATCCTAGCCACATGCAATATAAACCCCATTGCTGTATTTACAAAGCAAAATAATTTTTCATGCAGATGTTTCATGTAGTTTCCGTGTAACAAAGTGTATGTCTCTCTGTCTCCAATTATTACAGTGCAAATATACCCCTTTTCAGCCTAACTTACAAACTACAAGCCTATCACTCGGTCATTGCTTCTATTATCCATTCATATCTATAAATATCATTCGAATTTACGGTTTTGTTTTTTAAATACTGTCCTTCGTACACCAGTTGGAAATTAGACAATAATTTGTATAAACCGAATTTACTTGAAGTGTCCTTTATTGGCAATAATTTTGCCAAGAGTAATAATAAAAAAAGATATTCAAGTTATTTTATTATTTCCTGCTTTTGTAAATTTTGATGAAATAAAAATTTGTCAAAAAAATTACGTCGTCAAGTTTGCACTTGTTTGTTTTAGCAAGCATTTCTTATTTTACCATCGTGAACTTTGGTTTACGTGTATTCATGATAGGTTATTACATCTATAGATTAAAGTGAGCCTGCCATTTAATTACGGAAGAAATTGTGTATACCTACATATGGATAGGAGAAAATTATTTTTCATCTATTTTGGTCCATGTTGGTTTTGTTCCACAATTTGGTTTATAATGTATTTTGTATTTAGAAGAACAACCCCCAAAATATAAAACACAAAATCATCAACAAAAATAATCATTTAATGAATAATATTTTGAGCCATGTCAAATTTTCTTCCATAAAGTCTCGATAGTTCTTTTTTTTCGATTGTATAAACATAAGACATATATCTTTACATTTAAGAACTCCACAGATTTATTGGCGTAGACAAGAATGTTCTCTACTGGGTACACATCTGCAAGTAAGTAATAAATGTTTAAGAATGCAGTATTATATGTTTACTGTATTTCTGGCATATATTTTCCAATTCTCAAAAATACGTTTATATCTGGGACGAAGTTCAAGGTTGTGCTCCTTTTGCTGGAATCTATTTTAATTGGAATGAACTGTAAACTAATATATAGAAAGGAAATGATTTATGCGTAAAGTAGGCAAGAATTAATGTGTGTTTTTCTAAATCACGCGATTGAGAACGTGGTAGAATTTTTGTAGCAAAGGCAGAAAAAATTAAATTTTTCTATAGACATTCTGGTCACCCAATCAAGCATAGTAAACTTCTATTTTTAACACGGCTGCGAATCACTTCTGGCAGCCATATTCAGTTATGGTGTACTCATTTGTGGTATATAGGAATAAGACAGTTTCTAAACATAATAAGATAACCCCAGCAGAGCGAGTACATGTTGCACTGCTTACCATTTAGAAAACACGAAGATATTAAATTGCTTTGTACACCACTTTCTACACATACGGCTTACTGAATTTAGTTGCAATTCAATTAAAAACGCAATGTGGCGAAAATTGAAGGGTGTCGAATTATGTACGTCGAATATAATGGTAATATTTATAATTATAGCAATGCAATTTTTAGAACTGAAAAGCCATGTAAGAACAGTTTAAATGGGCCTTACTCTGCGGCAGAACAAGTTTATTCTAGTGCTCCTACAACAATATCTTCTTTACCATAAGTAGTGCTATTGTAACGTAAGCAAAATATTTTTATCTTTGAAATACTATCTCCGACCAATTTATTTATGCTTAGTTAATGANGCTATTGTAACGTAAGCAAAATATTTTTATCTTTGAAATACTATCTCCGACCAATTTATTTATGCTTAGTTAATGACTTCGTAAATTTGAAGCGCGCATAAAACTTATTTTACTACTAGTATCAATTTCGTATAGAATAATAAGANTTATTTTACTACTAGTATCAATTTCGTATAGAATAATAAGGACATTTCTTAATTTTATTAACATTGTATTTTAAACAACCTGGACAAGTAATTATAGTTTGCAAATAAAGTATAAAGTGCATACTAGCATTTCTCAATGAATGTTTTGCAATAATTTTACTTCGCACATTTTTTACTCCTGCAATATCTGTAACTAACTGTGTCCGCGGCTCCGCTCGCGTGGACTACAGAATTATTGTTTAGATTTTTTTTTAATATTGACTTTTACTAAGTGTTAATCTTCTATACTCAATCCATATTATAAAACTCAACATCTCGGGGAATTAAATGGTAAAAACACTTATTAGCATTTCTCTGTTATACATAGATATATACATATATATACTGAGGAGTTTTTTAGGTCTTTTTATTCTGCACAATTCTTTACAACACGATATTTTTCCACCTTTAACGGTTTAGACGGCGTATTGCAAGAGAACGCGCTGGCGGCAAACTTTTTCCGACTTGATTCACTATTATCGTTTATAAATTTTTTGAGATACTTTCTCGCGATAAAAAGTAGCTAGTATCACCTTTCAGCCCTCCAACTATTTCTGTGCAAGAAATTACGTCGATCTGTTGCTCAGTTGCGACGTTGCATTGTTATTCCGTTTGTGTAAGTTTTCATTTTCCAATAAGAATGTCCCCGAAGGAATGAGAAATTTTCTCGGCATAAAAAGTAGCATATTTCACTTCCTGGCCCTCCAACTATCTCTGTACAGAAATCACGTCAATCCGTTGCTCCGTTGCGACGTGAAAGAAGGACAAACAAACATACAAACACACGTTCGCATTTATAATATTAGTTAGGATTATTACTTAAAGTTTATCAGTTCATAAATAAATAATTTTATACACATTTATTGATGTGCTGCTATAATACATACATTTTTACAAAGCATAAAATAATTTCATTTCTTCGCTCTAATTTCCAACTTAAATTGATCAAAGATAATAAGAAATTTCAAATAAAATATGGCTCCATTTGTATTGTGTCTGTTGAAAAAACTAAGCTTTGAAATTTTTTTACAGTAGTTGTACAAAAAAAAATTGATAAAAAAATCGATTGAAACATTGCATAGCATATACATGACTAGGACTCACTGACGCAAGCCTCCGTGTAGAAGAGGAACTGATCAGGATACCGGTCGTGAAAAGCTGTGAGTTGTGAAGCGGTCTCCGCGTTGTCGCTGTACCAGTGCAGGGCCACTCCCGACGAGTATTTGTGCACTGTGGCGTTGGCCATGATCTGAAAATTGAGAGATGTCATGTCCATAAATATGATACTGGGCGAGTAATATTGTTCCTTGCGAAAGAGGTTTATTGTAACCTAAGACTGTCTCAGTGGATTACTGCAGTAAATTTTACGTCACTGTAGGACAACTTATTTAATGGTACTAATTGGAAAATTAATGAAAATCCGTACCTACTTGCTGATAAATTGACAACATATGACTACAAATAATTTGTTAAATTTTTATGAGTGAGTGTTTTTTATTTGATTTCATTATTTCTGAATCATATTTGAAACCGTTAGGAACGCATTTATCTTGTATATTGCCTTATCTACATATAAGTTCGTTTTTATGGTGTTTATAGGAAAGGGAACACTAGCGCAATTGTGGCAATATTGAAGCTGGATTTCATTCCTAAAACAACAAGCACCTACAGATAATATTCTCGCTAGGGGAATGAAAAATCGTGCAACGTTAACTGAAAGGTAATCCTCATAATACAGTATACACAAACACGCATACAATATTTCCGTTTCGATGTTGCATATTTTCAGTTATAAAGAATACAGAAACATCAATTAGACGTAAGGAACTTCGTTCTGGAAAAACCTCTGGCAAAAGTTATAAAACAAAACCTGTTACAAATGCCCAGTAGAGCAGAATAAAAATCTGCATCGTGTGGAATATATTGTAATTATGCCAAAGGTAGCTTATATTCTTGCCATGAGAGCCTCTTTAGTTGTTAGAAGTCTCTTGCAGAAAATATATTTTACATGACTCCAAAAGAAAACAAGGATTTGGATGAGGTGGACAAACTGGCCAGCAAACATGGATTTCTATTCCTGTACACTTTTAAGGCGAATTCTGATAATTATAGACGAACACCATTTGTAAAATGGGTTGGGCTCGCCATGTCGAACTCACGTGCGTTGGCGAGCATCAAATGTGGCATGTTCAATTTACACTAGGAGTGTGTCTCTCATAGATATTTCCGAAGTTAAGAGGGACAAAATAAGACATGAGTCTATTGAAATTCATGGACTATGCACTCCTACATGTTCACTGACAGCCTTTCTTGGTGTCTCCTCACAACTGTATTGCAATTGTTTACATCGCCTTATAAATAACTATTTCTGTCGTCAAGAATATCTTGTGAAACATTTTTTCATTCCGGGAAGCATTGACGCAGAAAGTAATGGTGGGGGGTGAAGAATTGTCATACGGCACTGCAGTAAAGATCGACGACGCGAGGTGATTAGTCAGCAAAATCAAGGCATAAACATTCTCTGGATTTTGTGGGTGCAGCTGATATTCCGCTGTGTTTTGTAAACAGTACTGTATGCAACACGCCTTCCATTTAATTTGATACTGCTCAGTGCTTATTGAAGGCTCCATCGCCACGCGATTAAACAGTCTATGAAATTCGGGAGTCTCTGTGCAGTTCGGGAGCCTGCGTGTTGTTCGTCTTTCTCCAAGTTCGTATAATTGTGACCTAAACTGTCAAAAGTCTCGTTATATTTGAAACACTTGATGAGCTTGATGTCTCCTTCGTGGATAAGTAACAAAATACAACATTTCTTCCTAGGTTTTTCGAGTTCTTGGCCGTAAACCAACACCATATCTGCAACTTCCGCAACCGAATATAAAATTTTACTGAATCTGATCAAGTAATCGCTTCATCACGTAATGACGTCGGCATTCTAGACACCTGTACATAATGGATAACTATCTTGAAATTACACATACATATATCTAGTTTATAAGTATTGTTTACTGTCACGATACCCTTGTGAAGTGTACCTACACGTTGGTGTAGCTTACACTACCTCCTGCAACATACGAAGAACTGTTTTGGCTTATAACATTCAACTGACGGCGTACCGGGTACGCCGGTTTATAGGCAGACATTAAAGAGCTGCAGACGTGTTAAAAATGTGGAAAAAATAACATACCTGTGATGTCAAGGTAAACACTTCGGCACGTAGCTTGCACACACAGTGCGACAATGGAACTCCTCATGAATGGCGTGGCGAGTAATGCCGTATGGAAGGACTAAGTGGCTAGCCATCTCTCATGTTACCCATCTTAGATCACTACGAATCAGGTCATCAATCCTGCCTGTATTAAAGAGAGTGGTTACAGCAAAAGGTCTGCCACTGTAATGTTTATCGCTAACATTATTTATCCTACCACCGAAGGCCATAACACCATTCTATCACAGGTTGCACACGTATTTCTTGTTCACCACAAACCTTCACCTCTAACATCTGCATTTCGAAAGGGGGACAGGCATGTAACCCATAAAAACCTAACCACGTTTTGAAAATACACGCGAGATCACGCTGGAAATGTGACGCAATTTGATCTCACACTTTAAGGACCACTGTCGTACTATCGAAATGCGTTACATCAATAGAAGTTTGTAGACGCGTGCAAAACTTAAATGACCTTATTATTAAAGTAAATATCGTTGTGTGAACCTTACAAATTGATTCATTCTTGTACTTTGAAAAACTTTACTGCCTTACTAGGGCACTAAAGAAGATCCTATTTAGTAACGACCTCTGGTCACTGATACGAAAAGACAGCGAGGCGTTTACCCTGAGAGCATAGTTCATCAACTTGTTCCTGTTATCGTCCAGTATCATCATCTTGAGTTGGCCGTATCCCGCCTTCGCCAACGTGGGCCCCAGGTAGTCGCCCACCCATTTGGTCATCTGCGCTTCCGTGAACCCCATGGCCGGTATCCAGTTCTTCACTGCGTAGCCGTGGGTGGGCTCGTTCTGAGGGTTCAAGCCCCAAAACCGCACGCCTTCTTTTGCGTACGCGTCGAGGTACCTGTCAAGCAGTTAAATTATACCTGTTATACATCAATCATATTCAGTCTCATTAATGGTATTCTTTGAACAAATCCTGTAGTGAAGTTGAAAGTATTGTGAACCGTTGTTTGAAATAACTTGTTTACAATGTTTTATGAAAGAATATTTATGATTTATAAAAAAATTGTTATTGTATAAGACATTTTGCAGGTATAAATACCTACTTTACAATCCATATTATCGAAGGCCCTGCAATCATAAATATTATTAAACTAGCTGTGCCCGTTTCTGCTCGCATGGACTACAGAATTATTGCTTAGGTTTTTTTTAATGAATTTTACGTAGTGTTAAGTTTCTATACTCTACGTCTAGGTGAATTAGATAGTAAAAACACGTATTAGCATTTTTCTGTTTTAGATACATTTATGCTACCGGAGGGTTTTTTAAGGTCGTTTTATTCTACACAAATCTTTAATACATTATATTATTCCGTCTCTTACGGTTTAGACAGCGTATTGCAAGAGAGCGCGCTGAAGGCACACTTTTTTCCCAGTTGATTCACAATTATCGTTTGTAAATTTTTGAGATATTTTCTCGCGATAAAAAGTAGCCACTATCACCTTTCAGCCCTGCGACTATTTCTGTGCAAGAAATTACGTCGATCTGTTGCTCGGTTGCGACGTTGCCTTGTTATTCCGTTTGTATATTTTTTCATTTTCCAATAAGAATTTTCCTGAGGGAATGAGATGTTTTCTCATGATAAAAAGTAACGTATGTCACTTCCCTGCCATCCAACTATCTCTGTACAAAAAATCACGTCGATCTGTTGCTCCGTTGTGACGTTGCAACTAACAAACAAACACACTTTCTCATTTATACTATAAGGAAGGATTATTTTCATTATTTTAAAAAGTCTTTTGAACCGAATACTTCAAAAACCCCTACATTTATTTTTTAATTTTTTTAAAATTACTATTTATAATATATATTTTGGCCAGCCCAACAGTTGAAATAGTGGCCATCTACGCTCGAAATAGTGCTTAGTGCATAATGCATAATATTGTCTTGTCAGCCATTTAATATTGAAGTTATTAATTTTCTTAGAGACTTCACACCAAAAGAAGCGCCATAATGCCAAAATATGCCTTCATATTTGGCGCATAGGAACGCTATTTTTATAACATTACTCGTGGCTGGTTGCTACCATGTGGATGGGCTTGGGTTGGTCACTTAAGATATAAGGATAACTCTATATAGTCTGCAGCAAAATTATCGTATTAATAGTTTATAGCCATGAATAAAAATTTTTTACCTAATTAAGTTATTTAAAATAAATTTTATATGGACATACAAATTAATAGAGAGAATTTTGTAGATTAGGTACCACAATGCTTTTGGTGTGGCTTCCCTCTGAATTAAAATAAAGAATTATTGAAATAAGATGTATTAAAACCAATCGATTGAGCAAATTTTGATAATATATTTAATTAAACATGTACGTCACGTTTGTTGTAAAAAACTGGATCATAAATACGCATTTTTGGACTGGCTACTGGCGAACGTAAACATTCGTCTATGCTTGTAGGGTGAGCGATAATAACTGGGACAACCTTCGAGAACATCTGACACTCCTGAATCGAACTGAGTTCGGTCGCCTCAAAAAAGCACCGCATTTCTCTATTAAAAAAAGTATCTTCAGAACTTTGAATTTTAGATGGAAACAATAACATCAGTGCATTATAGTTTACAGGATCGGAAATGGTCAGAATGGGCACACTCTAGCTATTGATGCTTCAAGCAATCAATATCAGCACACTCGTATCCGGCATGACCGATAATTTTTATTGTTATTGTTGACTTTGGGGGGGGGGGTGTGTTTTTTTGCCATTTGGAAATTTATTACTTTTATTTTTATTTCAGTTACACTTTGTGGTTTAATGATTTTTATCAAAAAATGACAACATTTATGTAATTATTTATTTTTTAAATTATAGTGTGTTTACACTATATATATATATATATTAATTTAGGTTTAACGTCAATTACGTAAATCCTGATTTGAAGATCACAAGCACCCAACAATGTCTCAGCCAAAAGAAATCATCACTAAATGCCAAGTTCAAAATCATAACTTCATAACCGGAGACCTAATAATCGTTCTGGCCAAACTATGCAATTTTTTTTTTTTATACATTATCCTCATTATTTAACTACAAATTAAATGTTGCAGGTTTCTATATCACCTTGTTTATAAGATTAACTTACACAGTAACACGAACTATTTTTTAGTTGAAATATATATATCCTGACCTATAAGAGGGAGTGAAGAGATTTGGGCAGCTCTTAACAGCGAGGTCTTGAAAGCCAATGAGGGTGATATAGGTGAGTATGGAGCAGCGCCGGAATGAGAGGGCGGGGAAAATGGGAGAACCCCGAGAAAACCCGCCGACCAGTGGCATCGCCCGGCACAATTCCCACATAGGAAAATCCGGTAGTCATCTGGCCGGGGATTGAGCCCGGTTCGCCTAGCTGGGAGGCAGGCAGGCTAACCGCTCAGCTACCGTGCTCCCCCAAACGTATAAGACAATTTTTAATATACCAGGAGTTTATAAAGGTGTATATTTTCAGAAATAAACGTACCAGCTCAATCAAAGTCAGATACGGGATGTATAACTCCATGATGCTAAACAGATGTTTAGAGATTTTTGTTTTAACTATTACATCTACATAATAATTTATTAGGTATGTCACTATTTCTATAGCACATCTAGAAATAAATACAAATATAACTTATTTCATCCACATGCTTATAAATATATTTAATTTAGTTGAGAAACCATAAATTAATCAGTAATTTAATATTTCATTTAGATATTCATTTTGTCTTATTGTATAGAAATGATGTTACGGTCAAACTATGAGGGGACGAATGCTACTTCTGATTTCCGTCTGGTATAGATCATATCTGTAGTAAGCATTTGCAAAATATTTTTTGTCATGTTTGCTAAAAGGTTACTTACTTAACAAAGTAATTGGCAAAGGTCTGGTAGTAAGTTTCATTTAGAAAGATTCTTGTTGAATTGATCAACATCCACCAGGAAGCCGACCAAGGAACTGCGAATAACTTGATGTCTTCTCCTCTGAGCTTTGCAGCTTTTCTAAGAATAGGAATCTACAACGAACATAAATTTTTAACAATTATTACTGCCCAGCACCATTATTTGGTGGTTATTAGCTAATATTAGAACCTATATAAGTATTTTTATCTCACTTAGAATTTATGTGCATCACGAAATATCAGAAGAATATATGAAAATGTAAAATTAAATTTTTTAAGTAACACAATAGAAATACGTATGCGTGCTACCTGTTCCAAATATCAGTTAGTCCAACCATCCATTTTCAAAGTCATGCATATTAAAGAACAAAATATATAATTCGGCATTGTTAAGACAAGGTGTACCACAAGCTATTTGTGACAGAAATTTGTATTTGTTCATATGTAAGTTCAACAAAAGCAAATTATTTAATACTTTCAATTGATGACTACAGATTAAAATTTGTTACATTGAATTTACAGTAATAGTTTCTGAAGTTCTATTAAAATATATCTACGTTATTTTGTTGGCACTATACTTTGAAAGGCTTCGATATAATTTATAATTGACATAACTTTGGAAGTGACATTATAAATTCTCAACTGTTCAGTTTAGATGTCTGTGCTAACGGATATAATAAGCAACTAAAGCATTGTGGATATAAATTGATTTTCTTTAACCCGTTGATCTACTATGGTGAACCAAGAAAAACTTTCATTTATCATTATAGATTGCTAAACTATCTATAAAATTGCCATAAGAAAACTGCATTGCTACTGGATGTTTTTGAATGCATCATCGTTCTTTTGTGCGGTTACAGATAGGCATTTTATATGCATTAGAAGATGATGGGAGTTGCTTGACCTAGAAGTTTAAATGGTTAAATAGCTTAAACAGCAAAATATCATTCCACTATAGCGAATCAGACGTACTCTCAATGCAACAATGACACAATTAATGACATACACATAAATGTGTAAATCCATTTTCAGACCAATGTGTGGTTAGAGTTTTGTTCTCCTGCAGATGATTTCCTACAACGGCGGGTAGGAAATTATTTAGACAAGGATTGCCATGCGGTTAAGTGTACATAATGCTACCGTCAAGCGGGGTTTTCCTTCAAAGCATTTCAGTTCTCATTCCGCAGCCGCTCCATCCCCGCGTCCGGTCGCCTTATTCATTCTTCACATTAATATACTAATCGGGAAGGAGGATCTGTCATTTAGACACGTAAGACGATTCCACTTAGCGTTAGTGTCTTCTTACTTCATCGTGTTGGCCATACCTCAAGTGGAAATCATCAAGTGGAGTTAATCGTACATATAAACAACTTGTATATAATTTAATAGTAACTTTTAAATTATTCGTACCATTTAAACGCGTAATGATTTGGCATGGAAAGATTTTCAAATAGAATAATAAATTACAAATTATTTCTTATTGAAGTATCTTTGCCTAAATGGAATCTTTGTCACTCAGAGTGCAGCACATCGTACCTACGTCTCTAGTTTCATGTTAACGTAGAAAACAATTTATATGAAAAATAAGAATAAATTAAAATTTTCTGCGAGATATAATCATGTAGTAGTTACATTATACTCTCAATAGTTCATGAACCTTTAATGAAATTGTGTACGACTGGTCCAAAAAAGAGACGCTATTTGGATAAAGCAGAAATATTAATATAATATTTTTATAACGATTAAAAAAACCAAGAAATATAACCACAGAAGCATATGTTCATAATGTTATGAATGCGAAACAATATAAATTCAAGTAGCACACGTAAATGAGAATGATATTTTTTTTAAATACTCACTTTCTTCTTGTAGTCTGTGTCTGTGAGACGAAAGTTCTTAAGCGCTACGTCGTCCTTATCATCAGCGTAAGAGTAATATGTAACTGAAAAATCGCAGGCGCCCATTGGCACTCTCAGAAACAAGTACTGCGACCCTCCTTTCCCAAAGTAACTCCTAGAAAAAAACACGAGAATGTGTGGAGAAACTTGTGAACATAAATCGATAAATTTCTGCTACCCTTCCAGAAATAGATGATGGTGATATCTAAGCTAACTTTCAAAGTACAATCAAAGTTAGGGGAATGTTATTCATTTTTTATGAGTATTATTTTGGATGACAATTTACCTGTTAAAAATATATATTGAAAAATAATAGGTAGGCTGTCTTATGGTTAATTATCCATTATAAATGCGTACTTTTACTAATATACATTATATACTGAGACAAAGGATTTGTTGAATAAATCAACTTTTGCTTACTCCAAACAAAATTATTGGTTATATCAGGCCATTTACTGCTGAAATTAAATTATTTCGTTTTAATTTGGTTACCCAAAACTTGTAAGATTTAATTGGAGCGTCTGAGCATTTGAATGGTTTAACGTGCAACAAAGTGTTGTTTTAACAAAAATAACACACATTCGATCGATATTCTAAATCACTACCCAACAATCCTAAGACTACGCCAAACGACCTTGGTCATAGTGATCACTAACGTAGAATTAGGCATTTTAATTTTTTAAATATAAGATAAATATAAATAGAAAAATTATTTAATACATCATTTTTTATTTCCACTTTTAGTTATAATTTGATGTCTTTAAACTGAATGGTTTGTAATGTGATTATGATTAGCTAAATAAACTTAAAAATTATTATTACAGGAATTATAAAGAAACCCTTGGACTGGATATTCGTACCAAGGCAAACGACCCCAAAAGTGTACAGTTAGCCAAATGAATGGCATTGATGGACACAGATGACCTCGTTGAGACAAATAATTTGTTATAAAAAGGCATAAGATATTATTGGATTTTTGTAACTAACCACACGTTCAATCACTTGTAAATAAAATATTCAGTTGACTCTGTTTATAAAGTTCACGGACGCCAAACTGAATATTTGAGCGTACTTGTAAAATAATTGTGGGAACATGATATTTTCATACATTATTAGAAAAATCAAACATGTATTCGACACAAAAAACTATGTATTAGTATTTTATAAGGCTGAAGGAAACGATTGTAGATTGTTAGGGCAAGAGCAGATTACTTTTGTGAGAAAAACGTTTTTCAACGTAAATAAATAAAATCTTAATTAAATTTATTTGATACGTATCTATAACTTTTTCTCAGTATAATTTGGTATGCTGTAGGTTTTAGGTAGTAGCTGTAATACAATGTATTTGATGCTCTCATAATATTCATACCTGAGTAAGAGGTCAGTTGCCTTCTCGGAAAGACTCATGATATTTAACGCAGTAGAATCTGTGAGAGCTCCTCCAAAACCAAAAATGGTTTGGTACTTCCTGCTGCGAACCACTGTGACTCTCGTCTCTGTTGCACTGCCTGCAACGTCTTTAAAATAAAAAGCACTTAAATTTTTGATGGAATCGAAATTTATATTTCTATGTCTACTTTGTAATCCTATTTATTAATATGAGGAAAAATTATGATAACAACTGAATATTCAAAACATTTACAAAAATAATATTGAAGTAGTAAAATACGTGTTTAGAAATGTTATTACAAAATTAACATTATAACTTGTTACCTCATGTATTATATATTTGGGGAGAAAACCTTATTTCGTTAGTCGACAAAGTGTTGAATTTATACAACACCAAATGTAATATCTATGATATTACCAAGAAAATGTATATTGCAAACAAGTGTGGAAAACAAAGAAAGAACTGTGATTCAGGGTAAGTTACGTGTTTTAAAGGGGGATTTTCTGTTTAGATTACAAAGTAAAAATTCCTCTTATGTGAAAATGATATTTTTTACTGTAATTTGTATCGTCTCCCTTTCNTTCGTTAGTCGACAAAGTGTTGAATTTATACAACACCAAATGTAATATCTATGATATTACCAAGAAAATGTATATTGGAAACAAGTGTGGAAAACAAAGAAAGAACTGTGATTCAGGGTAAGTTACGTGTTTTAAAGGGGGATTTTCTGTTTAGATTACAAAGTAAAAATTCCTTTTATGTGAAAATGATATTTTTTACTGTAATTTGTATCGTCTCCCTTTTTTGGTATTTAGAGAAATTAATTTTAATTGATTTATTTTTATCCAGATTTAATAAATATTCACTGTGGTATGGAAGGAAAAATATCTGGGGAATTTATTACGACATTAGTAAAGCTTGATTATTGTTACGGTGAATTCTTGGCCTGACTTCCACTTACGACTTGCGTTGAATTTCCCCGAAGTTCTCTTCAGACGCAGTCCAGCTTTCGTGGTGGAGTAGTGGAGGAACGCCCCACCAGAGATGTGCGCTTCTGAGATCGGCGCCAGGAAGTCACAGTAAGTGGCATTGCACACGCAAGCAGTGCTGCTGGAGCCAAAATTCCTTGCGATGCATTCCTCGCCCGCCGTTGCACCTGAACATCGAACAGAGCTTGAGGGACATATGATGTGCGCTATCAGTAAGAACGCCCAACTTAAGTAAAGTCGGTGAATGACAAAGAAACATATTCATTCCTGGTAAACAGAAAGTTCAGTTTTAGGTAAATTTATTACATTTAACTACTGGTATTTAACTACACAATTACACAAGTGTGGTTATCACCGTTAACATCTTCTTGCTACTCAACTAAAATTACAATAGCTAAAAAAATACAAAATTAAAAAATTTGTTCCTGATCATGGGAAGAAAAACGCTATTCTCCTCCCATTTTTTGGCCTTGGCACTCAGTTCCAGACAATTATATAAAGGTTCACACAATATTTCAATTAGATTTGGTTTACTTAATTAGCATCCCCACTTTATGCTTTGTATACGCATATGCTTATAGAATGAACCTGAGCTAACCGATATCTGAAATGGCGCAGGCTTATATTTCTTACCTGCGTTTTGAATCCGGAATTTTACGCAATGACATAAAAATTTCGCCATATAAGACCGGTGCTTTTGTCGTGCTACCTATGGAATGCGATCGTTACGACACTGGTAAGAGTAAATACTTATTACTGATAGCTGACAATAAAACGTAGAACTGGGTGAGTGATGAGTATCGCAAGGCCTCAGAAAGGACGGCATATTTACGTGGAAACTATGAGAATCCATTACCCCTTAAGGCGAAGCGAGGAATCAGACAGTGAGTTGGACAGCGAATTAATGTAGGTTTGGGAGAAACAAGAATTCCCCGAGAGAATTAACCGGCCATTGGCTATGTCGACCAGGACTTTCACGTGTATTAGTTTCGTCCCGGATACACGGATAATCGATCTCAGATTAACTTTTTCGGAAACCAGTGATCCAATAAAACAGCCACCTCTGCCGCAGTTACATACAGGAGACCTAGTCAATATTTTATTTTGACATATCAGTGGAAGAGGCAAAGGTTTCCTAATTTTAAAATAATCATGATGGGAAAATGTTCGTAAGGCTACTAGGTATTACAAAAGGACACTGCCACTTAGAGAACGTTATTAACGATAAGTAAGGAGAGTGAGACTGACGGGTGGTGCTATTGAACTGGACACATGAGGGTAAAACATTTGGAATGATAACAATAGGCAGATTAAATATGTGTTCATGATGAGTTATAATTGAGTGACTAACAAATTTATAAATATGTCTAAGGACTGTAATTATAATTGAGATATACATTAAGTATTGCGCTCACTGAGAATAGCAAGCATTAAAAGGGAGACATATATTATAATGGGGTAAATGTGACCCTGCGATTTCTTGGCCTGAAGGTCTGATTACAGTGTTCTGGCTAATGTTTCCGATGTTGTGGGGGCATTAGGTGACAGGACACGTCTCTGAGTGACGAAATTGTTAGTTAACTGTGTTCTGCTAGGTTGTTGTTTCGGCAGTAGTTGAGGTCTGGTGAGTTAGGTGATCCTGTTACAGGCCCTCGGACTGGCTGTTGTTGGCGTGGTGCTCTCAGCTGGCTTCCTCTCGACATAGCGCTCCTCATTGAAGCTCACCACTCGACTCCTGTTCGTGGCATAGTGTTGTAACTGACGGGTTACCTCTCTACCACGTCCTGGCGAGGGACCCTTGGCGGGCCTCCACCCCGGCTCTCGGCGTGGGGTTGCAATGGACTACTCCCACTCGCTCGACATGGCGCTCCTTGTTAAAGTACACCACTCGACTCCACCATCTTGGTGCGGGATTTTAACTGACTTGGCTGACTTCCATGCTCTGGCTCCCGATGCCTGACGCCATGTGCGTCCCGGTGTGGCGCTTCCGAGTGCCGCACTACCTGCCGCTTGTCGCTTCGCGGCGACGAGGTATCACAGACTGACTGTCTCTGCGAACTGACTCACTCGGCACCCCACAGTGTGGGGAATTACTGGTTGTTTGTCCCTATATGGCATACCCCTTAACACTGTCTCTGGTTGACTCTGCCAGGGCCTGACCCCTGGTCTCGGTGTGCGATATCACTCACCCGACTGTAGCACTGATGGCCTTGTTTTCTCTCTCGGTGCGCGATTCTAACTGACCGGGTTAACTGCTTTCATGTAACTTACGATTCAACTGACTGACTGACTGATGCGACTGATTTACTCGGCCGGGGTCCAATCTCTCCGGCCTCGGTTAACTGTTGCATGGACTTTCTCTCTCGGCTCGCGCTTCTAACAGACTATTTGACTTCTGTGACGTAACTGATGTCTTTCAACTGACCTGACATAACTGATCTCCCCTTGTCCCACAACTTGCCTTTTAAACTATTTCTATCCCCCCTTAGAACCTGCAAAGGTCTTCCCTTGTTAGTGGGTGGGGAGGGGAGATGAGGGACAGCGGCTCCTGCTGAAACGCTGTCAGCTCTTCCCCTGTGTCTAACTAGCATCGCATTAGCGTAACTTTGCTAACATCGGCATTTTCTTTGTGGTGTGTGTCTCTGTGTGTAGCTAGGGGAGGGTGGGGTCTCGTGGCCCAATTGCCAAGCTTTGTCAGCCTTTTCTCTGGTGTATATCCCCCTTCAGCACGTGTTTGAATTCTCTCGTTGGCCAAAATCGCCAGAATATCTCGTCCTTTCTTTGGCGTGCCCAAGTTTCATGGGGTTGCTAGGGGGAGTGGGGGCCGAGGCAACCTTGACATGTGTAACTGGCTTCCTGGCTCCCGCTTGCCTTCGTCGTAGGTGTTAATTGCAGCCATGTGTTTTCAAGGCAGGTGGCTACTGGGAGGGCCCTTGCAGGAGGGGGTGGGTTGTGGCATGCGTTTTGACAGTTGAGCTTCTACGTTGATATGGCACACGTCAATATTAAGATCTCCATCCCTCACAAAATTGGATAGGACCTTCTGGCTTCTTGTAATACTGGTGTCATGTGAGATGGAGGCATTAAATAGTTGTAAATTAAGTTAGGTTATATGAAATAAATTGGTAATTTATAACAAATAAATGAAATGTAATAGTGGGAATGCCGAAATGTTACGGCTGTTTGCATAACCATCGCTGTGGTGTTACCTAGAAAAATGTCTGCAGAACTGGAAACATTGAGATTATTCATTGAGAGGCTAAGCAGGCAAATATAGGTGTGATTCCAAGTGACAATAGCTTGAAAGGAGATGTAAACAACCAAGTTAGTAGTGTGAATGCAAATGAACACACCCAATTTTGATCTGTAATAGAAAAAGTAAATGGAAATGTAAAATGTATAAATGCGAATGTAAACAAGCATATGTACTGTAAATAAAAATGCATATAAAGAAAATAGAAGGAATTAGCAAAATGGGAATAAGAAAACTGACTGTGTGGACGAGATATTGACTATGTAAATGAAATAATGGACATTGTAAGTGCAATAGTGGACAGGGTAGAGACAGAATGGACTCTTTCTGTAAGTGAGTGGACAGTGTGGAGAAGTAAATGTCTGCTCTAAAGAAAGAATTGCAGTAATTTCTTCAGCTGTGGAAATCCAGTATCACCTCACAGACAGCCGAAAAATGTGGGGAAGCAGAGCAAGCCGTAACCAATACAGTAACCACGGCGGATAGCCAGCAGCTCTACAGCATTGGTGTCGCAGAGCCAGGAGTGACGAAGGTGGACGCAATTAAGTCCACCCCTTAAGATTGCCAGACATCTTGGCAGAAGTACCAACACCAGTTTGAAATAGACACCAACCTGAAAGGCTGATCAGAAGAACAGCTGCCTTACTACATTGCAGCTGTACTGATTGACCATGCAGTGATTATACTGCAATTTCTGCCACAGCGACAGCAACTGTCGTCCAAAACACTGGTATCGGCCTTGTAGCTACATTTTAATGACCGATATATGTGACATGCCCACCAATGCCCAGCTGCGAGGTCACACCCAGTGACCAGGGGAGCTACTACAGGTGCTATTGCAAGAAATCATGTAGGTTTTCCACCTATCTCTGGAAGGGTGCCTCAAGGAGGCTCGCGGCATCATCGCAGTTGACTTCTTCATCGATGTAATCGCTGACACAGAAGAACCACAACCAGTACGTTTGGCTGCTCCCACAATGTCAACATAAGTCAACATCAACATGCACGACGCCCCCCTGGCCCGAACACTGAAGGTGGTGATGTCAGAAAGACACCGGGTTGCACCCAGACTACCTGTACGGGCATTGATAGTGACTTTGAGCAAAGATGACGAAGACCACATGAAGAAGACACTGAATGAGTTGCAGATGACTGTGAGGGACATTGCTTTCTGGGTACATGCTACAGAGCTTCGCCACCCACACCCAAACGCTCTGAGTGTTGTTTATGTGGACAACCGGGGTACCTGAGAGCCTACTACCCACAACAACAGCAGCAGAAACATAGGTAGCAGCGGTTTATTAGGTAGCGAGAGGCAGTTGCGATTACAGCACATTCCGAAAACTTGTAAATACCTGTCGAT
>NQII01002019.1:63209-195177 GCA_002778355.1 Clitarchus hookeri | reverse complement strand
GGGGGGGGGGGCGAAGGTCGGTGACTGCTGGAGGGACGGCTCCAATTTTGTTACATGTACGTTTGGAGGATTATGATATGGATGCAGTATTGGTGGAGGGGACGCTTGTCTATTTTTTGCATATGTTGTGAGAGTGTTTCTTTAGCTTTGTTTAATAAGACAAAATCACAGGTAAAGTCCGAAAGATTCTCAAATAAAAAAGTATAAACAAACTTGCGGTTCAGAAAGAAACAGTTTCGAATTTAATACCGTTTCTTCTTAGCACTACTTCAAAAACATAACTTCTTAATGGCCATAATTATTGAAAAAAAATTCTGCTAACATAATTTTAACCAAAGTAATTAATGAAATGGGTGAAGAAGTTGTGTAACGCTTATGGTTTAATATCTCGTTTCTATTAATATCTTGGCAAAGCAAGTCAATCCAATTCTGTTTTCAATAAAGTATGCAAGTAGTTTAATTGCAAATGATAGCATGTCCGCCTGTAGATTCAGAGTCAAAAAATTCAGTTACCCCTTCTGTGATGAAAATATTCTGTAAATGGCATAGGGCCAACATAATCCTCTGCAATATACTGAATGGCCAAAAAAACTGGTAAACTTTATAATATCGTGTAGCCCCCCTCCCCCCCGAGCACGCAGAAGTGCCGCAAGACGACGTGGCATGAACTCGACATATATGTCTGAAGGTATGCAGGAGGCTATTCACACCATAAATCCTGCAGGGCAGTCCACAAATCCAATCTGCGCCAATTTGAGAAAGTGTTGCACGTCTGTCACGTTTAACGATTCTCGTCAGTCGTCGTTTGTCCCGTTCTTTCACGATCTTTATTTTGCCGCAGCGGTGTCGAATATGTGATGTTTTACCGGATTCCCGATATTCACGGTACACTCGTGAAATGGTCATACGCGAACATCCAAATATTATCGCTACCTAGGGGATGCTATATCCCATCTCTCGTGCGCCGACTATAACACCACGTTCAAACTCACTTCAAACTTGATAACCTTCCATTGTAGCAGCAGTAAACAATCTAGCACCCGACCGCATCGTGTTACTCTGATTGGTTCCATACCTCTGTTATTTGCATACGCACGCCTATACCAGTTTTTTCGGCTCTTCAGTGTATAATCATAAAAAAATTAAAAATACGACGTCTCTCTTCACCCTTGCAGACATTCTTCTTTCTATACTACCGTGAGCTCATGTCTAATTAATCCCAAAGCTCAAACAGTAAATGTAAATATTCAAGTTTCATATACACAGCTATTTTTAGTATGGATGTTAGTAAACTTATTTATATTATCCCATGAACCGTACTTTTATGATTCGATCGATACATGCTATGAAACAGCAAAATCTTAGGTCACCTATAACAAAATTTACAAAAGATACAGATTTTCTAGGAACATATTCCTTATTTAGATAATTACATAATTTCAGAACGGTTCCTGCGTTTTATGAAATTGTTATAACACCTTCTTTGCAACGAATCACACAATCTTGTTACCTGGTCACCAACCGCAGTTGAATCCTCGGCCGGATCACTCCCGGATTTTCACAAGTGTGAATCGTGACGGACGATTCCGCTGGTCGGCTGGTTTTCTGGGAATCTCCCGTTTTCCCCGCCCTTGCATTCCAGCGCTGCTCCATTCTCACCTCACTTCACCCCAATCGGTTCTCAAGTTCTCATTGTTCAGAGCCGCCCAAATCTCTCAACTCAACTCAACTAAACGTAGTCATAAAATCGTAGACATGAAGCAGTCAACACTTAGTAATGACTCATATTACGAAGCTTAAAGATACTTCTGGCCTTTTGGAGTGTCCTTATTTCACCTTACGATATGGCACTGCCAAACAAAGCACTGATATTTTTACACACGTGAAAAGAGAGAGAGAGAGAGAGAAAGAGAAAGAGAGAGCAGCCATCTACGTTTGTTCCAAATGAAGTCGAAACCCCTTCGATATCTCAAAGTATATAACTTCAATCCATGGGAGTACTAAGCAGTTCAAGTAAATAAAAATATTTTTTGTTTCTGTTGTATCGAACTAATGAACGATGCATTATAAATGATAACATTTCAGTCACATATTCGTTTACTATACTGAACATATTTATATATATCATTAAATTTAACACTTGTATCAAAATAATTTAGGATAAGAAAGATGTTATCATTCAAAACAATAATTTTATGTGTAAATACATATGATGTCGATTTCGCAAATGTACGTAATTTGCCTGGTTTCACAAGCAATACATCGTTATGATCTTATTTTCTAACTATATCGTCAGCTCGCAAGTATTCACAATTTAACACACACCCCTCTATTTACATTTAATAACACACTTCATTTTTAGATACGTATTTCAGAACGGTGCTGCTGATGTTAAACAAAATGTTGCACATTTCTTGAAAGTAAATGTGAATAAAATTTTGTTCAAATGCAAGAAACAAAATTTAAAAAAATGGATATTGAACACCGTTGTACTAGAGAAACCGACTATTTTGAATTTTATACAATTAAGAAATGCTGCTGCTAGAAAATTACTCAGACGGGATGACCTCAAATTGTAGGAAAGTTACACAATTTTGCTTAACCTGACAGGGACCCTCACCTCGAATTTCTGCTCACCTCCCAGAGATTTCATTTCATGCAGTACAGCAACCAACAAGTATTGTTGTAGATTAATAAAATTTTAATACTTATAAAACTAAAGTTTAACATGTGGATCTACTTACCCAGTAACACAGCCCATAAAAATAACCAGGTTTTCATTTTGAAGCAATGGTAAAAATTTGAGTAAATATCTTACAGGTCACAATGTTTCCTCTGCAATCTTGTTCAAAATAAGTAGGAAAATTTTCCGTTTATCATGAAAAGTAAAATGATAGCTGTTATCATTTGAAGTGCTCTATTTTCATCATCCTTTGAGTATTTATCTCGTGCAGTATAAAATAATCGTTATCATGACACTTATATTATTTAATTAATCGAATCAATTAATCGCTTTTGTCTGATAAGATAAATCATATATACAAAAAATTAATTTAGGAGACCGAGAAAATAATTTTTTTTTACTTACTTTTCAGTACAGTTATAAAATTATAAAATATTTTAGGAAATATGTTTTTTTTTTAATTTGCATGAGTAGACAGTTAAAACTACATGACAAGTGAGTTTTTAACTTTTTTTATGCGCCTCTTTCTTACTTGTTAATTCAAGCACGCTTAATGATGGATTTTGCACGAAACATTGGTGTAAATAATGACGGAGTATAGGTTTACTTGCGGGGAAGCCATGTGGCTACCAAGTTTATTTAAATTATTAGGTTTTAAGTGGGTTTATATGTCACGATATTAATTAAAAAATATGTTCTTAAGAGTTAGTTAATTGGCGGTAGCACCAACAACATGGTCGTCTTTCTTTTCGTGTCTCCAAAAGCTGAAAACTTGAACTTTTTTCTAGACAATCTCATAAAAAAAAACCTCTAATACACGAGAACGTCTACCACAAACACAATAATTTCAAATTTAGAGAACAATAAATTAAAATTGGTTTTAGAATAAGTGTATTGCAAGTTAAAAAATTTAATAAAATTTCTGAGTAGCACGGAAATGCAAAGTATTCACGCTATAATTAAATAGCCTTCACAACATAAACACTGCTTTCTTCATAATATTTTTCACTGAGATTACAACTACTTTTATTAAAAGAAGCTAAAACGTTTTTACTATACGTATGTGTTAAATATGCTTAACGTCTTGACATAAAATCAGTATGATTAATGCCGAAATGTAAACAATAAAGTATGCAAATAATTTCAATTGAAAAATAAGGAATCCTTTTGACATTAGTAAGGTTCAAAATAAACAATGCAGTAATGTGTCAGTTATCACTTATGTTAGGAAACAACTCATATCAGCCTTTAATGAAAGCCACATGTAAACAATTTTCTCCGTTATGGGTGATAAATGCTAAAATAATTCACCTCCAAAAAATATTTGACAAAAGTAGCAGTAATTTTAGAGAGGAAGCATACTTTTCAAGTTATCTTGGTTACTTGAGAAAGCGATATTATTGAAAATATTTTTATTCTTATACAATTTCTAGCAAACATTTCGGGTCCGGTCTTAAATAGCAATTTTGAGGAACCGAAATTTATAAATAGTTATAAAACATCGTTACTATTTTTGAAAACAAATCGAGTTTGCACATATATTTCTGAATATTTTTAATGATTTTGATGGCATGGAATATATGTAACTTTAACAAAAATTAAATGGATGTTGTCAGGGTAAATATTTCCTAGCTTTATAATGTTTCCATTGAGTACTAAAAAAAATAGGGACAAATTAATTTAAAATTTAGTTTCCATATTTAGAAATAATTCTTATCATACTTTCAAGTCAAAATAATATAACATAAAGTTTTTAATTGGAAACTATTTTACAAATTATGTTTATTAGAAAACGCAATCTATGTTTTTTTGATGTTTTTTCCACTAAAACCATGATTTAATTGAACCGAATTAAATATATATCATAAACATTATTATTTTTCTCAAAGTTAGTTGTAATTTTTTATAATTTCCTTTAATTTAGTAAAAAGCATTCAAAATTAAAAAAATTAATAAACAAAACTTTTAGATTAATGCATTAATGAAAAAAAATTTCATGCCAATTTAAATTAAATGAAACAGTAACAACGACCTTAACAGAAAATGTTTGCAGGCTTCCATGGTCATTGATTGAATATTTTTGACATTTGAAATTAAGGTGGCATGGAGTCGAAGAGAATCCCGAAGTTTGGTCATACGTTGCAGTCACTATCTTCAAAATAGAAGAATCTGTTACCTAAAAAGTAACCATGGCACTTTCTGGGGTTTCTATATCTCGGGATGGGAAGGTTCTTCAACACTGGTTTATGTTGTTTACCAAACAAAGCATACTTGCCTCTGGTTGAGCTGTCTGGTCAAGATAGGACTGTTCATATTCTGTCACCTGTTTTGTAAAGCTTTGAAGAGGACTCGATACATTTTAAACGCATAATTTTATTCCATATTTATTTTATATGTATTTGTGTACATTATATTTGCCTGTAAATCAAGCCGTTGAAAAAAAAATTTAAGATATATAGCATACTACGGTCTTCATTATATACTTGCTCAATTTAGTATCTTCAAGGCGTTTAAGGAGAATTCGGAGAACCCTAGATCTGTTCCTTTGCGAAGAAAGACTCCACATAGAAGGCAAATATTATATCTTCAAATTTATTCGAAAGGTGATACAGGATAGAAACTAAATGAGCTGCGTTTTGCACATGGAAAACTGGAGTGTACGTAAGAAGTTAAAGTGTTCCATAAAGTACAACATAAATTGTGAGCGTATGCCACTTTAGAAAGAAGAGGCATACTTAATGTGTATTTGTTTAGAAGCTTAAATAATGTCAATTTTCCAGCATCTCTGAAAAAAAGGTTTCTTGGTTTCTTCCCGCGTGGCTGATTGAATGGCAAAATTCCTTTGCTGATGCCTTGTCCTCAGTGCTTCAGTAGGTAATAAATTTTGCTACCTTGAAGATGACTGTAATGTCTGCCGAAATGACAACATTCCGAAAGTACTCAACGCAGTTTAGATTTAAAAAAACTAAGGAGAGTTATCGACCTTAACTAGTAAACGCATTTTATTACATTAATATTTCGTATTATCAGTAATAAATAAAATAACTATTATTGTCTGTATTTTTGGCATTCGATAATACTATTGGAATTATGTTCTCCCAAATGCCAGAAGAAAATTAAAAATGATTTCGGTACTGTAAATATTATTACATAATATTTACTATATATCGGAGATTGTGCATTGGTGTATGCCATCATCGGCTCAGTGAAACATACTGCTGCGATACCAATTGGTGTAAAATTAAAATAATAATTACTGATATAAATAGTTGGCTTCTTTAGTCTACCCGTGTACGTATTTAATTATGATGAAGTACTCAAAGTCTGATATATAAGGAACACGTGATTTTAAAATGCCCAAGTAGAAGGTATTGTCCTTAAGATTTGGTAATATTCAGTGGAGCATTTCATAATATGTAATGCAGGCCTATAACAATACAGTATGGTTGCAGTAAATTCCAAAAATTCAGACAATTGCAGTTACACAGTAGGTACGTCGCCCCACGAAGATTGGTTAAGTATGTTTAATGATATAAGCGATATGGCAAAATAATACCATTGCCGCTTTGAGTACAGAATAATGTTTCGAGCTCGCTGATTCGAAACCCGCGCGACCGAGTGGAAGTGTAGGACAAAGTAATTATGTGATAGCGGCGGCAGCAGGTATATTAAATGTTTCGAATGGCAGGCGAGTGAACCGCGTATCTGTTACAAAAAGCGAGATCACACGACAGTCCCTTCTGCCGCCCGCGCTGCTGACCCTGTTTGTATTGAGTTTCTGCATTTATCTGAACAATTTTCGAGTGGTTTGCTGCCCTAATTTTTTATACGTGACTGGGGGTGCATCGAACTTTCCAGGTCAAGGCCAGCAGAATATAAATAATGCGACCCATGTAACAATGCTTTACAAACAATGGTATTTGGTCTTCCATAATACTATTTTCACAATGATTTGGTGGGAATCAGTTGAGAAGTTACTGCGACATGATGTTTAAATTAAAGGTGACATCTTTCAAAATGACTCACTAAAGAAGTTATCAATTCGTGTAGTTAATGTAAACAACCAGGACAGCCAGCATATCAAGTTGGTTTAGTTTCTGTTTGTTTGTTTGTAAGATGTCATATGCGAAAAGTATTTAAACTTCAAAATAATGGGGAAAAAAACAGTAAGGTAATAATTTGCATTTACTTAGTTCATAATGAATTTAAATGAAATTTTATCATGAAAGTTTGTGGCTTCTGTTGTGGTATTTTTTGATATGATATAAAATGCCAAATATGACGGTAATCGATTAAACAAAATTTTAGAAAAGATTAGAATTATTTATTAATTTTTGTGACACTCTCTCACAAAGTGCCGGAAAAAGTATCAGTGAAACAACCTTTAAATTAGTTTCAATAAGTACTATTAGAGTGCCAATATATTTTAAAATTGGTTAAATGCTTTTGTAGATAGCATATGTAATATAATTTTTTACATTTTGAAAATAAATTGATTATGTATTAAAAACCACATGCGTTTATGGTGAGCTACATAATCATTCCTTGTAAACTTGGCGGGAATCATCTGAGAGGTTCCCGAGATATGACAAAATATCTTCAATATGCAGGTAATGTTTTCTTCCAAAATGGTAGGCAAATCCTACAATAAATATGCATATTAAATTGTCATAGCTTGTTCTGTAATCTACCAACTTTGGTTGAAATTCGTTAAATTTATTGGTAGGTATGAAATTCTAAAATACATATTTTAATTTCTTACGTTTTGGAAAAGAGGGCCTGATATAATAAAGCACCTATTTTCATTATTACTATACACAATGTGGCGCAAACCGGTTGAGTTGTTCTTGAGATATGATGCAAAACTAAACGCTTTATTTTTCAGGTTTTGATTAATTACGAAATTTGGGATGAAAGAGGTCGTGAATTACGGTATTTAATTCTTCTAATGTGTACCGAGTAATACATGCTAAAGGTAAAGTCAGCATACCAACTATGTATCAAATCTGTGAAATGATTGGGTGTATATGGTATTATAAACTAAAAATTAATACCGCCGCAGTTTTAAAAACAGTGCTTGATTTACTAAAACACATATGTTGAAGGTGATTTCCGTGTCTATGCTTGTATACTTTGTCTGGCGGGAAACGTTTCAGTCGTTCCCAGGATACGCCTATAAAAACAACTTAAAGTTTAGTTGCCAGAATATACGAACATAAAGGACCAGTAAGAAGATGTTTCTCCGAATTTGTTGTTGGGACTGTGGGTGGTCAATAAACCGGTTTTGGTTAAGATCGGTTGAATGATTCTTCAGATACGACGTACCACCAAAAAATTTAAATGCAGCCATTTTCAAAATAAATACCCGGAATAAGCAAAAGGCGTATAAATATGTTGCCTGATAAAGTACTGTGAATGTGCGGAAATTGGTGAAAACTAGTAGACGAATTAACACGTTTTCAGGATGAGATATACTCAGACTCATATATGCACACACACACAGACTAAGTTATGTCATAAGTATGTGTTTTCTTCGTAAAGGGGGATAAAAATTTCTGGCGGAATCAATTGGTCACTGTCAATGAAATGAAAATCATGTTATTATCTCTGAACTCTAACTTAGAATGTTTGTGCTGGTCAGGCAATACGGCTTTAAATGTACAGCTCTAACCAGCAGTAATCAGTTTAGTTTGGAGTAATTTAAATTTGATACTTTTTTTTAAAGATGATCAAAATTGAATGAGAAATGAAGCGATCACCGCTGATAATGTGAAAATCATATTTTACTGAATGATGAACAATTTTGAGTGTTGTGGTCGTTTAGAAAAAGAAAATTTTTTCTCAGCGATAAAAAAAATTAAGTTACAGAACCCGTGAACGAAATATTATTGTAAATGAATTCATTACTATCAGACTTTCTTGCTGAACTGCGCAATATTGCAATTTTTCGTCGTTATTGTATGAAAGTATTTAAGCAAAATAATGATGGACAATTCCATATTATTACGTATATAGTGTAATCTGCAGATGTTTATATAGATATGTGGTTACATATCTGAACCATTGCTCCATACAAAGTGCGGAAGAAAATGACACAGACAACACATTGAGAATATAAATAAGTAATAACATAAAATAATGTGTTGATAATTACCACATATTGCATTGCCATAAATCCAATACCCGGATATTGACATTTGAACATTGCTGCACCAGCACATGTTGGCTGAGAACTATACACTGCCAGATGTTTATAAATACACAGTGTGTACCTTTATGGAATGTTCTGGCGCCACGATCATCAGTAGCGCCATATTCCTACAAAATTGCATTAAAAACCATTGAGAGGTTTTTAATTTATTGAAGTGGGACACACAGACATACTTACAGACATTCCCCATTATTATAAGTCTATCTTTCCAAGGAAAGAAAGCTAAATTTTAAACAGGGAGGGAATATTCCGTCAACAAAGTTAGGAAGAGTACAGCTTTAAACAGTGTGATGTCCTAGTGGATGACTTACAGAGAAACTTTAGTCTTATTAACTCGGTGGCCCTCTGTAGATCAAACTCACTGATATCTAGACCATGCAGGAAGCAGAAGAAAAAAACATGGTAGCGATACGTACGTAACACTACGGAGTGGAAACCTCACCATGGTTCTTGCTAGGTTCATGGCGGAAACACGTCGTAAATTGCCGTAAACGGATGTAAGCTCCAGTGATGTTTGACGAGGTATCCGCGGTAGCTACTCCACTAGAATTGCTGCTAACTAGATTATTTTTAACGTGACTAATTTTCATTGATTTAGCTGTAATTTTAACCCACCAGTGAACATCATAACTTCATTTGTTTGATTTTCTGTTTTTTGTCATAAAATGTGACATATATAATTTTTATTTTTAAAACGTTGCATTTTCTTTATTTAAATTGTTAATTAAATTTTTTAGAGCGATGCTATCATACATACATATGGAAACCGTGTCAGAATTTGCAGAATTCTGTTCGATGTTCTCGGGATACATAGCAATCCTTTATTTCTATATTGCTAACATCATTATATTTAATCATGCCAAGAGTTTATGTCTACCTAACAGGGGTACAATACTTTGACTGTCATTCAGATGGAGTGAAATGGACAATTTTTTCATCTTTAAATCTCAATACGTTGTACTGATACCTTTGAGACAATCCACAGACGTTGTAACAAGTAATTTTTTTCGCATAAAGATATGAGACATTATTATAGCAACATTTTCTTTTTTGCTGTTGTCTATCTTTTTCTACCATGTGTTTTAGCGGTCTACGTATCTTAAAAATCCCAGCCTTGGCAGAGCTATTTCAGATGTGAAAAATCCCCGTCTGCGTTGCAGATTAGTCCTGCCAATTGAAATTTTAGTACACCGTAAATTTTCTTTCATATGAGAAATGTATCATTATATGCTTCAACAGTATTCTGAAAATATTTTTAATCGATCGTTGCAAAAAAANGTCTACGTATCTTAAAAATCCCAGCCTTGGCAGAGCTATTTCAGATGTGAAAAATCCCCGTCTGCGTTGCAGATTAATCCTGCCAATTGAAATTTTAGTACACCGTAAATTTTATTTCATATGAGAAATGTATCATTATATGCTTCAACAGTATTCTGAAAATATTTTTAATCGATCGTTGCAAAAAAANATTTCATATGAGAAATGTATCATTATATGCTTCAACAGTATTCTGAAAATATTTTTAATCGATCGTTGCAAAAAAAATTTTTAATCTTCATCTACTTACCGTCTTAAATACCTGGTCTGTCTTCTAAAATATTGGCAGCGAATAGTAACAACCTTTATTAAATAACATCTTACTATATCTGTTACATTATTGATTAGTAAATACCTTTATTCTTCCTATTTAATCTGTCTAGAGAAAGTGTTGAAACGACTTTTCATGTTTTAGTTTGTGATAGTGCTCACAGTCACTTTATTGGGTGTTTCACTGGAATTTTAATTTTCAAATGTTGGGGAAGTATATACTATGGTATGAGTAAAGGAAAAAAGCAGGGCATCCAAATTTGATTTTTTGATCGTGAGCACGCTTAATTAACATGTTTCTTAAAAAGCGGCAGCTTCCAACACTCGGAGCTGTGAATTCAGAATATATTGGGAATCAGTAAAATATCGTGTACGTTTGCCTACGGATAGTCGAATAGTATAAATAAATCTAAATCTTTTCATGAATTTCTTCATGTTCTGAATAAGTATGAATATAGGAGTATAAACATCATGCTCGTGCAAAAATTTAACAGACTTTATTTTCCGAGGTGCTGCTGTAAACAGGGCAGTGCATAGGAACAAAAAAATGCTTTAAAACTATCGAATAAGGGGAACTAGGGGCGGTTCTGGATGTGTGTTGTGGCACAATATCACGAATAACATGTCCGAACCCAGCTTGATTTAACATGTTCGAATGGATGAATAAAGTTCACCAGTCACAGATGTTTGTATGCCTACGAATGGTCCTAAAGTTGCCAACCAAGTACNTGAATGGATGAATAAAGTTCACCAGTCACAGATGTTTGTATGCCTACGAATGGTCCTAAAGTTGCCAACCAAGTACACTACATACCATTATAGAAACACCGCCAGATAGTAAAGCCCCTTGTTGAAATTCGGCATCTGTAGATTCACGGTGCTCTCTCCACACGCGCACTATTCCACTTGATCAAACCAGTTAGAAACGTAAATCATAAGAGAGACTACGCGTTTTTAGTCGTTAAGTGTCCAGACATTCCGCTTCTGGGCCCAGAACTGGCGCATTGTTCTGCGTCGTGCGGTTAGCGCACGTACTCGGGTTTGGCGTAATTTCCTATCAATCGTATGCAATGCTGAGTATCATTTCGCTGATGTTCGTTGAGGCCAAATCATTAAGCATGTCGTTTTCCATTGGCTTTTTCCACAAACAGACTTTGCACTTTTCACTTTTTGTTCCTTTTTGCGTTCCATCAATACTTTAATTTGCAAAGCCGAGTATGAAAAGTGCGAAATGAAAAGTGCCAAGTCTTTGCATTTTCAAATTTATTTCTGTTCCTCCATAATCTCTTTTTGCAAAAGAAATTTTTGAGTGTTGGTAAAATTTTCAGAAGTTTTGCAATTTTAATCATATAGACTAGTGTTATTTAATTATTTATTTTTATTGAAGCAGCGTTGTTTAATAGAAATTGATATTTAATAAATCCATATAACTGGCTCTGATGCGAAGGGGAATGGAAATAAAGTAATATGTGCTGGTACACATAACCTATAAACGTTAAGCAAGGGGAATGATAAGATATCTTTTGCAACATTCAAGTGACGAATCTGATGAGAGTATTTGTTTTTTTTGTAATATTACGGGAAAATACCCAAATAAAATGCATTTTTTTCTCTTTTTCAATAACTTCCTTTTCGTACTCATCAGTCCTAAATACGTGAGCCAGCAGTCTTAAAAGACGAGAGTGTGAGCAAAGACCGCAGGCGGTCATTAAAGTCAACAAGGAAAATTCTGATGTATTGTAAAGCTTTGCATTATTGTGGAACGGTATTCCTTTGCACTTTTCACTTTTATGCCAAATGCAAGGTACAAAGTGAAAAGTTGCAGCGTATCTTAGCTGACTAGCGCCTTAGTCCTTAACAGAGCTCAGAGCTTCAGTCGTATAGTTGTCATTAAAAATAATAATATTCAATATCTTTCAAAGGTGTAAACTTTAGAACAATATTCAAGGCTCGGCTTCACCTATTATGCAAAAATTATTCGTTTTAGTGTCATAATTTCAGTTTCAGAGGTATTATTGGAAACGTTTGATTGAAGAAAATTTACTATTTACTAGTTCTTTAATACTTTTATATTTTACACTATGTGATACTTCCTGCTTGCAAAAAACGGGAACTTACTAGTAAAATGTTAAGGTGTTAGCGACATTTTATAACAAGCAGATAAAAAACCATTAAAACTACGCACAAAAATATTAAACATCTCGTAAAATGTAATAGTAGGGTTTTTTTTGGAGGTCTGGGCCATCGGCGTTCGGGGTCGGAGCTCGGAGCTGTTGATGATGTGTCATTCTGGTCAGCCGGCAGCCATTTTTCCCTAAAAGATTTCCTTTTTTACCTTAAAAACAACAATTTTCCCTCAAAATTTCCCTTTTTTCATTGACATTTCCCTTTTCCCTCAAAATGTCACTTTCTCCCTCAAAATGTCTTGTTTTTACTTCAAAAAAGCACCGATCTTCCCAGCTACAAAAGTTATCCTCCCGAAAGGCAATTTCCTATCCATCGGATGGATTTGGGGGTATCGCTTTTGAGGGTAAAGCAGTGGCGACCATATTGGTTCTATAGGCATAGGATATGCAAATTCGATACAGGTCCAAGGTCTGGAGTCAGACCTAACCATCAACCATCTTATTTCTGTCAGCTATCTTCTCCGCCATATTGGATCTGGGTGACTGTGACCTTGATCTTAAGTCTCGATCCTGGCCATGACCTTGGATGACCTTAAAACAAAAAATTACCAAAACCCCCAAAAATTCCAAAATTCTCCAAATATTTACTAAAATATATAAAAACATTTGTTAAAAAAAATAGAAAATAGAAAATTAAATTTTTTTGTCTTAGAGGGGACGAGGGACTGAAACCGACTAGACACCATGTTATAACGTCACCCAACCAACATATTTAACCCAGCTCACCTTGCCCTTGACCCATAACCTTGACCCTATAACCGTGAAATTGGTTGACCTTGAAAACAAAACACGAGAAAAAGTTGCAAAAAATTGAATAAATTCATAAAAGTCAGCGAGCATTTTACATTACTGACTACTGGCCTCTTCTTGAATACAGGTGACCTTAACCTTTGACATTTACCCGGTGACCTTTAAAATTGAACCCAAAAAGTAGTAAAAAATCCCAAAAAATTACTAAAAATATATTAAATCTTAATTTTAAAATTGTATAAAATTAAATAACATTTTTTTAAAATTATAAATGATTTATTATAAAAAGGTTTTTAGAGCATATTTTAAAACATCACTTTTAAAAACTTACATTTCCAGAAGTTCTCCACAGAACCACGTATAGCAGACGACTAACCTTCGCCAATTGCTATTGGCATTTTAGCAGCAGACCTCAATCATATTGCCATAAAATTCCCTTCTCCTACCAATGTTTGCCATTGGTTAGTTAGTCGTAAGGCCTCCCTCCTCTCCCACACTCATTCCGTCGTATGGAACCATCTTGGATTGTTTTTTGTTTGTCATATGTTTATACATTGCTAGAGGCCACCATCATGGAATTCATTTTTTNGAACCATCTTGGATTGTTTTTTGTTTGTCATATGTTTATACATTGCTAGAGGCCACCATCATGGAATTCATTTTTTTAATTTTCAATACCTATTTGGAGATAGTGTATTAATTATCAATTTAAAAACCAGGAAATCGGATGATTTANTTTTTTTAATTTTCAATACCTATTTGGAGATAGTGTATTAATTATCAATTTAAAAACCAGGAAATCGGATGATTTAGCCACCAGGTGACAGCCATATTTATTATGTTTTTTAAAAGTATATGATGTGCTGTTTGTGCTCTCCATATTGGATTCTGTTATTATCATCTAAGAGGTGATAATTTCTCTATTTAGCCTCCTGGCGAGCTGACGAAACAAACTTTCTCTCATACTCTGCCATGTCATGTTCACTATCTTTGATTTAATTTTTCTTAGTTACCTTTTATTCATTTTCTATCATTCCTTCTTAATTTTTCCCCCACGATTTAGTCACCTGAGCTCCATCCACCATCTTATATTGTATTCATGCTCTATCATTGTACTTCGATTTAGGAGACTGCTGATTACTCGTTCCCCTCGAACCACATTCTCGGCTTACATCATTTCCGCAATCTTTAATTATGCCATATAAACTAAGCCTTTGACCTTCGAGTTCTTCCATTTAGTTTGATATTTGCTATGAAAATAACTGTGGCAAATTAGAACAACACCATTCATGCCGAAATTTATATAGGACCTCTCTCTGTATATAGCGCACTGAAGCAGGTCTGGATAGGACCGACTCAACCTTCGACCTGCCCTACAAGTCTCAGGGTCAAATTTTTACCACTTCAAAAGCATGTTTTTATTTTTGTTGCATCCGCCCTGCTTAAAATGTATTATGATGGCAATCCATCCTTAATTTCTGTAGAGTTAATTTCAATATTATATCTTAATTACTGTATCATTGATTCAACACATCCAGTGATGTGCCAACTCAACAAATATGTAAGTACTTACTTTTGAATCATTATAATTTGACATCTCATTTCATTAATTTGTTTTACCCTGCCTACTTACAATACAATTATGTAGCGACATATCTTAAAACCAAGGCTATCATATTTTGTATATCAGGGAGGTAGGCATACTAGAGCAAGGTACAACATCGCAAGAGAGAAATGAAACATTTTTTTCATTGAACTGATGTGTATATATATATACACACACTTCAGACTACGTACATACAAACAGAATCCTTACAGTCTCCACTCCATTCACATAGTGTTTTACAACAGTATAGTCACTTTTCACTTAGTGAATATAATATGCTTACACGAAGCTCAAGATAGTATATGCTAGAAAGCGTCCAACCAGAACACTTGGCCATATCTTCTTATTCTTCAAGAAAAAGTTTTTCTTTCATGGCCTCTACAGCCCCTGGAATACTATTACAATGTACAATGCTACGTTTGAATTGTTGAATACTTGTCGACTAATGGCTTCATTGGAAGGTTGTGGATTTTTGTAGGTACACTCCAGCAAAACATTTTATGTGATGGGTCCTTCTCCGACTTCTCCTGTTAATAGATTTATTATCCTTTGCTTAATTTGGTAAGGGTATGTACCTACGTTTTTGTACCTACAGTGTTATTTACATAATTCTTAATATTTTCGTTGAATACCTTTTGTTTAAGGTAGGATACATTTATTGTTGTTTCACCATCATATTGTACGGGGCGTTTTTTAGTTGCAAGAGCTCTACCTTAACAGTTCATGCGGTGTCTCTTCAGGTTATCACCTCGTTTGAACAGACGTTTACACTTGAAACAACGTTGCATAGAACAGGAATGAAATTCCCTTCCCACAAGTAGTTATTTCGTGCTTCCTTGCACCTTGGCTGTAGTAAAATATCTTGTCACAGTAACAGCAATTAAGTCTTGACGAATTCATCAATGATGGCACTGCTGTAGGAGACCCGTCTGATGAAGTCAAAGATTCTGTCAGCGTCGTGCCTGAAGAAGTCGGTGGTGAAACTGATGTAGATGACTCATAGGAAGAAGTCGNATTCTGTCAGCGTCGTGCCTGAAGAAGTCGGTGGTGAAACTGATGTAGATGACTCATAGGAAGAAGTCGATGGTGAAACTGATGTAGATGACTCATAGGAAGAAGTCGATGGTGACACTGCAGCGAGTGACCAATCCGAATAAGTCNACTGATGTAGATGACTCATAGGAAGAAGTCGATGGTGACACTGCAGCGAGTGACCAATCCGAATAAGTCGCTAGCACTATCAGTGTCATTCTCGAAGAAGTCAGTCGCAGTAATGCTGAACGTTTTTTTTTTTTTGTTGCTGCACCCGCAAACATAGTTACCATAATACTTTATATGTGCTTTCACAAGCTGAGACGATGTATCTTTCACGTCAACTGCTTTCAAACTAACCATCACAACTGACTCCCACCTAATTATAATATACCCATACACAAGCCCTATGATATCACGTTGACATTAAACCAATCATATAATTCCAATAACACATTTTGCGGACATCTACCAGCCAATGACCGAGTTGCCACGTGAATGCAGCTGGTCATCACGCCTAGGTACTGAGACATCACATGCAGGAGTCAGTTTGCAAAAGTCAGTCTCTGACTCCTGCGGAAGGAATCAGTCGGCAGGAGTCAATCTTTCAATAAATCCTATAAAGGTGAGTCTACTAGAGTTAAGAAAGGATGCCAATTCCGTGCCTTATGCATAAAGGTAACCACAAATTTGATGCGAATACCTGTGTCACCCTTAGCGCTCTCACACTTCTAGGCCTCGGACACGCAAAATACCACCAGCCAGACGGCGCTTTTAAATTTATATGTCTTTTGCTGTAGTGTTCAATACCTGCCGCTTCAAACGAGTCTTGAAAGCCGACGCTCGTACTCTCATCCATGCCATTGGTGTGTGCAGAATTTGACGTGAAAGAGGACCCTTGATTGTTTTATACAACTGCTCATCTGACCCGTTCTTTCAGTACAGCAGTGTACATAGGAAAGCTACAAAGTCGTCCTTAAGGTATGTATGTGAATATGCCATATGCTCTTTAGTAACCGTTATTCTCTAAATTTGAATCATTTAAATTTTTAATGTAATTAAATTATGCACAATGTTTTAGTTTTTACTTCATTAATGCTGAATTCATTTATATTTACACTGATTTACAGTATCGCGTGAGTGACCAGATTAAAGTTCGATAATGAAAAACATTGAATACATCTTTGTATACGACAAGTTAACGTGCAGATTTCATTTATACACACATTTTCGTAGTAGATTTTCTTGGCGAAGCAACATGGCTTTGTTAACAATTATGTATAACAATTTTATAAAAAAAAATTGTTTACAAGAATATTTGCACTCAATTGTTTTCTGAACTTTACTGAATATATCTTTATACTTTATAGAAACCAAGATTTTTTTTGCGAACAAATTTTTTATTCCTTAATTTCAACAGCACATAAATTAAGAACAGAAATTTGCCATATTCAAATTGGTGTTAAAATTAAGCATGTTCGTGAAATGGGTAGTATATAGAAGGGGGGGGAGGTCGGCGTCAGTTGCACACCGCCTGAGGGTAGGTCAGCCGGGTCCAATGTTAGCAGCCATGGCGCTGTGGAACGTGAAAAATCGCGAGTTTGCCGTCGAGTAGTTCTTCCGAAATAGCTAACGATTCAGTCCTTACTGTACAACGTATTTTCCGTCGACAGTTCAATGCGGCGCGTGATGGGACGATCCCTGATCGTAACACAATAGGCCAACTCCGATCGGTTAAATCGTTCCGCAGAACAGGATCGGTTTTGAAGAGGAAATAAACTGGCCGTTCCCGCACGGCGCGGAAGCCAGAAAATGTTGACAGTGTGAGGCCAGTTATTCACAGTCCGCAGCGCTCCACGAGGTGTCATATACACCAACCTTGGGCATGTATCGTCGCTCGCTACAGTGTATCCCACTCGGCGAGTTGAGGGTACATACATACAAAATCATGATTGTTCAAAAGCTCTTTCCGGGTGATTACGTCCAACGCAAACTGTTTTGTGAGAGAATGCTTACAATTATTGAAACGAATGCAGTGTTCATGATGAGTGATGAGGCACATTTCCATGTGGATGGTTATGTCAACAACCATAACTGTCGATTTAGTGCAGCCGAGAACCCACACGAATTACACCAGAGACCTCTCCATAGTTTAAAGGTTACAGTTTGATGCGGCATGTCGACCGTGGGGATTGTTGGTCTCTAGCTTTTTTGATGAAGACGGGGAGTGGAGAGATTATGAGGACTTTGGCACATCGGAACCTGGGACCTGAGCATCGGAGCTGTTCGTGCTGTCATTCTACTCGGCCAACGGCTATCTTAGATCCAGATGACCTTGACCCAGACCTTGGCCCCGATGACTAATGACCTCGAAACCTCAGAGAATCCAAAAAATTCCCTACATTTATAAAATGGTAACAAATATTGAAAAAATATATAAAACTATTAAAGAATTATTAACAAATTTATAAAAAAAAATTATTAAAAAAAACTTATATTTCTGAAGGTCTACCACACACCCTCGCCCCATTCTTATATCATTATCTTGGTAGCCGTTAGAGCCACCATCCCCCATTTTTCTCGGTGCAGTCCGTAATCATGGTAGGTAAAGCTGGCCATCTTGGTAGGCGTCACAGCCACGGTCCGCCATCATGATAGGTGCAGCCGTCCGCCATTTTCGTCGGTGCAATCCGACGTATAGGTAGGTGCAGCCATCCTCCATCTTGGTCGGTGAAGTCTGTCGTTTTGGTAGGCGTCACAGCCACCATCCGCCATCGTGGTTTTTTTTCGTTTGTAATTTGTTTATACATTACTTGAGATTGTTTCACCTTCGTCCGACAACGACCTTGGTTTTGTAGTATGTCATATGTTTTACATTGCTGGTGTTGTCCCCATCACCGCGCACATCAGACGGCTACGACTGATCCCTCCACTCTCCCCATCTAATATATAGAATTGACCATTTGCCCCACCCCTGAGTCTCATTGGCTAATTGCCCATCTCCTTCCATAATATTTAATTGCTCCGCCAATGTTTCTCATTGGCAAATTACTCGAGTGTTTACGGAAACCTTCGTTCGACCAATTCGTCGGCTGGCCTCTACCCCCACCCCTGATTCTCATTGGCTTACCACGTCACATGTCATTCTCTTTGATTAGCTAATTGCTCGTGCATTATCCGAAAGCTTTGTTTCGACCAATCGGTGACCTACTTTAATCACGAGTGCGGACTATTTTTCCCCTCTAAAACTTTTATAAGAAGCTCCCCGAGCCGCATCGGGAAAACAGTAATATTTCTCTTTCTTATAAATGTACGCGTGTTATCCGAGCGGCGATAAAATCCTTTCGGCCATTTTAGCATTTGGAAGTGTGCGCTCGCTTAGTGCCGTGGAAAAATGGGACGAGCTACCGTACCTGCCGAAAGATTTTCTCCTGGTCTACGCACCCTACACAAATCCTACCGTATTAAAGTATTTGCTGGCCTACCTGCAGCAGGACAAAGACATGCGGGATTGCCTCCGTGCAAGTACTTTTCGAGGGCAGCGCCACCTCGTTTCCCGACACGCCGCATCGCAGGGGTTGGTGCAAGGCCCGCCGAGCGACGTCTGTGCCCATGGAAGACGACTTCTTCATTGAAAAGGACAACCCGGTTAAAGACGTCCTGCCCGTTGCGTATGCCCTCCCCTTAGAAGACGCTCTCTCCGTAGAAGACGACGTCCGCGTGCCAGTAATTTACTCATAAGCTGTACCCGTGGAAGATGTTCCCATTTAAGTAATTTACTGGCAAGCACTGCCCGGCATGGAAGCTTACCCAGAACAAAGGAGCCAGATCTGTATGGAAGTCGAAAAAGTTTTAAATGACTTTGTAAAAAAATTAGAAACTCGGTGGATGCATAGGAACTAAAATTTTTTTTATAACAAAAATCGTTTAAAATGTTTTGCAATATCCAAGGTTTATGCTCGTTGGACTCGTACACCATCAAGCGGATTGCCATCTCGTACAATAACGAAGACGAGAAAACCAAATTGTTCACTTTTTTACCTTCGTGTCCATGGAAACACCTCGACCGCACCATGCAACAGACGTATTGCCTACAGAAATACGAAATGCTTAGCGTAGGTGTAACGAGGGAAATACTCCGTACGAGGAACTTCCGGCAACGCTAAACTCTATCATAATTCCCTATCACTCTGTGTGTTTGAAAGACGCCAAGAGAAGGCGATTCGCAATGCGTGCCCATCGGAATTAAATTTGTAGTACTTCACAAGCATTCCCGCTGCCCTTCGTTTCGACAGCTCGTTGAGACGTACGCCACAAGACTTCACGAGTGCAAAAATCAAAGATATTGCTGTGCACCGTGCAACGCCGCAGCCCTAAGTTTGTGGAGTTATGATAACCACAAACAAGTGCACTAACAAATAACAATGAGGAACCCAATTTACATTTAAAAAAAGTATTTATTGTGTAATGCCCTCCAAGACTCAGAGAAGCAATACGTGGAAGGAATAATTGTATTGTACAGAATAACAGTATTACTATTGTAATTTGTGAGAGTAAATAAATGTGTTTAAACAAAAAATAGAATTATATTTCACCTATAATTATGTCCTGCTCACATAATTAAAAAAAATGCTGTTGGTAAAGAAAAAATATTTATATTATATTAGTATTGTTAAAATTTAAAGGAAAGGAAATATTTTTTATTAGTTTTGTTATAATTCAAAGAAAACGAAATATTTTTTATCAGTTTTGTTATAATTTAAAGAAATCATATTTAATGAGACTCTTTCCTTCACTAACATAACGTATGTATTTATATTTATATATATATTTTATATATGTTACGTGTACAAACGTAATTATTTAAAAATTATTTAAATATTTTAAAAACATATTTTGTCGTGTACGGGTGCGTTATGCTGCTTTCTAGAATGTAATAATCGCTTAAAAATCCCAATAACAGAGTTAAAACCACTTTGCTACCCCTCACAGTCAAGGATCCCAAGCATTCACCCTATCTCAGCCATAGACGTTCATCATTAAAAACATTTAAAACCAGTACATTAGGAAATGTAAGCAGCGGAAAAAAAACCCATGCGGTTACTCCACGTGCAGCGATTTTTCTAGCACTCACTGTGAGCATTTAAAACTCTTTGAAAGCATGTATAATCAACATATAGTAAGTTTTGCAGGGAAAAAATTATACATAATGAGAAGACACTAGAGTAAAGGTCGACTCACCACAAGTGAGAAACCATAAAATACAATTAAGCTAGAAAAAATATTTTTATTTTCATACATTCGTGTGCGTTCACTCCATTGTGAGATATATCTGATCCGCCGAAAAACCCCCCTCTCCCCTTTCAAGACCAAACTCACTGCTACGTGTCTTTATCCAAACGAAAAGTGACATGCGACCATGTGTATGCATATGTATGCGGCCTCTAATACAGCAGGTGTCAATAGCATTTACTATTTATTAATTTCGCAAACTAAAATATACTTTTATTTCCGAGATGCTAGTTCACCATGCATATTTACACCAAAATACGAATTCCAACAAAGGCACGCGTATACAGCTCTCACTCTTCAACTATTCGACCTCGTCGAGACATATACGGAAAGACTTCACAAGTGCGAAAGAATTAGAGCATATTACAGCCAGTGCATTACGAAAACCACGAAATTTTGGAGTTATGTTAATTCCTTTAAAATGTACAAAAATAATTCGATGTACATTTTTTTTTGTAAATAAATTTTGGCTCGAACACAACCTCTTCATTTTCATATAAAAATATCAAATGTGAAATATTTTATTATTTCCGGCAAAACGAAAGATACTTTGTGATGATTTGAAACGAACATACAGGATAAAAAAAACTATAATTCTCTAACTGCTAATACGTCAAACCCACACACACCTGTGCAGACATAGATCCCGAAGTATTCCAGTTGAAGGCGAGACTCATAGACGCATGAAAAACTATTAAGACAATAGCATACGTAAAGAAGTGGTCACGAGTCCCGTTACAGAAGTAAACGAGTGGCACGTGCAGTCGTAATCTGAGCTCGCGGACACGTCCAACCGCGCTGCACTAGGTGTGGATTGGAATTTGTCCTGGAGCACTGACCACCAAGAGAAGAGGGGGGAGGGGGCGGAGGCTTGATGCTCCAAACTACTTGTATTATTTCTCACACAATCCAACATTAATTCATACAATAATAAACACAGATATTTGCACGAACGAGTCAACACCAGGCCAGACCCATGTTTCAATGGGACCCAGGTTCGATACACGTATCGTTTGACCTGAATTTATATTTTAACAATCACTCCATGTGAATGCCGGGAAGGTTTTTTTGGTCCAATACTTACTTGTTCCCGCTCCACCTAGCAACTAGCTCCGAGTCAATATTGTATTAAATGTACTTGTATTATTATTTTAGATTGCACAACCCCTAGATAATGTAAACTCACGCTACTTTTTAATAAGAATCTAACACATTCACGAAAAAAAAAATATTTGTATGTGTTCATTAAAAGAGGAAAGGGATTGCATCATTTTCTTTCACCTCAAAACCACAGAATCGGGCTTTCAGATTCACGTGCCAGCCACGTTTCGAGGACGAAAAACAAAAATTCGTAACACATATGCGGACAAATGTGTACATATTAACTTTAAAAAAACGCTATATGAAGCACGAAGATTTATTTAATTAATACTAGCGAACAGGCCCGGCTTCAACAGGGTAAAATTGAGTTTTACAGTGATACACTAATAAATAAATTGGGAAAAGACAATTCATTTGTGTAAAAACAGGAATATATAATTATACTCTGTTGGTCTAGGTTTGTAACTGATTACGGCAACCCAAAAGGAATGAAATATTTTTTACCCGATAGCCAAGAAGTAGGGTATTTCTTTTGGAGTGTGTATGTGAAACTATCGCGTAGTTAACACATTTCCGCTTTCCAGCGTCTATGTATAAAAATCAAAAAGTGAGTTTCAACAAGTTGAAGCTTTAGAAATAAGTGTAATTAGGTACTACTTTTAGCGCTTGGCTGAGGGATCTTAATCGATCCCCAAAGTTAAGCAACGTTCCTAGCGGTACACATTTGGATGGGTGATCGTTTAATGGCACAACATCTGAGAGCTTCCGGACTTCGGAGGGCACGTTAAATATTCGGTCCTGGTTGTTATCGGTTGATAGCAGTCGTTAAGCCATTTCAGAGATCCTTGGGCGGCCTGATAAACTCTGACACCAGAGGAAAAAATACAATTCGGTCACGTTCACAGCCGTTGCAGAATTAGGTTTTGTTGTTATTCCACAGAACCCATACATTTGACCGGGATAAAAAATCCTATGTCCTATTCCAGGACCTTTATTACTTACACTCCAAGTTTCATCAAAATCCGTTAGCCGTTATGGAGTTGAGTTTGGTCACGTTCCCAGCCGTTGCAGAATTACGCTTTGTTGTTGTTCCACCTACCCGTACTATTTACCGGGATGAAAAGTATTATATGTCCTATTGCAGGACCTAAAGTACCTACGTACCAAATTTTATCAATATCCGTTAAGTCGTTATGGAGCTGAGAGTACTAAACATACACAGAGAGATTCGCATTTATAATATTAATAGGATCAGCAATTCCTTGCATATTTCAGGCATAACGAGATACCATTTTCTATTTTACAGCTTTTTAAAGCTACAATTTCGTACACGATGCGTTGTTGGCCAGCCTGATAACTCTAGGAATATATACTGAATCGGGTCATTATTATTCTTTTCGTAAACCAACGAACCACTTCTTAGATCCACTGATACATACACATTTTTACATGCCCACGTACCAAGTAGTCAATTAATGTTGAACCGTTTAAGAGGAATAAATCTAACAACATTCCACCGACTCACATCACGAGTGTGAACCTCCTTTAATGAATTAAATATTTAATTTGTTGCGACGGAAAAACCTAAGACATTTTTGCACCTATTATATATATATATATATATATATATACATATATATATATATACACACATTCATACACGCACGCGTGAAACCAAATTAAGGTAAGAGAAAATTAGCCACAAATGACAGAAATAGGAAAAAATATTGCCCATTAACGAACTTAAGATAATACACTTCATGCCCGAACAGTGCTACTTATTTATATTGGCCGATCGAACACTANTCGTAACGATGACATCCTCCACGGTGTCATATAAGAAACTTAGGGAAGAACCACTGAGATATGACTCATTATAACCTCTTTTATTTACGGAATATTCTTAGAACACACAGCGAGTCGCGTCACTTCGATTGTGATTAGCAGGGGTATTGACGGGGGAGCATATCACACAAAAATAGCCTCCCATGAACCCTGATATGTCTCGAATCGGTAATTATTCGATTAAATACTACTTTCGTCGATACCAAGCACGATATAAAAACGTCTGTTTGGATATTTACGAAAAAAAAAATCTATTATGAACACCTTACTGTCGGATATAACAGAGATCACGATCAGATCATGAATATATGATTGTAAATATGCATAAAATCGGTTTTGAACCATGGCGATAATGATTAGGCACATTCTCATGTTTGTTATTAATGTGTTTCGCCCTAGGGTGAAAACGAGCCCATGCTTACATATCTAAAAGCTCTCAACATCGCACTTCAATCCTTCACCAGATATAAAGTAATTCTTCATTCCATTGAAATGACGGCAGCAATTAATGCAAGCCCTATTCCCGATGCATAAAAATTTACAAACTGTTATGTGAACTCTGCGAAAATCAACATCCCAGAAAACCAAGAAACGTGGCGGTGGAGATCAGGCACCCGATTATAATTATTATTTGACACCGACACAGGATCGGGGACGCTCAATACTTCACACCATCATCTCGACAGCAGTTGCTCAGCTACCAGAGTGCAAAAACCGCGAAAACTACACGAATGGAAAGTTGCCCTCGCGAAGAAATTGCAGCTGTGCCACAGGAAATGTCGTTAGTGAAATGTAGGACGTTGAGGAGCGTCTCCGGATGTGTGTACGACAAGATGGACGTGATATGTGTTATATAATTTTCCGTAATTATGTGAGAATGCATCAGTCGTAGCTCACTAGCCTGTCATGAATAAATAGTGTACGGTATTGTGGTACACATTGTTTTGATGCTGCTATCGTTCTGTGTATAATAATACCAAGTACTATATGACAAATGCTACCAATTTACAAAACATGCGTTTTTTTGCGTCATCCTGTAACAGTATTAGTTTTACTCATGTGTAGTAATTCAACTCCCTCCTATGGAAGAGGTAAAATGAGTTACGTTAGAAAAACTGAGAAATAATAATATTTTTTAACTTGTGTCGTGTTTTACATCACTATTATTCTAACAGTAAGGGGGGAGAAAGAAATTAATCAACGCAAGTATTATCAGAGATGTTACTGAAATACACACAATGTTCATTTGGTTTAATTGAAATTATTTAATGTGAATGCATCAAGCTTTTATGATTTATGGTTTTTTAATATTAAACAAGCTATGCGAGTGCAACGAAGTAATGGGAATTACTTGTGGCTGGAATAAAAATATCAGATTTGCAATGAGGTACCATGAAAATAAATGTTCTGGTTCTTAGTTTACAATAAATCATTACACTTTGGGTCATAACAAACGAGGAACTAATTCAAATGGACCCTACGAGAAATATTTTCACTAATTTTATAACATCAGGTAACGTCACATATCACATACACTTTTGTGTCACATGGCATAGAATCTTATGAGTTGTTTCTGTTTTACCTTGGAATTTTGAATTATCTAAATACGCAATAGATGCATTGTAAAATGAATTAAGAGTTCAGTCAGATATACTTTAAGTTGGCGAAACCGTTGAATTAAAGACAAATTCGAATTGAAGGTTACTAAAAAGTTAAATTAGACTAGGGCCTTTTAAGTAGGATATTTAGCATTTAAATTGCTTTGTAATAGGTTGGGAAACCAAGTCAGAAATGAAGGGGGTCTAAACACGGAATTGGATTTGTCAAACATCTCCTAATATGAAAACAAATACGCTAATTATATTGAGCATCAAATGGTGCCTTATTATTGTTACCGGTCTGAATTTAATGTGAACTAAGAAGTTAATCACACGTCATTGCCGAACTGGAATTTCTGTGGTCAGATATGTATGTTCAAAATTGTTATGAAATATTAATTTAAAAGTAGATATAAAATGCCAATAATATGTACTTCTACTTATGACTAGAAAACTGGTGATTTCTGGAGTTCAATAACTACTACGATAGATACCAAACACCTATACACACGCAGAACGTAAGCGAGAAAAGAACGTACATCATACTTCATATGATAAATTAATTTTCATGGATGCTCAAGCCAATGAAAAAATGGCAGCACCCGGGCTGTATACAGAAATGTCGAGTTTAACCTATCCGTCAAATAATCTCGTGAAATATTCATGTCTGTTTGTCTATGACCAAAGAATGATTAAAAAATTTCCCGAAACAGCTCACACGATTTACTATATGCCTGAGATTTTTGGGCTATAATTCTGAGCATTTCTTGGTAAGCTGACATCACTAGAATGAGTGGTAAGTTTGGGAACGTGTTCAGACATTTCGCGCACAAGTGTACATTTATCACACAAGTGTGATGACGACGAGGAGAGTCTCTGCCAGGAAAGGCGTGTTTCCACTCATCAAGTAATGAGCGATGACGAGGGTGATGGTCTCTGGCGGGCAGGCAACTGCAGCTGGGTCTGCGCGGCCGATCACTGCGGGTTCTTCACGACAACGTCGTTGTTCTTGAGCAGGCACTCGGCGACGCCGTCGCGCAGGTCGGCCGCTGCAGTGGTGTTCCTACGGACCTTGCTGTGCTGAGCGGCGTCCGCTGCCTCCAGCTCCGCGCGGCTCAGGTGGTCCACGATGCCCACTCCAACACTGTCGCTGATCACGTTCACTGTCGTGCGGAACCGTTCCCTGCCACCACCAGTCACACATGCATTTATACGTTTTGCTAAAGTTATACTCTACACTCTTAAATCGAAACAGTCCAAACTGATCCAAATCTGCAAATTTGACTGCATATCGTTTGATACTTTTTCCACGTGAATCAGTAAAATTCTCGTTATAATATTATTTGCTGGTATTGACTGACGAAACAGTTATTTCTACTTATTCATATGGCTTGCAAGTAAAACCCCAATGCATTCCAGTGATTCGCAAATAGGTGACGGATCATTAACTGAAGATTCGGTGAAACAAAGCGAGAAATTCTTTACGGCGCATAGGGAAAATTTCCGCTGTAAGGTGCGCTAATGTTCCAAAGCCGTAAATTAAGATTTTGTTTAATGTGTGTGCAAAAGTTCATGTTTGGCTAAATTGTGATTAATAATTGCTTCTACTAAAACATTATTTATTGTCTTTATTTTGTAACTATTATTAGCGTCCTTCAACGGTATTTACAAGAGTAAAAGTTAAAAAAATACAAATGTGATCAGCATCTAGCTTTAATAAAGACGGCTTTTTTATTGGTAAAACGTAACAATGCTAAGATCGAATTAAATATAGATATCATTAAAATTTATGTTAAGATCCGACAGTTACATTTTAATAATTAAATTGCGTATGCAAAAATTTCTCTAAATCCAGTTTTACGGCAATTTTAAAATTTAATGCTGAACTATTCGTAAAATTTTCACCCAAGTGCAAAGAACGAATAAAATTATTCAAGCCAGCTCTAACATAATACAAATCAGAGTATTTTACACGATTATATTCATTTTACGAACATTAAAAATATCCGATTTGTTTACGTTTATAATTGAGAAAATTTGGTGTTTGTGCAGGTACCAGTTATACCTAGCGTGGCTGCGAATATTTTTATTTGCCAAAATATTATAATTGAGCTTGGCAACCTAAGTATAACAAACATTTATTCGTCAATTATAGACTAAAAATAACCATGAACGATTTTCTTGTTATGTGCTTGTCCCAAACATTGACTCGCTCATCGCAAATTTAATTTCGGCTTTTAAGGTCTTGTTGTTAAGAGCCATCCATCTCTCAACAACAGATACAACTGTCAATGTTACATGGTCTACAGTGATAAACGTGCATGTTTACACCTGAATTTTCAACATTCCCATGATATTATGTGACTAATATTATTTATAACTAAATTGAATATTGTCTTCTTGCAATAAAACTGAGTTAGAGGAAGTGCACAAATATATCTGAACACGTAATTACATAAAAGGTGTTCTTACCACAAATCCTGTACAATTAGATTTTTGATAGTTCTGTTGGAAGAAGAACGTTATATTGTTGGAACGCGGGAAGTGGCTACTTTGCATCTAGCATACGCATTCTACTCAAATTTCCCCTCTACGTTCGCAATCGAAAAGATTTAAGTTTGAATCAATTTCATAAACATAACGTTCTATAATATCAAGTGACCAACAAATATCGTGTAAGCTTGATAATGTTGGCATCAACTGTTTATGAACCTAACGATTAGTGCCAAAATCTAATCACATAATTGGTTTTTTAAATTATTTCACTTATTGGCCAATGTTTCCCTGTTGTGTACGCTTAAGATTATTAACTCGCTTTAACATAATTTTGATGCAAAAAAGTGTACTAAAGTTACGAATCTTATGTTTTTAATAAAAATTTCCTATGTACTTCAAAAACCATACACAAGTTGGTATTTAGGCTACTCTTTAAGTAAGTGATTTTGACAGTATTTTGGCAATTTTAGAGCTGTTGTAGAGGATATACGCCTAATATAAATATCTACCTACTCATTTTTCTAAAGATAAGAGAGCTGTTACGGACGATTTAGCTCTGCCTCCTTAACTTTACACAGTTTCCCACAACCGTACAATACAGATGATGGATTGTGTTTTATGAATAGACAGGGAATAGACAAACTTTATGGCATAATTTATATCAGATGTTGCTTAACAATCCTTAATATTATCTCTTCTATTATTTCTCAAAATAAATCAAATAAATCCTTGGTAGTTGCCGTTTAAAAAGTAATGCAATTAGGGATGATTGAGGTATTTTGAGAAACTATTAGTTATGCTACGATTTAAAAAATTTTCTGATAAACTTAGAGAAGGAGTGGAAATGTACTCACAAGAACCAGTCAATGACAATGATGATGGACACGTCGCTTGGTGGCAGACCTATGGAGTCGAGCACCATGACCAAGGACACGATGCCAGACTGAGGGATTCCTGCTAATCCCATAGTTGCCAGGGTCGCTTCAAACTACATCACAGAAATAAAATTGTTTCAGGGACATGTAATACTTTCAAATTGAAATTCAAATAAAATAAAACTTATATATTCAATTACTGTTTTTTTTAATCCTGTTATATTTACTTGGTGGATAACTGGGTTTTGGTGTATATGATAAATACATCACAACATAATTCGGTGAAAATTACATACATTCATCGCTTACTAGTAAATCAAACTAAGAAGATTGAGTTCCAACGGTAATGCCTTAAAAATTGAACTCCATTAATAGTACTAGAGAAAAAAATGTATTGACCAAGAGCTCAAAAAATGTAAGTAAAAAGCCAGACAATTTGCGCAAAAAAAATTATTCCGTATATTAAGTTTACAGTTCAAATTTCATCCTTAACCAACCTGACAATGACGTACTGCCCAATGCTGAGTGGAATATTTCTCAACTGCGCAATGAACAAAGCTGCGGACGCCTCATACAAAGCTGCGCCGTCCATGTTGATGGTGACGCCGATAGGCATGACGCATTTCGTTACTCGAACATCAACATGGTTCTTCTCTTCGACGCATCTCATTGCAACGGGTAAGGTAGCATTACTGTAAGGAAAATCATACAATGTGTATTTAATATTGTATTTAAGTAAGATATGGAGATCCCTATAACTACATACATAGTTGTATATCTGATTAAATAGCACAACTGAAAAATGGACAGTGAAAATTCATACCAGAAATGGAAATACTGAACATAACATGTTTATGAATGTGTTGGTAGCCTCCAGGGGAGCTCATATAAATGATAATATTCATTAAAAAAGCAAGCTTGGATGAGATAATTATAGTGTTAGGGTAAACAAAATTATATATCAGGCTTTTTTTTTCAAGAGACAGGAAGGTTAGATAGCCAGAGAAAAACTATAAATATGAAATATTCTTTGAACGACAATTGCAACTGTGGTATGTGATAGAATTAAATGTTACGTACTTCAGACATACGCCATTGCAGAACTATGTGACATGGGAAAACACTGATAATGACAAAACATTCACGAAAACAAGCCAAGTTGAACAACTGTTGTCAAATAAGTAATTAAAAATGTATAATTATCTCGCAAACAGTTAAGTCAAGTATTCTACCAAACTAAACGAAACAAAACAAAACGTAAAACAAACGAATGAGTAACACAGATAAGAAAAATATACAAATTCACACAAAAAATTGTTGCAAATGATAAATATATGTAACCAGACCACACAACAAGGTCACCACAGATGAGTTCACTTTGTTCTTTTGTTAGTTTGTTTCTCGTCCTGTTTTTTAGTTTGGTAGAACTCTTGACTGAATTACTTGTGGAATTATTGTTACGTTTCAAATAGCTATTGACAACAGCTAGTTTTGGCTTGTTTTCATATATGATTTCAGTGTCATCACCTGTATTTTTCTTGGTGAAATTACTCTGCAATAGCGTATGTTCGATATTATTAATTAGAAGTATCTTCAAAATAGGCATGGCAAAGATTAGTAAATAGTAAGGGTCACTTAAAAATATGGGTGTGGACGAGAACGAGAAGGAGAGAGAAATAGAGATATTGAGGTAGAGTGGTAAAATAATTATTACTATGCCGACTTTCTCTGCACATTTAGCAAAATATTTAATTTATGTTATATTTAATTTATGATGATTATAATTGTACATCACTGGCTTCCTTTCTGAAACGAGTCACATTATCAGCTGAACAGTGAACTTTTTCCCAGATGTACAATTTGACGAAGTTAAAAAGGCCAATGAAATAAAATAAGTAAATAATACAATATATATGGAATCCATTTTGGAACTCGAACATTTGTTTGGGTAACTAAACAACTCCGCCAAAAGATATTATTGTAAGTAGAATGATAATGGGAAATCTGGGGCAAGGGATTCAAGGCAGGGGTCAGGTGGTGGCCGGTCGACATGTTGTGACGACACCCAACCGCGCATGTTGGGTCTGCGTGACCTTGACCTTGACATTTTACATTGACGTTGACCCCGTTCATATTACATTAGATAACCTTAAACACGAAAAATACAAAAAACTGCAGTAAAAATTATAAAAACCTAATAAAAAAAATATATAATAAAAAATTAATTTTTTTTTAAATAATTAAAATATATATATACATGTAAGAGATCCGGAGATCGATGGCAGGTGGATCAACTAAGCTCCCGACACGACCGGCCGTCGCTATGTCATCCAGTGTCCATCTCATCAGTCATGTCAGATTTTAATGACCTCGAACTTAAACCTTGACATTGAATGACCTTGAAGCCAAAAAATTCTAAACTTGCCAAAAAAATTTCTCCAAAAATTCAACCGTTTCCCAAAAAATCCTTCACACTTGACTCAAGGACCCAAGACACAAGAATCAAAATGTCTGACTCAAAACCCTTCACTTAAGACACAAGAATCCAAAATGCTTAACACAAAAACCTTCAAACAAGACTCAAGACTCAAGAGCCAAAACTCAAAATCCAAGACCCTCGACAAGAAATTAAAATATTTAAAAAATTTAAATTTCGAATGTTTGGACATAACGAGTCCCGGAGCCGAAACCGGCATCATTCTCTGTCATTCCGGTATTTCGGCCGCAATGTTATGACGTCACCGAACCACCATATTGAATCCAAATTAAAATGAACTACACATTTGACCTTGACCACATTGCATTGAATAACCTTGAACCCATAAGTTCCAAAAAATTTCACAGATATTCTAAAAATAGCAATACATTCTAAAAAATTATTTGAAATATTTATAAAAAAAATTGATTAGATTTTAAAAAGTTATTCAAAACTATCATAAAAAATTTGTTTTAAAAACATGCGTTTCTTTNATATTCTAAAAATAGCAATACATTCTAAAAAATTATTTGAAATATTTATAAAAAAAAATTGATTAGATTTTAAAAAGTTATTCAAAACTATCATAAAAAATTTGTTTTAAAAACATGCGTTTCTTTTTATTTGTCATTTGTTTTCATTTTCAACACTTAGGTGGCACTGACGACTCAACCCCACTATGTTAGATCTAAATGACCTTCAACTTGACCTCACATCTCTGATGTTGCACATAACCTTGCATAACCTTGAAATAAAAAAAATTCTACATTTTTGTAAAATCCAAAAACTTCCAAATAAATTAAAATAATAATAATAAAAGTCTTGTTTTTTTATAAATATTTCGATCAATCGCGCAATATTTCCATAAAACAGCACCACAATAAGCACAGCAATCAGCACCACAGTCATCAACGCATGAACCACAATCATCACCGCATGCACCACAATTAGCACCGCAATCGGAAACGCAATCATCACCGCAATTGGCACCACAACCAGCAATGCAATCAGCAATCCACACCAACCCACTCCAATCCATACACAAATACACACACCAATCCACACAAATTGATACCCAATCGTTAGCAATCCTCCACCGCAATCCATAGCAATCTATGACAATCCTTCGCAATACTCCTCCACAATACACAACAACCGACGCCAATCCTTCGATCAATCCTAACACTTGGATCAATTCCAATCCTTCAAAAAATACCATTCCTTCGCAATCCTCCTCTATAATCCACAGCAATCCATGAAAAACATTCGATTAATACCAAACCTTGGATCAATACCAATCCATCGATCATTCCCAATCATTCGATCAACTCCAATCCTTAGCAATCATCCTTCGCAATTCACAGCAATCCACAGCAATCCGTCGATCAATCCCAGTCCCTTGATCAATCCCAATCCTTCGATCGATTCTACGACTAATCCATCGGTTTGTCCCCCCCCCCATATTTATATAAATTACATTCGTTCGCCAACTATCCCCCAATTTAACATTTCGGCAGAATTAATTATTTGTATGCAATCCACTACCAATACATTTTGAACTTAAGTATTTATTATAGTTCTATATACATATATCTCCGTTAAAAGTCGAGTGCTTATAGAACCACTTTAAATTTTTAAGGGGAAAATGGACACAACACACAAAAATAAATACAAATCCATATCATATAACAATAAAATATTATTTTTTAATTACCATTTTAGAAGTAAGCAGTTCATTACATCTTGCGATGTATCCCCAATCCTTCAGTTCACTAATGATTGAAGATATCGCCTTAAAGTACAAGTGATACCAGCTTTTTTAAGGTCAATAACATATCTGTGTCTATCAACATGATCAGTCGGGTCTTCAGAAAATAGGTAAATCGTATTCTCGGCGTCTTCTGCCTTATCCATGTCGCTTGTTACAGCAAATGTGTCTGAGGGGTGTGTCAGTGCATCGATAAAATCGCCATCATCTTCTTCAGCACAATCACTGTCTTCATGTTAATTTTCATAAAAGCTCTCTTCATGGTCATCCTTACCTCCTGTTTTGCGTTCTGTATGAAATTTTCTTTTATATGTAGCAGGAGTTATATTCTCATCAGTATTTAGAGCCGAGGATCGTTTAATTTGATGTTCGTCAACTCAACAAGACAGTTTTGCAAGCGTTAATTCCACACAAACCGACTCTACTGCACTCATTTTGCCTTTAGCAACTGTCACATCACAATCTCCAGTCGAATTAGTATCCATCGATGCAGCAAGAGGTATTCGTGGCAACACTCGCTGACTCCCAATAGACGAATCCTTTAAGATCTCGTAACATTTTTTTAATGTATCGCCTGGCATAAACTGCATGGGGCCAATCTCGTAATATTTTATCGCGCGAAAAGGACTCTTCGTCATGCCGACGAGCATTTTGACCATAGTTGAAAACTCGACCGCAGAATTGGCACTGGCGACAAACAGTTAGTGAAAATGCAGGTCGCCACTCCATGGTCGCTGAAGTAAAAGGCAGTCCTTCGCATTCACAATTCATCTTCTTAGTATGACGAGAGAGCGCTTCCAAATAGATGTTCACCACACCGTATCAGAAAGCCAACCGTAATTTTTAGCTGTGCCCACAACAGGTCTGACACCATAAAATTGATATGTAAAAAATATAGGTGCACTCTGAGAAAACCAACATATTCGTTCACAAAAGAAGAAAGCACATTAATACCAACATTAAAAACGTGTTATTTAAATATGCTTGTAGGCATATGAATATATAAATATATAAATAAATAAAAAATTAATATCTTATTTATATATGCATAATTGTACCAATACATAGTATAAAAAGGAACTCAATGGCGCGCGTCTGTCTGTCTGTATGACTGCGCTAATCTCGAGAACCACTGAACGGATTGGGTACGGTTTTAACTGCTATAATCTGCATTTATCAAGGAAGGTTTGCGTGTATTAAAAATTTCCCTAAAACGTATACGAGTTGAGCACTAACGATATTAGTGAATCCAGTCGGGAAAACAGTTTGCCGGCAGCGCTCTCTCATTGAATACGCTGCCTAATCCTTTAGAGATATAACCGAATCATGTACGAAATAATGGTGTATAATTAAATGCTTTACAAAAAGGTCAACAGCAGCATATATCTATCATTAAAAGATAAATAGCAATAAGCGTATTTACAATTTAAATTACATAATAAATACAAACGTAAAATCCACTGTCTTTTCTAACTACAGCTAGCACTCAAAACAAACATGAAAGTGCTTATGTCTTCAGAAGATAACAGCATATTTGCTGAAATGCTACTGAAAGTCGGAAATTGAGAGCTTCCGATAGATTGTGGGAAAATTTCTCTCAATTATCATATATGTGGTTTAGTCACTGACCACCAACAACTGATAGATTACTTGAAAAACATAACCTTTCAAATAAGACACTATCGTGGTTCAAAGAAAGAGTAATATTATCGTCTACTAATGAAAAAGTAAAAAAAAAAATTAATTAGTGATCGCAAAATTTCATGCTATATTGAAAGTTGGAGGTCCCATAATTTTATTGCGAAATATAAATCCACCGAAATTATGCAACGGGACTCGAATACAAATAAAAAGTTAAAAAGTTGTCTTATTGAAGTTACTATTCTAACTGGCTGCGACATTGGAGAAACTGTTTTAATGCCTATAATACCAATGATTCCCTCGGATTTGCCTTTAAGTTTTAAAAGAGTCCAATTTCCAAAAAGAGTTTGTTTTGGTATGACCATAAATAAGGCACAGGGTCGAACACTTAATGTGGCTGGAGTGGATTTGAGAGGAGCGCGTTTTTCACATGGACAACTAAACATTGCCCATTTGCGTGTCACGTCAAATAGAAATTTTTTTGTGCTGGTGGCCGGAGGCAAAACGATTAATATTGTACACAGAGACATTTTCTAAACCACTCTCATATAATATTGTTATATTAGAGATGTATGAATGCGGATAAAGCGAAGGAGGTAGGCATGTCAAGATCGTGGAAAATGGAGGTCCATAATCTCTGGCTACCCCTCTGGGAGACAGACGTAATGTGTGTGTATGTATGTAATATATTATAGTAGTTTACTATCATATAATATTGTAATTGTCTTTTCCCAATTAATTTATTAGTGTATCACTGTAAAAACTAATATGTACCCGGACGAAGCCGAGCCGGGTCACTAGTTTAATATAGAATACAAAACAGGAGGTAAAGATGTTCACGAAGAGAGCATTGATGAAAATGAACATGAAGACATTAATAGTGCTGAAGACGATGATGGCGATTTTCTCGATGTACTGACACACCCCTCCAACTCATTTGCTGCAAAAAGTGACATACAGAAGGCAGAAGACGCCGAGAATACTGGTTACTTATTTCCCGAAGACCCGTCTGAACTTGTTGATAGCCTCAGATCTTTGACTGACCTTCAAAAACGCGGGTACAATTCGCACATTAACGAAATATCTTCAATCATTAGTAAACTGAAGGATCGGGGATATATCGCATTATGTTAGTATCTGCTTTCTTCTAAAATTGTAATTAAAAATAATAATAAATTATTAGATAAACATTGGATTTTGCTTATTTTTGTGTGTTGTATCCTTTTTTCCCTCGCAATTTTAAAATGGTGCTATGACCACTCGACTATTAATAAAAGGAAAGATCTGCATATAGAATGATAATTAAGACTTTAGTATAAAAATTAATGGATAGTGGACTGCATACAAATCATTAATTCAGTCGATATGTACAAACTTGAAGACAGATGGCGAACGAATGTAATTTCTATAAATATGGGTGGCGGATAAACCTATGGATTTATCGAACGATTGGAATTGATCGGTGGATTCATCGAAGGATTGGAATTGATAGATGGAATGGCATGGATTGCTGTGGATTGCAGAGGACGACTTCGAAGGATTGGGATTTACCGAATTATTGGGATTGATCTAATAATTGGGGTTGATCGAAGGATATGCATGTGTTTGCTGTGAATTGTGGAGGAGGATTGCGAATTATTGTCGAGTATTGCTATGTATTTCGGAGGGGGAATGCGAATGATAGGCATGGATTGGTGTGAATTGATGTGAATTTGCGTGGATTGGTGTGTGGATTAATGTAGGGAGTGGAGTGGATTGGTGTGGATTGTTGATTTCGGTGCCGATTGCGGTGCTGATTGCGGTGCATGCGGTGCTAATTGCGGTGCTTTTTGATAGAAAGATTGCGAGATTAATCTTAAGATTTATGAAAAAACAAATCTTTAATATTTTCTTTTATTTTTTAATATTTTGTTGGTACTTTTCAGATTTTATAAAAAAATTTAGAATAAATTTTTGTATTCAAGGTTATCCAAGGTCATGCACAAGGGGTCAATGTCACTGCTGTGAAGTCAAGGTGAAGGTCACCTAGATATAACATTGTGGTCAGAGTCGCCAATGCCACATAGGTGTAAAAAATGTAAACACATGACAAATGAAAAAAAATTATATTGTGGGTGGAGAGCATTCGACAGAATGAGTATGCTTGAGGAGACTGCCGACTAATTAACCAAAGAGAAACATTGGTAGGGGAGGGAAAGTTCATACCAATATGATTTATTGCAGGAGGTTCAGTCGTCTGCTGGACATGGTGCTGGTGGAACCTCCGGAAATGTAAGTATTTAAAATAGATTTTTGATTGTAATTTAATTAATTTTTTTATAAATTTGTATAAAATTTTTAATATTTTTTTGCAATTTTTAAGAATTAGGGTATTTTTAGGAATTTTTTATTCAAGATCATTCATTGTGGCGGGGTCAAGGTAAAAGGTGAATTTCAAGCACTGTCGGATTTAATTAGGTGGTAGGATGACGTCATAACATTGCAGCCAAAATACCTGAATGACAGTTCATGATGCCGGCTTCGGCTCCGGGCCCCCTTATGTCCAAATAATAGAAATTTCAATTTTTTTAAACTTTTTAATTTCTGGTAGAGGGTACGGTGGTAATAAATCTTGATTATTGAGTCTTGGTCTTGAGTCTTTAGTATTGGGTATTGAGTTTTGAGTATCGTGTCTTGAGTCAAGGGTGTTGAGTCTTGGGTCAAGTGTCTTGAGACTTGGGTCAAGGGCCTTGAGTTTTGGGTCAAGGGTCTTAAGTCATGAGTCTCCAGATTGAGTCTTGGGTCAAGTTTCTTGAGTCATGAATATTGAGTCTTGAGTCAACTGTCTTGAATATTGAGTATAGGGTCTTTGAGTCAAGGTTATTGAGTCGTGAGTCTTCAATCTTCGGTCTTGAGTCTTAAGTCAAGTTTTAAAGGTTTTTTTGGAAATTTGTTATAATTTTTTGGAAATTTTTTGGGATATTTTGGAATTTTTCTGATTCTACTTCATCCAAGGTCAAGGTCATCAACATCTAACATGGCTAACGAGATGGACATTGGCCGACCTGGTGAGGGCGATTGTGTCGAGAGCTTGGTCGATCCGCTGGTCATCGAACCCGGACCTCGTACATGTATTTCTTTAAATAATTTTTAAAAATACTTTTTAATTTTTTGAGGTTTTTATCATATTTAAGGATTATATAATTTTACTGCAATTTTTTTATTTATTGAGTTCAAGGTCATCTAAAGCAATGGGCACTGGGTCAAGGTCAAAGTTAAATTTCAATGTCACGCATACCCAACATGGCAGTTGGGTGACGTCACAACATGGCGGCCGGCCTGCGCCTGGCACCTACTCCTAAATCCTTTGTCTCAGATTTCCCATAATCATTCTACTCTGTCAAAAGAAAACGACGAAGGCATCAATAAAATACTATTATTATTATTTTTTTACATTTTAAAAAACGTTGAACAAATTAACGAAATATTAAAAGGAATTTTCATGGTTTGAGTTGCAAACTATTTGTTACTACGTTATTCTTGAGTGCATTAAAATGCCAGACTTTGTATGAATAACTAACATGTATATGAAAAATTTCGTGCATCTTTAATATAACACTGTCCAAGAAAAATTTTCAGTTGTATAGCCTGCTGAAAACTGTGGTAAAATTTCCATATGTCCTCATTTTATGAGTTCGTACGTTTATTTAAGAATATATTAGTTATCATCACATCTTTAAGTATCTAACACACTGCAAAATAGCAGTATCTTTAATACAAAAATGTTATTCCCGGAGGCTGAGAGAAGACGGTGTTTTTCATTAATCATATTGAAATGAAACTATATCTGCAGTTATAATGAGATTTAGCATAAACTCACAACCTGACATAGGATCTTCGTAAACCCGGTTCCTAGTGTATTAGCATGCTTGAAGTTTACGTCAATAACAGATGTCGTGTGTGGTCTGAAAAGAAGCCAGAGTCAGAGTTTTCACAAAACCAAATATTGTAGAGACAAAAACCAGTCAGCTTGAAGATTTCTGCGAGATTTTTCTGGCGGTGTTATCACCTCCAGCCAGCAGACTGCAACATCTTTGTTTTATAGTGCATTACATTCATATTAATGATACAATACCAACATAGTATATATGAAGACCAAACTTTTTTTTCGCTCTAGAAAGTTTATTTCACATTGGCCAAATTTAAACGAAAAAAATTAATTCCCAAAATGCCAAATGTTTTTAAAGTTGAAAATATTTACTAACAAATGACAATAATCTATAAAAATTGCAATATTTCTAATAATATAATAATAGTAAGACCTCTTAACATTTGGTTATTATTCGCACTCGCCCATGCTATTTGTATAGAGCTGTCCGGCATTGGTCTCTATGTGTGTGTGACTGAAGGTATGTAAAATAAGGCACGTTAATTTAAATTTCATAAAGTAACTATTCCTTTGTGGGAGCATATAGGCAAGTGATACTTGTGGATAACGTACATGGACGACGTACCGAAAGCAATGACCAATGCTTCCATGAGGTTGTACAGATATCTGTAGGGCTGCTTCCTAGTTGCGATGAAGTAGTAGAGCGGTATGGCTACGAAACCGTGCAGGAAGAGCGCGAACAGTATCGTCATCAGATACCACCCGAGCTGCTGCACCAGCGTTGCCATGCTCTCGATCTCCATGACCCGTGACGTCACCATTGACGCCACTCCTATCGGTGCTAACCTGCGGGAAATATCTCACGTGATCGTGCTCCGTCCGGAAAGTGTTAACAACGTAATAAATGCAAATCTCCATGTGACAAGCTTCAGATTCCATTACCGAACGTATCGGATGCTAGGGTTAGAAGTTCCTTACGCGTTATTTCATTTAGCCAGGAAAATGAGAGGTACCATTGCATAGATTGCTGTCTATTATTTAACATTTAAAAGTACGACATAGTTATTTTTAATTATTTAGTTTGAAGCATTTCAGTAACTATGAACTAGCGAAAGAAGTGACCGTTTTTCCTAATAAGACACATTTTCCGCTCCACTGCAAAAACAAACATAAAAAAAAACATTAAAATGGTATTGAAGCTTATATGTGATATGCCTTAGGACTTGATATAGGCTATTCACTGATAATTAAGCACTTTTTAAATCACTCTCATTTCGAAAAAAATGTCAACAAATGTATTTCATTTGAGCCTTAGACGTTTACTTCCGAGATCATTGGAATCTACACACTGTTTATTACATACATGGCACTGTTTCGTTAAACGTTAGTTATCGGGTAAAACATGGCTGTAATAAAAATGTTACTAGGGCCTCAAAAGTGCTCACTTAACCGTGAACAGCCTATAATCATTATTGTCTTGGAATTTTTTTGTGCTTTTGAAACACATCCCTTCTAACGTGTGTCGTTAACCGTAACAAATAGAATTTTCAGTCACCTAGCTGAAGAAATAACAGAGAGTTTTTTTCGGCTTATGACACACATGTATTGAAACATGAAATAAATAAATGTGAAACGATTTGCATAAAACTTAAAAGGTTTTCATTAATTTTGGAAATTATGTGTATTTATAACATATTCACAAGAAAAAAATTAATTATTTTACAAATCTAGTTTTTGTACACATATTAAAAACATATTTCTTTGTATTTTGTTTTTACAAAATAATTGAAATAATTACTAGTATATTTACTTTCACTAACTAGAAAATTTTGAAGAATAACTTTTAGTATGAGGTAGAAGAGCAACAAAAGTGAAATTTATTGATGTTCGTAAATGTTACTTTTTTTTATAAACACGCTTACTATGCTTATACACAGGATGTCGCAATTTGTTATTACATTTTTCTGGTTTCCGTTATCTTTGTTTCAATTTGCTTAGCTTTTAGAATATAGCCTCGGGCTGGTTTGTCGAAGATACCAACACTGATATACATATTTGAAATATCAGTAGCAGGTTTCGCTAGATAATGTGTGATGTTTTCCTGATTTCACATACTCTGAGATGGGAAGAGGGTACTTTCGGATTGTATAAATTTGGCCAAAAGTGGTTGTCCCATTTGCCTCTTGGCCAATCAGGAAAGATATTTCTTTTGTTGTCCAATTAAATTTTTGACATCTTTGAAAGTAAGAATATATACTCAACAAATGGTAATTGAAATGCTCATTTAATTTTGATAAACTCAGGGGTTTGACGCTGCCAAATCACTGACAGCCAGACACTGTTTTAAGTGCTATATAAAAAACCATTTGATTATTAACTGGTCAGTCAAAACAAAATGATCATCTCACCATAAGGCCCATCTCGTGATCCCCATTGTAGCATTCGCAAGGCTGTCGAACAGTTCGAGCAGTGGCCTTCCTCCTTCCTCCATTTTAGATATTGATATGCTTAGAGCTATGGCGAAAATGACCAAGCCGATGTTGTTGGTGCCGTCAGTGAATTGACCTCCGATCTTCCAGTCGTACACCGTTAAATTTTTGCCAGCAGCTGCGGCCTCTGGAAATTTTAACATTTAAATCACTTATTATTGCACATAAATTATTTTCAATATATAATATGTTTATAATTGACTACTAACTGCGAAGTAAATCCCTCTTATCTTGGCACACATAAAGTAAATAACATTGTAAGTTGTGCGGAGTATACATTTCTACAATAAAAATTCAGAATATTAACGGAGGCTATTAGAGTAAATAAAAGCTAGGTATTAAGGCGGCCGCCTACCTGGCACTTGAACTGCGTGCAGTGTGTTTGTAATCCCGGTTTTAAAGGCAACCAGTAAACATGCGCCCAAATTTCTTATCTACGAAAAGGAAACACATTCCAATATTAGTCGTCTATGGTACCTTAAAAAAATCAAGGACATTGGAAATATTATTTTAATCCCCTCCAACGTGGCTGAAAACGGCTTTTTCAGACTGCTGTTCCTCAACATATACGAACCGGAATGAGATAAAACTACTATAGAGGACTGCATTGGCCTTAACTTCAATGTCGAGTACAGTAAATAAAATGGTAGGGTCGCCGCTTTAAGACCCATATTTGAAGCGGTACGATGGGAACACTGCACGCGAGTTCACAATTCTGCGCATAGAGGCGATATCGAGTTACATACGCCAGATGCCGTCGTCCGTAGCGCAAAAACAACCCTCACTAGGCGACAGCCTTAACCATTCAAACCCCCGAGTCTAAGATTAGATGATTTAATCTCAAAGCCTGATTAGGGGCATCTCTATTTTCGGTTTAAATTCACATTTCTAAAAAAAGAAGTATTGAATTTAGTGCTAAGGTCAAATAGAAATTTGTGAATACCTTTAGAAAAACACATTCTAAAGGTTTCATATATAAAATTTTCTCGACTGTCTTCATTGTATTATGTTTATTTCAGATCAGAAAATGCAATTCATGCACATAGGAGGTGAGGATATTATATAAATGCCTAAATTTACTACTGAAAGAGCAACAATCACTGCTATCAGTAGACAAGTTAAATTTTTTAGAGAAATATAATCACAGCTTACAGAACGAGCAGCTGGAGTGGAGAGGAAAGGTTTGTGCGGCTCTTAACACTGAGCACTTGACAGCCAATGAGAATTAAGATAAGTTAACATACATGAGTAACGGAATTAAGGGGTTGTGGAAAGCAAGTTCCCCGAGAAAATTCACCGCCCAGCGTTATTGTTTGGCACGATTCCCACTTGCTAGAATCAGGGAGTGACCCCGTCGGGAATCGAACCCGGTTGGTCTTGATGGAGGCCGCTGCTCCACCGCGGCCCATACGAGCAACTGGAAAGGCCCAAGATAAACTACATGTAAGCTTTTCAAAACTTATTTTGTTTAATAATACGTTATTCCTTCTAGACAAAGAGAGAGGGTGTGGAAACTCTTGTTTAAAGATATTTTAAGGAAATAATGTGACATTATGTTTAACACAGGCAAGATTTAGTAAAACTGTAATAATTTCCTAACAGGAAAACAAGAGTACGTAATAACACGTAAGTTTTCTCTTGAGTACACATACATTTTTAACATATTAGGGGTATTGCTTGGCTGCTAAATTTCATATTGTGGGAAAAAACACTATAAAACAAATAATGAAAATAAGGTAATTCTAATGAACAAAACGGACTTATCAGTAACCGATGATGTAAAAGTACAAAAAATTTGGGGATTCAAAAACATTTTTTTGCCAAATCCTGTATGTAAATGTAGGCCACACAACATTTATGAGTCAATGGTTGGCTGCTGACCTATGTCGCAGGCATAACACATTATCTGTTTCGAACATTAAACATCAATTTCGTGTGAACCATTTATTGATACAATATCCATACTACTAACGTACTGTAAGCCTAACAATTAGTGGTACACGTTGTTAACATTAAGTGTTTAAATGTCTTCCACCGTCACTTGTGCAGTGGACCCAGCAGCCAAAAATTTACCTACGTTTGTAGTGTGGCCAACGTGTGAGGGACTGTAACGCTGGACCGAAATTTCGTGGGTGTTTTGAACGAAAACGGTGAGTCCTACGCACTTGCTACAAGAGGACCATACTTTTTACGTAAATAATACTTCTCAATAGGCCAGCATCAAACATTATAAAATCACAACAGCACAAAAGTTGTATACAATAAGAGGGTGCCCCCCCCCCCCCCNTGTTTGCTGTAGGTAAAGGATCCGAATAACAGAAAAAAAATTTCGGAGTATTGTGATTTAATGTTATTTAGTTTCCGATATTTCGGATGATTACTGCTTTCGAATTTGATTTTCAAGGGGTCATTTCTCCCTTAATATTGCATGTGGGTACAAAGTGTCTTGTATATTTTCTACTTAAATTTTCATAAGGAATTACCTCCCGGAGTTTGTCGATGATTTTTAGACACACNTTTTTATATATCTAGTTATGGTAACGGAGTGAAGTATATAATTTTCTTGGTTTTTGGTTTCCTTTCTGTTTCACAGAAACTGTGAGTAAAAAAGACACTTCTCCCCCCAGTTGGTAAAACTGTTACGGAAATCATATATATAATATTAAACCCTCCTGTCGACATAAATTTTATAATTTTCTTGTTTGAAATAAGTAACATTCAGATGGTATTTTCTTCCTAATTCTTATTTTTGCAAATTTTTTAAAATTTAAACGTAGTTTTTTTAGAAAGGCAATTTTGTTACTATAAGTATTATATAACCTTCAATGTAGACTTATGTATGAACATTGTTATAAAAATATTTCTGTAAAAAAGTACAAACAAAAATTTGTAGTTTTCCGGAATAATTTTTTAATTAAATTAGTTATTTTGAAAAGCATAATTTTTTTTAATGTCTAAAGTAAGTACTCTTTACGGACTAAATTGTCTTTTGTGGTGAGACTTTGAACATGTTATCTTTAGCACTTATTCTGAATAATAATTAAACTTCTTTAAACCTATGTTAAAAGAAGAACTTTGAAAGAATACACTCTATTACTAGCTGTTAAGTGACTTGAAGAATTACACACATGAGTAGTTTTATATATCTCTCTAGTTTTCACGAACATGTGACCACCTTATTTTACTAACCTTCGTATTCTTCAGGTGTTGGCTCTATCAGAACTGATTGGTACTGGAAAAGAATAGACGTTAGTCATATTTTTATTTACAGCCATCAGAGACTTATGAAATTCCCATTCCATAAATAATTTTTTGAATGCGGGTGCACTAGTAAATTTAATTAAATTAATTCTTTTCACACTAATAGATAAACTGAAGCAAATAAAATTTACCAATTATATAATACTATTATTTTACGAGGGACAGTCTAACAGTATTATTTCAGACTCTGGAAAATACAGTCAAACCTGATAAATTTTGGAACATATTTATTGCAACAGTTGCACAATAGTTACTTTATCAAACAGTCACCTGCATTTTACACATTTTCGGTAATGAGGAAGAGTTTTTTCAATGTCCTCTGTATACCACACCGTATTCATTAGCGCAAGTCCGCTTGCGATCACCGTTTGTAAGTTTTCATCGTTAGGAAGTCACTGACCGTCTATGTTGATTTTCAGCCTAAGGAAAATATGAAAATCACTTGTAGCATCAGTACGACGGATGAAAAAAAAATTGTAATGCACAACAGTTCGTCGTGCTTATTTACGCAGGCTTCCAAGAAAGTTGAAGGCTAACGACAAATATTAGGGTACATTTATCACAGAAAATAGAGGTTATTTGGCAATGAATCTCTCACTCACTTTCACTTTGTGTGGTAAGAAAATACAAATAACCGCTTGAATTTTACAGCCACACACCATGGACCATGTTTCCTATATACTTGCAAGGAGCATCCGAACAGCTGCTACGTAACGTCCTTACCAGACTGCCGGAGTGTTACCAGAAGAGTAAAATTAACATTTTAAACACTCCAGGAAGCAGTTAGATGTCTTTCGTAGAGAGAAAAAAAAAATTACTAATGAACTGACCATCTTATTTTATATACATTAATTATTTTTCGCTCTATATCTTTATAGACTGCCTGAACATGTCTAATTAATTATGCTAGACGTATTTCTCTTTTGATAAATATACACAGATATATATGCATGAGCTTTTTGGAGTAACAGCAAAGTTTTTTGTCATTTACGTTACTCTCNTGATAAATATACACAGATATATATGCATGAGCTTTTTGGAGTAACAGCAAAGTTTTTTGTCATTTACGTTACTCTCCTAAATTGATACTCTGAATTCACGGCATACTACTTAATTGCTACTTTAATCCATTCGCGGTTACCTCCAACTCATATAATGCCCTACTGAAATCCTTATTCCAAGATATTCCTCAGTCCTATAAAAACAAAGCTTAATAAAATCTTGAAAATTACTTCGAAGGGACAACGCGCAGCGTTCGTGTGCACTCAGTCTAATAATATTTTGCTTAAGAACAATTTCCTACTAAACGTTACCAACACAAATGTTTCTCTCTATTTTAATTCATATTGATTACATGTAAAATAGTAAAATTTGTATATTAACTATAACTAAAAGTTCTATTTAACTAAAAATCAGGTACTTTCATGTTATCATAAGTATTAAACGCCCACGAAACATGCCGTATTTACGGAAAAAACAAGCATGTCATATATAAAGTGATTTTTCAGAGGTTTGATTCAAAAAGTGCGAAGTAACCGCGAATAGACTAGACTTTATATTTTACTTATAGTTTAACTTGAATCTATCCTGTGTAATCCTGTTCAAATACCAGTATGCTCATTCTGCTTCTTTGTATATAGAATATAAGACTATTTACTTCAAATTATTTTTTGAGATAAGTACTTTGATGGAGAAAGGCATTAAGATCTTATTTCGAAACGTAAAAATTTAAAAAAGGTTACTTATATTTACATGCACAATTCAACTATTTTTGTATCTACTTACGGAAATTTACCAAGGGACTAAACATATTATGTAATCATGAGTCCAAAGATCTATATATTCTTATAATTTAGAATAATATCAATTTCAAATCATGTTGCTAGTTGTAACCAAGCTGAAATTAAATATTATTTTTGAAAACCTTTAAGCAGTAAAACTGAAAATTACTAGCGAGAAGAAATTTGAGAAAAAAATATATTATTTTATAAATAGTTGGTCTTCGTGAGAAACCGTAAACAATAGTTAAAGAAATAAACCAATTAAACTAGGACATTACTGCACATGGCTGGTCTCTCTGGTAAATATATATTGTATAATACAAGACACCATCAATACATGGGAGACGCACTTAACGTAACATAGAAAATAATCTTAAACTAGTGTTAGATTGGAAACCTACGCGTATTGCCCGCCTTCAGATATGGTTAACAACGTGAACGAGACAAATGTGCAGCTGACTGCTCCTCTTCGGCCAGCTGGAAACAGGCCGCCGGGAGATAGGGACTCGGCAGCAATGGAATGAAGACGAGTAAGGAAGTTAAGAGTACGTTGAGAGAAACCCCACCTACTTGCGCCACGGCAGTGGCTTATATATACCTACCCTTGCTATACATCCTTGTACCAGATTAGGAGGAAAGATATTCCTTAAACAAAAACCAAATATTTTTACAAAATTAATATTTTAATTATTATTTTCTTGCCACATTTGTTTACTTTAAATATACTCCAATTAAATTGAAAGCTTTCTTTCATTTTTTAATATATGCAAACATCTAAAGTATCAGGCTGTAAAAATAAGCACAAGTATAAGTACAAAAATGTTGGGCTTAATAAATCTTTGCTATGAATTATTTGTGCATGTCATCGGTCATTTAATTTTAACTCTACGCATGTTTTCAGAAAACAAGTAATTTTGATTTCCGTACTTTCTCTTTGCTTACATTTTGTCTGACAACTGCAGTCACTTCGCAAAACCTGCGGACCGCGGTGGTGTGGTAGTCAGACTGCTCATCTTCCACTTAGGCAAGCCGGGTGCAATTCCCGGGCGGCTCACACGGATTTCCACACGTGAGAAACCTTCGGGACGTTGCCGTTGTCCAGTGGAATTTCTCAAGGCACTCCTGTTTCATCCCACCCATAAGTCCACCGATTCTCAATCGTCACCTACTTTCACCTTCATTGGTGCTCAACACCTCGCCGTTAAGAGCCGGCCAGAACTTCTCAATGCATATTCATACAACTCTTGAGACGAGATTATCCCCAAAATGAGTCTGACCGCAAAATACCAAAGCGAATGACATAAGCTATGTACATGATTAAGATTGACGCTGGTTAGCAGGTTTTACATTTCTGGAGTGATGTAAGTAAAGTGAACTACATTTGATATTTAATAACTTTTTTACTACACAGCTACTCTACACAGAACTTGCAGGTTGAATGGACATTTGTCCTCGTGGTGTGATCGATAAGCCCTTTGGTTTGCAAACAGAGAATTTCTATTTGTAAATCTCTGTAAGAACTAGAATCAAATAAAGAAACAAAATAAGTTCGATATTTTTGTTATTTATTTCAAGAAATTTTAGCAAAAGCTCTATGTTGAACTAAAGTATTTTCATCGAAAGACGAAGATGACATAAAACAGTGTATTTCCATATTAGTAAAGCGAAACATTTGTCCATTATTAAATTGTCTTATGCGCCAGCATAAAAGAATTAAACCTTTCCTATGAAACATACTTTTAATTAAAAACAAACTTTTGAAAACCGTGCAGATAAACACTAGTTGTATTTAATTTATTAAATGTAACTGATTTTTGTTTTGATTGTACAGAAATCCTATATAAATGTTTTGTTGAATATCACAAATGTGTTAAAATGGAGAGTAGAATGGAACAAATGTCTTCCAGCATAGCACTGCGTATTCAGTGACCATCGTATCTCTATTAGTGACAAACTACAATCATATAAGATAAATACCCAGACCATCACATCAGTATTAGAGTACCTGTGCTGCCGTTAAGTTATTCCGGGATTGTTGATTTCACCCGCGGTCCTGCAGACTTGCGCACTGGATATCCATTCCCAGACAAGCATGTGATCGTTTGCTAAGTACAACGCAACTCTAGTCCGCACCATTACGCTTTTCTTTTTTCTGAAGCCACTGCAAACGAAGATGAAAATTTTAAGGAATCAGGGTTGAATACGTAGAGGTCGGCGCGATCGCATTTCCTGTTCCAGAAATGCTTTTGTTTGAGTCATGGAACTTTAGTTTAACTGACACGTGTCTTTAGATCATGAACAACGAACCCTCTTGCTGTGTCCATGCATGTCTGACAATCAAACTGTCATCCTTTCTGTTTGTCAGTTGAGGGTCGTCCAGAACCTATTGTCTTTGGGTTGGTGTGTTGCTCCCTACCTAATGTAACTGAGAAGTCCTAACGTTCTAATAACGGGCAATGTTGTGAACCATCCACCCTGCTTATCACATCCCTATTATCACGCTTATCGCAAATACTATTAGTAGGACACATTGTTATTTCGTACATTTTCTTGGCAAGGCTATGGCTCATTTTTTACACATGGGAAGTGTCCTGTGTAACACGTGACATGCTCTGTTCTAAGAACTGTTTATATGTAACATGTAAAGAGCGACAGCAGCTTCGTCGTATAATATACGAGTATGCACCGATGAACACAGTTAAAGTCGTTCGCGTATTATTCACCTATGTTATTACTTAACGAAGGTCACAGTTACTGAATAATGTAGATAATGTGCAAATTTTAAGGCGATAACTATGCCTAGGTTAAAATATAAAATAACTTATTGTAAAACAGTAACGTCTTCAATTATTAAGCAAATAATTTGTTAAATTGGCAACACGCAAGCAAAATTTCCAACAAATATTACGCCTTTAATTAATGAGAAATTTTAGGTTAGCAAATGAAAACACATGTTAACACCCTCAATGTAAAATTTTGTAACAAATATGAAAACGTTCCTTTGATAGAGAAATCGTACATGCGCTAAGAATAGCACAGACTTATGAATCACGTTCCTCATCGATTCAATATGCAAGGCAATATATCTCAAAATAATTTGGTTTACAATATTCATTAATGGGATTTAAAGCTATTTCCGTGTCATATGACAGCGTACTGACAAAGAATCACTTACATATTTGGAATATTTACAATATTTTTGCCCCAGAAAAAACATTTATATATATTCATTATTCTTGCTATCAGAAAATATTATATTGTTCTGGAAAATTTATTGAACGAATGCAGTGCAGCGATTTTAAACGTCTTTATAAAATGTTTGTAAGTGGACACCACCCAAAAATTTTAAGACCTTTAAAAATACACTTTTGTTTTTATGGTGTTAACAATACGTGACGGTCTAAAAAGGTCGTTAATTTAAATTCCAGAATATACAAAAAAGGGGAGAAATCATGTAATCATATTGTCCATTATTAAATTGTCTTATACGCCAGCATAAAAAATACGTAAATTGACAAATAAAAATTACTTGGCCCCTAACACCTTTGCACTTATTGGTTTTACGGTGCTATAACCCCAGCGATTTAGTTATTAATGGACAGAAAACTACTCAAGACGAGCCGTTATTTTTAATAGGTATACGTACAAAACAGGAAATTTTCAAAGAAATGAAATAAGCACATCCCAAAATTAAAGTAATGAGACAAACGACGGGGAAAGAATGCACGTGTATTTGACAATTATAATGTGCAAGATCACGAAGGTGTTACAATCAAACACAAGGGGGCAACAGAGCCTACGCGCACGAAAGTCTGGAGGGCGTTGCAAGGTGTTTCAAATACAGGTCTTTCAACGAAACGGTTAAGGTGCGTCGTATGTACTCATCTACGAAAATAACATACACTTCAGACGAGGGCTGTTGAGTTCTTTCAATACGTCACGCACATTGGAAATACCATTTAGGAGTATCCCAAGATAGCCAAAAACTACTTTTTCAAGGCGCAGTATCTCAATATGTACGCGTTTGATACGTACAAATCTAATTAAAGGCCCGGAATTAAAACGTTATATAGATTTTCCACAAAAAAAATTATAAGGTTGTCGCTGAAAATCCCATAGTTACACGCAGTGCAATGAGAACACTGCACGTCAGCTCAAAGCCTTTCGCTTAGCGGCGATGACTCACTTAATGCGCGTGGCAGTGTCGCCCTTATCGTTCTCGCGATTTGCGGCTTCAAACGTGGAAGAAAGCTCTAGGTAGTCGGGAGGCTTAAGGTTTGTATACCGATTCAGGTAAACCTACATACTTTAATTGTGAGTATAATTCCTAGATTTTATATGACATACATCAAATATATACAATAGTGTACATCGGAAATAATTTTTTATTTAATTATTTATTTACGCTGTTAGAATCATTCAAATACGTAAATCAACACCTATGCCTTACCCAGAATTAGAACCCGGAAAACTTCAGGACACGGAATCGGCTTACTCAGACAGATTCCCTGAAGCAGTAAAAGGCAGGTGCTAGTCCTTGCCCGATAAGGAGCAGGTGACATATAGTACATTCACGGTCACTAACAACTTTTTCTGAAGCCCTGCTAAAATTCTACATCCACGATAATTCCTCCACCACATGCAAACAAAGCTTACCCGTGTCTAGAGAATTACTGCTAAGGCACAACGCACCTTATTCGTGCGCACTCAGTGTAGTAATATTTTTCATAAGAACTATTTCTTACCAGGTATTACCAATACACATATTATCTCACTGTTTTAATTTAAACACACAATAAATTAAACAGTATAATTTAATGATAAAATACGTTCAAAGTTTCAATTTAACAAAAATTAAGTTCTTTAATGTAAACACAAGTGTTAAACGCTTGTGATACACAACTTAATAAGGAAACCACCAAACACGCCATACATGGTGTGGTTTTTAAATGGTTCGATTCAATAAGTATGCAGAAGTCGCGAATAGACTATACCTGATGAGGTCGAGGAGCGTGTCGGCGATGGTGGTAGTGCGCGAGACGGCGCCCGACACCTCGGCGAAGCTCCTTTCACCCGGGCGGACGGTGACCGAGATGAGGACGCCGATGGTAACTGCGGTGACGGTGGTGGTCATGTAGTAGGTCATGGCGCGCGCGGCGATCATCCACGACGCCTTGAGGTCGAGCGAGCCGATGGCGGAGATGATGGAGGACACGATGAGCGGCAGAATGAGTGCCTTCAGCATCTGCAGGAACATGCTCCCCGGGAAGCTGATGTACATGCGCTCGCGCTCCGTCCAGCCGCCGGCGCGGCAGTTCTTGAGCACGTCGCCGAGCAGCACCCCGGACGCCACTCCCGCCAGGGTGAGGTATACCAGCGGGTTGCTCCGCGCGCAGCCCGCCGCACGACTCTTCAGTGTCTGCATCGCCTGGAGCACGCGTGCACAAACTTCACAGCAGGTTGTAGTCACCAAATTACCCGCATCTCATATAGGCACGAGGCCGCGGTGGTGTAGTTGTCAGACTACGCGCTTCCCACATAGGCGAACCGAGTTCGAATACCCAGCGGGGTCACTCCCGAATATTCGCACGAGAGAATAGTGCGGGTTTTCTCGGGGATTTCCCGTTTCCCCCGCCTTTTAATTTCGGCGCTGCTTCGTACTCACCTCGCTTCACCATCATCGGTTCTCAAGACCTCGATGTTAAGAGCCGCTAAAATATCTTCTGAAGGCTGTTCACGGTAAGCCCAGCTATTTTAAAAGCCCGTCTTAATGTCTACTTGTATTCACGTTGTGTATCTCTACACATAATGGAAAATTCTCACTGCCCTGGCCTGATCGCTTTATTCATGCGTCTATCAAATAAACTTAATTAATTAATAGGCAAGTTTATATTTACAAATTTGCTAATTCTAACCCTTACATGGATTAAAACCAGAAAGTAAAAAAATATTTTCAGCATCACAAACTTCCATCTAACACTTTCATTTCAACTTTAAGAAATGGAACTACTTACTTTTCATAGTTACCAACTTTGCTGGGTGCATGCCACTCAGTCTACGCTTTAAAATATATGCAGGTAGGAGCAGTGACATTTTTCGAAGTTTGATTACAAAAGTGCACAATTAACTGCGCAGAGCTTATAGTGATCTGCAGTTCTCTACACTTTCCCGCATATGGCATTTGTTCATTGGCTTCTACATTCATGATGACTTATTCTCCTGCTATATCCGGCTGCACGAAAATAATGCACCCTAGTTCTGTGTGTTTACTGGTGGCTCAAAATCGTGCAGGGCCTGTCGAATGACTGAAGTTCAAATGACACACATGAAATTAACATATAGTTATACAATTATGATGCTAAATTACACTGGCTCTAGCCATAAACAAAGACGTATCTTAGAATGTTGACCGGAACATGGTTTGAAACGTTTTCGTGACTTGTGTAACAAGTTGACAATACACGTGGCCCGTTTTTACCACATCGCTCAAATTATTCCAACTGCCTTATACACAGGATAATGTTGTGGAAATTCTTTCAGCTTGATTTTCAGTGAACTCATTAATTTTTTGTAGTGACTACAATACTTATTGTTGGTGATAAAATAATTACTCATGCTTTCAAGCAATTAAATATTTTTAAGGTGTCACGGACCTGATAAGTAGAATAAACGCTTCAGCCAAGTCACGCTGTTATATGGCATGAAACCTTTATAAACGAGAATCATACCATTGGGTAGAAAGATTACTTACCACCAGATGAGTCATAAAAATAAAATATTACTGTTACTACTTTAATGTTATCGTAGGAGTCTTGATTTAAAACGTTCAGGAGTGATTGTTAAACCCAGTTCCTATCTATGGAAGGAAAATATTTCTTAATGATTTGTATATTGAACATTGTACAACAATATTGCTGGATGTTCACGGTTTACTAATCCTTTTAAAGTCAATATTTGAAAACCTCCTTCAATATTTTNTACAACAATATTGCTGGATGTTCACGGTTTACTAATCCTTTTAAAGTCAATATTTGAAAACCTCCTTCAATATTTTGAAGAACAATGACTGACTTGCTTCCATTAAAGCTGGCAACACTGTGGGTAATGTAGTTCCGTTTCTTAACGCTCTATTGGGAGTGGTACATTTTAAAACGACGTCATGGTATTACGTTTTGGTTTGTTTGATGAAAATAAACTTAATAACTTGTATATTAGCAACATATATACGTACGATGATATTTCTAAATCACAATTTATCGGCGTATGAATAAAGCGAATGAGCCCAGGATCATTTTAATTTCTTTATTGAGGAAGGATACAAATGGACAAGAGAACAGGTCCTAAAGCACCGCTTTCTGAAACGCTCAGTTGCGAACAGCTTGTTGTACGACTAAAAGCGGGTTTCTAAAATTCACTGACAAACTCCGGGAAGTGATTCTTTATGAATATTTAAATATAACATATTTACGACACGTTATACCTAAATGCAATATTTAGGTAGGAATGAACCCTTGAAGATCATATTTGAAAACTGTTAACTACCCGAAATATCGGAAACTAAGTGACATTAAATGACAATACTCCGAAAATTGTTTTCTGTTCTCAAGATCCTCAACCTTCGACGGTAATGACGATAACGATGGTGGCCACCTTCTTCTTGTGTACAAATTTTGTACTGTCGTTGTATTGGAACGTTTGGTGCTGGCCTATTAAGCCATATCACTTAAGAAACAAAAATTGTCCTCTTGTTGCAAGTGCGTAGGATACACCGTTTTCGTTCAAAACACATATGAAGCTTCGGCCCAGCGTTACAGTCCCTAGCACGTAGGCCACACTATTTACAAAAGTCTATGATTGGTTGTTGGGTCCTCTGCACAATCGATGGTGGAAGAGAATTTAACACTTACTGTAAATTACATGTACTACACATTTATAAACTTACAATACATCAGTATTATGGTTAATTTAACAACAAAGGTAACCTGTGTCAATGCTACACCCCATGTTTCTCGAGGAATGGATGATTAATGTTCGAAATAGATAATGTGTTATGACTGCGACATAGGCAACACTCAACTCACATGAGGCGGTGCAAAGGCAGCACCAGTGGGCCATTTAACAGACGATACACTTCTGATGAAGAGATATCGCTAACTGTCAATACGTCATGTAGTCACTTGTGTGCTTCGTATGTGCGTTAAGTGCGTTTCATACTGCTACGCGCTTGGTCATTGAGAGGTACACATGGACAGTATTGACGGAGATGCTGTTAGTGTATGGGCGATGTGAAATTAATGGACGAGTGGCCCAGCATCTGTACGCGGAATGATATTTAGGCAGGCATGTAATATACCACACCACACCATATTCGAGTCAATTACGAGACAACTGAGGGAAAAGAGAAACTTGAAGGTAAAGATAGGACATGGTGTGTTGTAATGGATTTGTTGCATGTTGTACGCACCCTTTAAGGGTACTGAGCAGAACATAATTACTAATAGGTACTTGATTTGTACCATACACTTCCCAACGTTTCAACAGTAAATGAACTGTCGTTTCCTGGAAGTAAATAATTATTCTATTTCATAGTTAGTTCGCGTGAAAGCGCGTGTCAACATCGCAATGTTGTTGTATTGTACACAATCTAATCACAGAAAAGAAATAATTAGCAACGAAATTAAAAGCACTGAGCTACTTCAGGAAACCTTTGTGATTACGCAGGGGGAAGTATGTGTAGATTGTATTCATTGTTGATAGGCTAAAATTAATAAAATGTAGACTATTTACAAATGCGACTAATTTATGCAACGTTATTACAAATGTTTCTGAAGTAGCTCAGACGTTTCATTCACTGTAATTTATGTTGTTGGTGTGTTTACGATAGTTTGTACTGTTAGTAGGAACACAAAATAATAAAATGCGACTTTGACATCTGCTTACACGTAAACTAAGACATTTAAACATGCCTTATTTGTGGGAAATAAACCCCCCTGGCATGTGCCACAGGTACGGAAACCAGATTCAGGTTGTCCGCGCTCACGGCGCACGGTATGGTTTGAGGAGGAAGAGCTGCCACGTGTTGAGGAGCTGCCGTCTACAAGAACACGTGAGGTGCCGCGTGAGATGGNTGGTTTGAGGAGGAAGAGCTGCCACGTGTTGAGGAGCTGCCGTCTACAAGAACACGTGAGGTGCCGCGTGAGATGGTCAGCGACCACAGCAGTGTGTGGAGGGTTGGAATGAGCAACTCAACTGTTACACCCAATCCACTACCGGGAGGTACAGGCATTACCATCTGACCAAATTCGCGCTATTGTATCCGGAACAGTGTAACAGTATTCCTGGGTTTACATCACGTATCCTGTACACAGATTAAGATCTTTTCATGCGTGACGGNTGGTTTGAGGAGGAAGAGCTGCCACGTGTTGAGGAGCTGCCGTCTACAAGAACACGTGAGGTGCCGCGTGAGATGGCCAGCGACCACAGCAGTGTGTGGAGGGTTGGAATGAGCAACTCAACTGTTACACCCAATCCACTACCGGGAGGTACAGGCATTACCATCTGACCAAATTCGCGCTATTGTATCTNCCCAATCCACTACCGGGAGGTACAGGCATTACCATCTGACCAAATTCGCGCTATTGTATCCGGAACAGTGTAACAGTATTCCTGGGTTTACATCACGTATCCTGTACACAGATTAAGATCTTTTCATGCGTGACGGAATGTTGAATGTATAAAACATGCACGTGTGGTCAAATGGCAACCTGCATGCCACGCACAAGTCTGGTCACCAGTTACGGTTTTCTGTGAGTGTGTGGTGCGGTCTAGTAGGCGATATGTTACTTGGACCACACTTCCTACCACGACAGCTGACCAGATACACTTACATGGCATTTCTGCAAGAAACATTACCTGAATTGCTGGAAGATGTCCTGCTCGAAATTTGCAGACGTTTGTGGCTACAACATGATGGTGCGCCAGCACACTTCACTATCATTGTGCGCGAATATTTGAATAAATAGTTTGGTGGTCACTGGATTGGCCGCGGAGGTACAAAGCAATTGCCCACAAGATCCTTGAAGCTGACGCCACTGGATTTTTTAGTTTGGGGATACATTAAATCGCGCGTGTATGCGACACCTGTGGAATCATAAGAGGTCATCTTTCAGAGAATACTTGGTGCTACTGACCACATTCGAGCGAAGAACAGAGAATTCAGAAATGTGCGTCTCTCTATGTCTCGGAGATGTGATGCTTTCATTGCAGCTGGCAATATGCCGTTCGAACAGTTCATATGATCTTGCCATTCGTGTGTCGTATGTAACTTTCCACGTCCTGGTCACTGGCGTCCCTCCGGTGCTACCTCTGCACCACTGCATGTGTGCTGAGTGTTGCCTATGTCGCAGACATAACACTTTATGTGTTTCGAATAGTACTGTAAGCTTATACATTTTTAGTAGGCTACATGTTGTTTACGGCAAGTGTTAAAATGTCTTCCACCATCGCTTGTGCAGAGGACGCAGTAGCCAACCATAGACTCATGAAGTTAGTATGGCCTACGTGCTAGGGTGTCTAACTATAAGCCGAAGCTTTATGTGTGCATTGAATGAAAACGGTGTATCCTACGCACTTGCAACGAGAAGACAATTTTTGTTACTTAACTGATACTACTCAATAGGCCAGCATCAAACGTTCTAATATCCCGACGGTACAAAAGTTGTATACAATAAGAGGGTGGCCACCCATCTTATTTTCATTACACTGGGAGGTATAAACAAACGTTTTATGAAGGTTGAGGATCCCGATAATAGAAAACCATTTTCGGAGTATTGTCACTTAATGTCACTTAGTTTCCGATATTTCGGGAAATTACGGTTTTCAAATATGATGTTCAAGTGCTCATTCTTAATTAAATATTGAATTTAGGTACTACGTGTCCTGTATCTTTTCTAGTTAATTTTTCATAACGAATCACCTCACAGAGTTTGTCTGTGAGATTTTAAAAATACGTTGTATAACTCAGAAGGTGGCATGGTTTGCATTTACTTACCCAGTTTCTTAAATTCGTATCATTAGTGTTTGTCAAGAATATGAATTTCGTACTGAATAATGGCTTAAAAATCGTGTAATTACTTTATTACAGGTTTACTTGTAACAATTTACTATATATTTTATCCATTGCAAAATATTGAAATGGTTTTGTAACATACGATTCCGGACACGTTATTTCACTAACGAAAATTATGAGCGTCATCAATAGTACATTTGTTTACCTTCTTCTCTTTATATCTGTCGTTTTGTGGTGTGTGGAGAGGCGTTGTGCCTACTGTCCCAAGAAATGATAGCCACCATTTTTGTAACGATGATTTACATCTATGTCAACATGAGATACGTTATATTGACATGTAATGTCGTTATTTAGGGCTCATGCGACGCTAAAATTGCATACTTCTCAATCTATGCTTGCATCTGACTGATCTCCTACCTCAAACGACTTGTTTGACCCAAAAACTCATTGTATGTTCGATGCCAGTTACTCTTCCGTATACTCTCACAAAAGTATACATATCCCGCGAATAATCATTCTGGTAACCTATAAAGATTGACTGATTTGTATAAATGTCCTTATTTACACGCAGAATGCAAATAAAAATTTTGTAAATATTACTGTCATAAGTATGACGAAAATATCAGGTACAATTTATGGAATTGCTGTTATAATAGCACTGAGCTCAACATCACCCTCCTCCTTTACGCAATCACGACACTTTTCACATTGATAGATAACTTTATCAGTAAAAATGTTTTCTTGAAACGTAAAAAGTTGTAATGGACAGTTGCAATACTATCTCATCCACGCAGTTATTTCGCCTGTTCTTTAGTAGCAAAGTTACGAATCACAAGTTCAAGTTATAATGAAATAATAATTGAAAAGTTATTTCGCTCATTGCAAATGCTTATGTGTTTTCCATAATTCACGCAGAATTTGTCTTCTAAATGCCTGATTGAACAGCTTGGTTTCGTCAACCAATTCCAATTCTGCAATCACCATAACTTCTTACCTTCAACTCTTAACTGCAGATAGAACTACATTGTGTAACACCACCCCTCCAACTTCTGAAGGTGCAAACACGGACTTCTCTCTTCCAGTAAATATAACCGTAATTGTGTACATTATACTACAGTTCTGTGATGCGTAATTGTGTTATGAACTCAAATGCACTAATGGTCCCGCCAGTAATTTTTTAATAAAAGTTGTTTTTATTTTAACATTCAATGTTTATACTGTAAAAAAACGTATACATTTTTTCAATTACGAAGGTGGAGGTGTGAGGACATCAGGTCGAGGGAATTTTTATGAGACTTTTCTGGTAATCTGTTAGTGTCACCTACATGAAGGATTGCTCATAACTTGCTCTTTTATAATTAAAGGTTACACACTCAAGAAGAGCCTTTTTTGACTGTTTTGTTTCAAAGCGACCTCAGATATAATTACAGTAATTATTTATTTTTGACCCCTGTAAACTTAACGCGTTCTCATCTTAAATACATTAACTTTTATTATAAGATAGCACATAACAACAAAAAAACTAAAATAGCTTCTAATAGCGTTTGTAATGGGTCCCTTTAACGTGCAGTCTATTTCATGCTTTCTAAACTTATTTATTTGGCAAAAAAAATAATTTTATTACCACAAGGCTTGATAATAGTTGTTAATTAAAAATAACTGAAAGAACGTAAGTAAGACATGCCGCTACATTCTGATCACAATTAAAATGTTTTTTTTTCTGGGTAGTGTTGATAGAAAAAAGATGGCTGAAATAAGATTCAACTCTTCGACATTTAGCACGGGGTGATATTCCTTATGAAATTACTTTTGTTTACCTCACTAAAAATATTTCGCGCACTCAATATATATTGTATTAGTGAAAAGTGTATTGACAGTAGTTATTTAACGGTTATTATTTTTGTTATTAATTATTAATGCCGTTTTAGGCAACTAGATTTTTTTTTCGTACTTACCTATGTAGTGTAAGGACTAGAACAAGAAGAAAATTAATATATCATTCGAATATATCTCACTAGAATTTCAGGACGAGTTCGTTATAAAACGGAAGCAGTAAGAAGTAATAAACGTCAATAAATTGTTTCGTAACTACGAATGCGTGCTGGTATGGTCCTTCCTAAAATAAAAACCTCATAAGCATATTAGTGGTGTTATTGNGTGTAAGGACTAGAACAAGAAGAAAATTAATATATCATTCGAATATATCTCACTAGAATTTCAGGACGAGTTCGTTAGAAAACGGAAGCAGTAAGAAGTAATAAACGTCAATAAATTGTTTCGTAACTACGAATGCGTGCTGGTATGGTCCTTCCTAAAATAAAAACCTCATAAGCATATTAGTGGTGTTATTTAGATGACAGAGAAAAGCGAAGATATTATTTGAACGTCTCGCGGTATGCACAAAATTCATAGGTAAATGCGACTTTAATAGATCTTTCGGGTTCCGAACATACAGGCTACGAACTCAGTTGACTGTATATTGGGCAAGCCTTAGGTTGGGTGCAAACAAACACCATCTCGACCTCTTCACTACATGAGATTTATGGCTTTGTGTTTACACCCACCAACAGCTCCTGAGTATGCGAGGAATTTAAATCTTTACAACTTCATTTCCTGATAACACGAAGCAATGTTGCAGTGAATTTCATACAAGTTTCTTCAGTAGCCCCAAGGGCAGAGGTTATTTACATGCTTAAAGTACAATTAAACAACGTGTAGGCTGTTCACGGCAAAGTAAGCACTTTTGTGACCCTAGTTACTTTATTCCTATCAACCATTTTTTATCCTTCTATCACATTTTCGATTAATATTGCCATATAAGTAATAAACATTGTGTATATATTTCACCGGACTCGAAAATTAACGTCTAAATCTACAGTGAAATATATTTATTAACTATTATTCTAAATAAGAGGGCTACAGAAAGTGCTCACTTTATCGTGAATAGCTGATACAACTGAATATTCCAAAAAAATTTGTAGATTAACATTGATAACTTGGAATTTTACGTATTATTTTTTTAAATGATAAGATGAAAAATTCTTTCTATTTAAATTTCCTGTAAAGTGCTTGATTACAAATTTTTATGATAGAAAATATGAAACAATGGTATCAAAAATAAAAAAAAAGGTGAAAAACTACGCTTATGTCTTCCTAAACCATGCAAGCCAAAATAAAACAGCACTGTATTTAAATTTATTATAGTCCAATTTCTGTGGAAAATCATGTTATTGAATTTTCTTAGTAAACCACAGTACCATTTATATTATGTTACACGCATTATTATAATGAAATAGATATAAAGTCGTAAACTAGAAATTTTTACTGCTAATTCTACTCGTCTGCAATTACTTATATATCAAATTTTTCCACGTGAATGTATCACGCGTTTACATACTAAAAAAATACAAACCGTGTTCTTTCTGTGAATGACAATAGTTGAAACTTCGTTACGAAATATTCTTAAAAAATTATGGAATAAAAATGTTATAAAAAAAATTTACATTTTAACTACAATAAATTTATATTTTAAACAGTTATTTTTTCGTTACGTAGTTTATTTTTTAAATATTAACAAACCTCAGTATATGTATTTTTGTAGTCATAAAAAAAATATTTGCTCAAAATATTGAATGAAATAGTTCTTAAAAATTACTTGACAAAAATTTTAATTTAATAAGGAAATTCCTTTAAACATTTAATTACTAGTTTTACAAAATTCCATATAAGTTGGATTTAAATATATTTTTTCAATGAAGTATTATTTAAAACCTAGTAATTACAGATATTTCAAAATAAATTGTAATTAGCGTTTCACATGACTTGAATGATATTTAATGTTTTTAAATAGACATCGTAAGGTTTGAGTAGGTAAATTGAAAATATTTGTAAATCAATTACATTATATTTACCAAATACATAAATATTGCACGCTTAGTTTTACAAAAGAATTTAGCGGAAATCAGGTTGTTTTGCTGTGACACGCACGAACATGATAAGGAAGAAAGAAGAGACAGATTAATGCAGTAGACAGGAAGGTAATCTAGTAGACGTAAGTCTGTCTTTCGCAGGGAAATAGGCTTAAAACCCAACGTTGTGTATGTCACGTTCCGTAGTTGACTTAAGCGGCTCCTGAGAGATATCGTAGAAGATGACTGCTAAGCAATAGAACAATTGCGCAAACACAGGCGAGTAACAATGCTTTTATTCTATTATCATAAAAAAAAATTCGAATTGCCGGAAAATTCTTAGTAACAGAATTAATTAAATCTAAATTATCCATGCGGGTCGCCACTTATAGCCAAGATGAAAAACAAATTTCCAGATTTAAAGATATTCGTAACAATATACCTCTCCTTCCTGTGGAATATACATGTGTACTTGCATACATATAAAATGTTACAAGATTTTATAAAATGTGATATACTATATATACATATATATATTTATACTTATATATAAGTGTATATATATATATACTTAGAATGAAAACCGTGTATTTCACAATTATTGCGAAAACAAATTTTTGTACATTTGGTTGGAAAAATTTGTATCTCACATTTTACAGCTTTATAAAAGTATTAAAAAAAGCACATATATTCACTTGGAGTGCAGTAATGTGTGAGACACATGATTTTCCAATCAAAAGGATTAAAAATTAACTTCGCCAAAAATGTGAGATACCGGGTTTTCATTCTATACCTTTGATATAGGTACACGAAAGTCTCAAAAACGAGTTTCACTGCAATAACTAGAAGATTTACAGAACATTCTGCTTACGATTAAACCAACAAGATGCTTTGGAGTGTTTATTAAGCACACTTCTCAGCAATAACATAAATTCATATGGGGCTGACAGTTTTCAGTGTTACAAAAATATTAAATTCAAAGCTCTATACGAAAGTTAGAGACAGCGTACAAAGAAAAGCATAGAAAACTTATGACCACTCAAATTGAATGGTTTTTTAAATTCTAGTAAATGATTACATGGAAGTTATGAACCGTGATACGATTTTCACTGTAACAACTGTAAAAACCAGTTCTTGAATATTTAAAATAAATATTTTTGTTTTACTATTCTAATACTTTCGCTGTTTGCCGAACTTCGGTGCAGAATGTTAAAGATATTTATATAAATAGTGGTTAAAATGTAATTTAACGAAACTATTTTAAGTGTTATGAAAATTTACTGTTATGAAATTTTGTTTTAACCATTTGGAAGAGACCGCCCGACAAAGCGACATATTGTTTGGATATAATCAACGGGCTGAGATTAAGATATAATGTACAAAGTGAATATGTAAAATATTTTCTGAAGAATGAAGCAAAATGTTTTTTTAATTTTTTTTTTAAATTATTATTTCAAAGAAACGCATAAAATCACCTTTACATCATCTTACTGCTGGTTACTGTTAAATAAAAATTGTTGGTTTAAAGCAAGAATTTAAATTTGTATCTTAAACAATCAAAATATTCGTAAGACGGGTCTTGGCGTATAAAAATGCCAATTTTATATGTGTAATTTTATATAGTTTATTGAATTGCGTACGAGCGTAAAATCAGTAAAATAGTTGCACTAGTACGATAAATATGCCATACTTCTAACTAATATACAAAAAAAATTTCCAAATAAATAAATAGGACGTCCTTTTTATAGTATGCAAAATATCAATACTCCATCATAAAGTTTTTATTATTCTAATTTTACGAAAGAATATATTAAAATGCATGAAAGAGCTTCAATTCCAAAGTAAGAAAGTGATCCATAAAAAAATCCGTAAATGCTAAATTATTAGAAATAGTATACCATTATTGGAATACGAAGTAGCTTAGATAATATGAAAAAGTAAAGTTTCCGTTTTCAGTAACCTCAAAAATGCCAAACGAATATGCAATCTTTATAGAAACATAACAAATTGGCAAAGGTTAAATACATAACTGCCAGGATTTTTTAAGCATNCTCAAAAATGCCAAACGAATATGCAATCTTTATAGAAACATAACAAATTGGCAAAGGTTAAATACATAACTGCCAGGTTTTTTTTAAGCATAGTAAGAAATAAGATATAGTGTTATTAAGTGATATTACTGTCATCACAAAGTTCTGTAAGCATATTAATTGAGGTTTGAATCGTTCTATTTTTTCTGTGATATAAAGCATCGGCTTAAAATTTGTATAGCCGAATTTATAAACCGCTTGTAGACTTTAAAATTTGTGGTATATTCCCAGGAATTATGTATTGAGCGATTTTGTAATAAGGATTGAACGGTATCAGAGAGGGACACATACACTCGAGAACCAAAAAAAAAATTGGTATAGGCGTGCGTATGCAAATAACAGAAGTATGGAACCCATAAGAGTGAACTGCCTCCTGCATACCTTCAGACATTAGTCGAGCCCATGTCACGAAGTCTTGCGGCACTTCTGCGTGCTCGCGGGGGCCCTACACGATATTAGGCAGGTATACCAGTTTTTTTTGGCTCTTCAGTGTATATCAGCTGTTTTCCAATGATGTTATGGAAACCGATCACTTAACATTTGATACCCTGATCAGGAACGAAATATCGTACAAGAACTGGCAATAACTTTAAACTTTTGTGGTTAGATCTATTAACCATCAAATAAACAAGTTTAGGATTCATAGGTTCTGCGTGGATTTCATGCATTGCGTACGGTGCCAAAACGTTGACTATTATAGACTCGCACTTTGTTCAGCAAACATGTTATCTTTTTTTCAAACAAGTCCCTCACTCTTTGTGACGTACAGTCCAAGGATTTCAAATATTGTTTATGTTATGCCGTGTGGAAAGTAAAGATACCTTCTGCAGCAAAACACGCTTCTCTTCTTCACTTTATAGTCCACTATTTATACTAACAAATGACGTGAGAAACTAGCTGGAAGTATTGGTGGCAACACCCAACACGTTCTTCTTCTTCTTCTTCTTGAACTGCTGCGTTATATCAGATCGCTCTCCTTGTTCAATACAGAAAACTGAACGGCACACCGTACATTCCACTTGGTTTGTTGTGACATCTTCCTTCAAGAAGAGAAACTATTGATTTAAACTGTTAGTGAAAACACATTTTCTCTTCCCCATTTCAGAATGTATCGGTCTGCCTAGCTAATCACTACAAAAACCACGTCTAAATGAGAGTGCTGACTGCATGACGACTTTGCACAATTGAAGAAAGAGAAAGCAGTGGAAGAAGGAAGAGAGATCAGAAAAAGGGTATTGGGTGCTCTCTGGTGGTAACTAATTTAATTATTTGCTAAAACATTGAAAAAAAAAAACTGAGTTTTAAATTCCAAATCTCTATGCGTTCTTTCATTTTGAGAATCGTATTTATGATTAAAAACGGTTTAAAAAATAATACATCCTACTGTGGATGTAGAATACTTGAAAAAAATTTAAATCTAATAAATTTAACAGCCATTTTTTGCAAGTTTGGAAAAAACAGGACATTTGGCGTTCGGTTAAAAATTTGTCAGGATACCGGGGCAGATCATGAAAGAAAAGGACAGTTTCGTTAAAATCGGGACGTCTTGTGACCCTATGCCAAGACATTTTCAGAGCTTTTAGTGTAAATTAAAATTTTAATTAAAAAAATTAATGCACTGTAGTTAATACAATAGGGGCATTTTTTTTTGGTTTTCTTGTCGGTACGATAAGAGTTCGAGAGCAGAATTCATGAAATAGAGCGTGAAGCATTTCTTCATTACCTTTTACGTCGGGCATGTTGAGTACGGTGAGCCACTTTGGACGTCCCTGACTGTGGTCGGGACACTTACAGGCTGTTCCCCGAAGTTAGTGCAATATTTTACTTACAGGCATATACTGCGCCAAATAGAAAATCCTTAATTTTCCTCTCCTGCTATTACTAATTCGATACAATTTTTATTATATATATATTCTTTTATTTAATAAAAACTTTAGTCTAACAAAATAGGAATTCATGTATATAATATTTTCGTTGTGAATAATTTTTATTTATTATTTCATAATCTTCCTTACGTATATCTTTAAATAACTTTGACTTTAAAGGTTTACTTCAAAAACAATATTTTTATTTTAAAAACTTTCTTTCTCATATTAAAAGCTTTATTATCCTTATTATATATGGATTCATATATAGGGCATCTGTAACTGTACATCAAGGGCATACATATAATTTGTTTGGAGAGGCAGCTAGCTCTTTATAGAGATTAGTGGTGCACAGAAAAATGTATAATGTTGTGTCAACAGTATCAATATTACTACAACATTAATTTTTCGTTATCTGGGAGCAGTCAGTAACTAATGTTGCTGTTAATGTATTATACTATTAAGCTATTAATCTAAATGTTACATTAAGTATGTACTTTTGTGACATTACCTCCTTACTGTACTGTCAATATTAAGGTGGTGTTAATGTTGCGGTAAAAAACATTTTTATGTTGCATTGATTTTAACATTTGTATGAAAGTTTTTTTTTATTATTCTTGTGTTAATTAATCATAGCAGTGCTAATAAATCAAATGCAATTATTATTCCACAAAAGGAAATATTGTTAACGAAAAAAATATAACGGCAGGCAGAGGAATCCAACCCATTCCATGAGTGCTTGACACAATCCACTTCACTGATCTATCTTGATCCTCTTATGTTTCATATTGTGAGCATTGTTGCAAATGGTAATGTGATGGATGGTGAATCGGAGACAAGTACTGCTGTTGCTGCTTGTGTCGAAAGTCTTCGTAGGTATCATGTGATTTGTGCAGTCCTTCATAGAGCACTGCTGCTTACAGTCATACAAAAATTGCTTAGCCTACTACGAGATACCCAAAAATCATAATTAAATATCTGCATATTAAAATAAAATATTAATTAAATATATTATAACCACTTGACTCCTCTTTGAACGGTGGTTCTACGATGTTAATACCGACATCCTGCTCATCGTCACCGGGTCNGTATAACCACTTGACTCCTCTTTGAACGGTGGTTCTACGATGTTAATACCGACATCCTGCTCATCGTCACCGGGTCTGTCAGCAGCATAACCAGCATTAGCAGCCTTGGGAGTACACATTGCTGGACGGTGACGAGTGGGTGAAAGTTCATCTCTGGAACAGGGGGAAGAATCATCTGTGATGGGTACTGACACGAGTGATTGGCGTCGCCGATGCACTCGGCAACATCTGGTCGTCAGGCTGGCAGCATCCCTCTTGGACCCAGTTTGCTGGGAGTGGACCGATGGTTCATGCCCCGCCTGGAGGAAATCCACAGTACAGTCTGACACGTGGATGGTAGCATGAGTCTGTGCAGGTGCGGTGATTTTGTCCATGGTGCAAGGAAGCTGCGTCTGCGGCATCATGTGGAACACGACGCAGGCGGATGCTCCCGGACAGTCCAATTTAAACTGCGTTGGTTCATAGACGATTGGAAAATGTGCGAATCTCCAGTTCTGCATGCCACTACCATTGCAGGTCTCGGTGTAGGTGGGCAGTTATCCATCTACTGCGATGAAAGTATATTCCACGCTACTATAGTCTGGCTTGGTGCTTGAATACATGTTCTTAGGACTANTCCATCTACTGCGATGAAAGTATATTCCACGCTACTATAGTCTGGCTTGGTGCTTGAATACATGTTCTTAGGACTACTTAGAGTCATGGTGACGATGAGACCTATAGACGTCGACTAAACAATCTCGTTGATTTTTCCTACTTATATATCATATGGATGTCGATCAGGTGTGCCACCATACAAAAAATTTAATTGCTAACATTTTGAGAAGATCGGGTGACATAGTGTCTAGTCGTAGGCAGTCGGTTCCTGGTCCAAATACAAGGCACGCCATTATAGCAGCAGCTGCATGTTCTTCATTGCACAGGCCTACTCAGATTCTGACCTAATGCAGACTATGCGAATCGCAGTACAGNTCCATCTACTGCGATGAAAGTATATTCCACGCTACTATAGTCTGGCTTGGTGCTTGAATACATGTTCTTAGGACTAATTGGAGTCATGGTGACGATGAGACCTATAGACGTCGACTAAACAATCTCGTTGATTTTTCCTACTTATATATCATATGGATGTCGATCAGGTGTGCCACCATACAAAAAATTTAATTGCTAACATTTTGAGAAGTCCGGTGACTTAGTGTCTAGTCGTTGGCAGTCGGTTCCTGGTACAAATACAAGGCACGCCATTATAGANTCGTTGGCAGTCGGTTCCTGGTACAAATACAAGGCACGCCATTATAGAAGCAGCTGCATGTTCTTCATTGCACAGGCCTACTCAGATTCTGACCTAATGCAGACTATGCGAATCGCAGTACAGTTTCGACAGCTTGCACAGCGAAGGATATCCATAATCAGCCTGCTCATAGATAATTTCCACTACAAATTTACTAAAGTCGTTGAGCCATTTTTTCTGCTCAGGTCGTGCTATGTACATCGGAGCCTTCGGATAATGCATCAGCAAGTCTCGCAGCATGTTTTCCACCTGATAGTATGGAATCATGCCTTCGTCCCACTCCAGTCCGTGGTAGTATATGGTTAGCCAGGCGTTTGTTTTCTTGCTCTTCTCATAATTACAGTTTCTACAAATAATGAAGATGGAAGGAGTATGTGCGTATTTTCCCATCGTCGTCATAGGACAATGCGATGTTCTTGAGCACGAAGTCATTTTGACTCTGGGGATCCTGCAGATTACAGTACATCTGGAAAATGAAGATGCTCGAAGACGAATAAACATTTCTAGTATGGCAACAGTTATATTTATATATTCTTAGGTCTGCTCTCGACAGTATTTTGATGGTATTGTCTCGTCAATTGTACGATAAAAACCGGTCGTGTTGTATGAGGCAGAATGAATTTGTGTTGACAGGAATATTTCCATACGTAGTGAATTTGGTTCATTGTAGGTAATACACTCGTCCTGTTTACGCATATCAAATACCATAAGTGGAGCCAAACCCTTGAAAATATCACATCTCAGTATCGTGGATTAAAGGTGTACATAATTTTCATTTTGGAATTGAGTGTATATCTGATATGACAGCAGGTATTGCCAATTTTCAAAGTTCATGTTCATGTCAATGTATGGATAGTTTTCGCTATTTAAAAATATTTTCACATTATTTCCTTGACATGTGTTGAACTGTGAACGACTCACACTTGATTTGTACTGTCTTCCGGTCTGCAACCTAACGATGACAGTTTTTCAGAAGAAATGCTGGACTTTACGATCCAGTAGATGCGCTGGCTTGCTGGCAATCCAGGGTATGTCTCGAGCCTCCACGACCTGAAAGCCACAACGATGTTTTTGCCATCTGCCACATTCTTCAACATTTTTATGCGTTCTGCAGTGCTCAATTGAACATGATACAGCATCCATTCGATAGAATGTGGTTTCAGTTCCACTGTCTCCAGATTTTCTCCGTAACCACGATAGTGTCTGCATGCTTATTAGCTAGAAGAAGCAAAGTTATAGCTTTGAATTGAAGATAATTTCTTTGTAGTCTTCAGCAAATCCCAATAGCATGGAGAGCGTAATGGACGCTTCTAACTTGCCTCCAGAGTACTTTGGAACACTGTAGTAATCTACGATTCCCCTGACCTGCCATCTTGGCTGCAGACAGCTCATGCGGCATGAGCTAAGGGTAATTTTTGATCTGTAATGTTGTGCCCACATCTCCCCACTGGTCCACCTCAACACCATTGAGAAAATGCGTGATGCGATCGATCAGGCGAAGTATTCCACTGTTCTTTTTTTTCGTCGATGTCGGGTTGTTCCTATCTTCTTTCATTAGAGACCTCATAATACGCAGGAAATATTGGCAATGAAGAGAGCTGATATTTTGGTGTTGGACTGCAATCCGAACATCCGATGAAAGTTTGAATGGTCCGATCAGGAAAGGCTGGTATGCATGAAGATGCAACTTCCTTACACTGTCTTCAAAAATGGCCAGCTCTTCGATGTTAAGGTAATCTTCTCTGGTGATAGACTCTGAAGCTGAGATTGCGGAGGAATATAGAAACTTGTGACGTACTGTTAGTAGGTATTGCAAGGCACTTTTTTGTATTAGTTCTGGTTGCTGTAAATCTTATTACCATCTTCTGAAATGGAGGCGTAGAGTGATTTCTTCGTTTCGAAAGTTTACCAACTCTCCATGTTGGTCGACGAATGTCACGATCACCTCGTGTGCTCTCTTCATGACGACCAGTATGTAAATGATACTTTGCAGTCCTACGACCAAATTTAAATCCTGGAGGGACCAACAGCGAAAACTCGTGCAGCGTATTGCTCGGTAAGTACCACTCGCTAAAATATAGTTTATTCGTATCACACTGATAAGCAAAATGTTTAAGGGCCGCTAAGATTTGTGTTTTTTGCCATCTTCGTAGATGTGCAGCTCAGATCCCAGAATTGGTCCGATTGTATCCGGTTTCGTAAAGTCGATATCTTCGCTGCATCTGATGACACTCTTCATGGTATTGGGATTCCCATATACTTAAAATTACGTGTTGGTGGAAAGCGAACTTTGAATGTACCCAGCTATGGTGTCTATTTCATAAGAGCCTATGTGAAATGTTACTTCGTTGGAGAAATTACCACACTTTACGAGGGATATCTTACAGTTTTTTTCATCGATGTTCGCTATCGCATAGTAGGTTTGAACATTGACAAGGCCTGTGCACTATTCCCCCTCCAGTTCAAGCGGTGGAAAGTGTACAGAACGCAGCTCGGAACTATTCCCCATAAAAGTAAGAGTTATTGACATGGCTGATAGCTTCCCTTCTATGTACAGTCATTTTATACAATTGTTTGTATGAACGAACCCAGAAACGAAGACATAAATGACGGCAGTACTGCGTCTTAGACATCTGCTCATTCTCGTAGTTGTTAGTCAATTTCGTTCTTTTCAGGTACCATCGCAGTTCGGGTAGATGAAGAAAATTCCCAAAACTGTCATGAAGTCTGCATATTTGCGTTCTTTTCTATAAGCCACCCATTTCCTACCAGACTAGGCTGTTGTGTCCAGAATTATTATGGTACTTTCATTACATTTTTGTTTCTGGGGCAATTCGTCTTTCATAAACACTCCTCTAAAATTAAATATTTTCATTTTGTGTGCATACAGTTCCAAATTTATGTTAGTGAGCAGATTTTTTGGTAGAGATTTCATTATTGTCTCTTCCTGCTGCATCGCTCTTGCACACTTCCACCTCCTAATGGGTATCTCCTTAGGTAGAGGCCTTGGCCTTTCTTTTACTCATGGCGATAGCTTCCATATTTGTCTTTGGGCCTCGCCCAACTACTTCTCTTCGTTCGATGCTATATTAACGGCTCGGACGACAACACTTGTGTCTCCCATTAGGCCACCGAGGGTGCCGAGTGCAGGCAAAAGCAATGTAAAAAATCGTTAGTGGACGGATTTTTGTCATGTATGCTTTTCTGCCATTTTTCACTGCTTTTCGTTTCACTTGTGCCATTCTCTTGCTCTCTGTACCTGTCACCATTTTAATGTGTGCTTTTATCTTCTTCTTATCTCCCATTCCCATTTTCACCTTTGTCTTAATCACATTGGATATGCCAGAGGCACCTATTTTTTCTCCGAGTCCGGTGTCTGATGATTTTATTATCTCGTCGGCCTTCTGTGCAAGTATCATTTCTACCTGATGCCGGATTAACAAATCCTGTTTGGGGAGTAAACGATGTCATACTCCTTGCACGCCTCGTCCAGTCCATTGCTGCCTGTGACACCACATGGCATTCTTTTAGCTATCTTCGTTCCCAGCACACAGAACTTGTGTCCGGGAAGGAGCATCTCAAACAGTAGATTGTTGATTTTCGTATCGACGATCCCACTTCCAGCTACAGTCTTACCTCTTCGAGATATCGCGGTGAACTGAGCTTGAAAATTATAAATATGTTCATTTTATACTTTTGTTTCTGTTTTATTCTAGACTTGGAACAGTACAGAAGTAAAGTGCTAATGATATATCTGCTTTGTTGCTTCTGCGATAAACCATTTACAGTTTTGTACAGCTTGCAATGACACGAAATAGCGACCAGCAGAATGAACATTTCAAGTATGGCATTTCAGAGCAAACTCTGAAAGATGCAGTTTACTTATAGTGATGTTTTGAAGAGACATTCTAAAACTTGTAGCACTGTTTCTCTACAACTACAATCAGCAATGTAGTGAGCACCACATGCACTGCAGTTAACACCGCACATAGCACTGCAGTTAGTAATGCATGCACTGCAGTTTGCGAAGCGGTTAGCACCGCATATAGCACTGCTGTTAGCACTTCATTCACTGCAGTTTGCACCGCACTTAGCACCACAATCAGCATTACACTTAGCATCGCAATTATCACCGCTATTAGCACCGCACTTAGCACCACAATCAGCACTGCAGCCAGTACCGCACTCAGCACCGCAATCAGTATCGCGCTTATCATTCGCACATAGCACTGCACTCAGCACCACATTTAGCACGACACACACTACACGATAGTAGTGNCATCGCGCTTATCATTCGCACATAGCACTGCACTCAGCACCACATTTAGCACGACACACACTACACGATAGTAGTGGTAACATATTTATTATCAAGCAATATGTTACTCTACCCATACGCATTAATATTGAAGATGAAGATATCTCCCACGAATCACGACATGGAAGCTTATTAATGAACACAGGGAGGTGCACCATCGCTGGACCATTAAACTGTAGCAAGACATGCGTCGTACTGAGCCTGCTGTAAGAAGAGAATGGCCTTCGGTTCGAGAATGTGTATATATATTCAAAATCGCTCCAGCAAACTAAATAACAACGACTGGCACGAGTACTGAAAGCTGTGGATGGTGTGGGTTATTTCCCTTGAAACGATAATGATGCAGTTGTGACACAGAGAGAAGTATTGCCAAACTCGATATTTGTCTTTAATGACATTGCCTGAGAGAAGCAAAAGTGTATGCAGGAATAATTTAGCATGGGACGGCACGCAAAGTTGGAAAACGTGTACCTCGGCCAGACTTATTCGCACATACCCAAACAGCTGCCCCGTGACAATGCAAAGATGTTGCTGTTGTTATGCATGGACGATATTAATTTTCGGCATGTTTACAAAAATCATGTAAATACAGATACAACACTATCAGATTTCAGGATTCTGGTGCCTTGTGCTAGGCCTCAAGCTGTGTCTTGACAAAGACGCAGATGATGGTTGTCTTATACCAAGAAACGCTGGAAACTGTGATGCTGCTAGAAAATAATTTGAAATGATGGCGAACCCAAACGATCCGAGGATGCTACTACTAAACATTTCGTCCTCGGAACTGGTAATGCTATTATCTCGGAACTGCGTAGTATGTTGACTGAACAAAACACATTAATTCGCAACTATCTCTCTGAGCTCGGGGCAAAGATGGAAAGTGTGAAAACCGAGATCATCTGCGATATGATGACCATGGACGAACACATTACGAGTGTTCAAAGGCAAATTGCCGACAGATTGAATGTGGCATCTGCACATTATGAAGATAATCTGAAAGGGCTGAAAGAGTCCGTAGATCATACATTCGCTTTATCGAACTCCTGTGTCGCCACGTAAACCGATATTGAGAATAACAGCAGGGACATATTGGATGCCTTCTGCGAATGCCTGGGCAAGATAGAAATTCTTTTCATGGAAAGGCACCACTAAACCTATAAAAGAGAGCAACAGTTAATATGTTTATTAGGTGTGATGTCTTACATTGCAACTGACTTACATCGGACGATTAAGTCTGGTCGGTCGAAGTATTTTCTCGCCATGAGGGATACAATTTTGCGCGACCTTATAAATGAAGAAATTTTTAAGCCTATTACTCGTCACCTCGAAGTGGTTAGGGAGAGCGATGGAGCACCCATAGTCGTGAAGACCAAAATTGACGATACTGCTGAGTCTATAAGAAGCAGAAACATGATGTACAAAAAGATCGGGACGATGGTTGGATGCGGATTTGTCACACAACAAAAAGTTATCGAAGAAAGTCTTCAAACCCAATTCTCTGGTTCGTCGATACCTACGATAGTACACATCTCGCAATAATGATACAACATACAGGTTATAAAGGCATAATGATAAATTGTTACTCAGTGTTAATAAAATAGAGTATCTACCTGGTTGGATCATCCAAGTAGGCATTTAGAAGACAAGAATAACCCCCGGGCTTTACGAACTTCTGTTTTGCAAGGAGCCCAGAGAGTTAACATATTCCAACCTACTGGAGAACAAGACATTCCTCGAACTCTCGCATGCACTTTACCATGATAACAATCCTGAAACAGGTGTTTCCAAGGACGAAGATCATGAAAGAATCGTCATTCTCGCCTTCCTCTTCAGTGGCCTAGCACTGAAANAACAGGTGTTTCCAAGGACGAAGATCATGAAAGAATCGTCATTCTCGCCTTCCTCTTCAGTGGCCTAGCACTGAAAGGAAGGATAGGTCTGAAGAAGATAGACGATTATGGGAACTCCAACTATGTATTCTAGGAAGACCTGAACGATCTGGTCGATTGACTACGACTAATGTTCATTTCGCAAGGGGTTGGATATTTCGGTGTCCCCCCTTTCCCCAAATTCTTCATATCTGAATCCATTTGATCAACTTTAGAACCAGCTGTATCGTCATGTTCGCTCTCTAGATAATCTTCCACGCAAGCTTCTGTAGTTGTTGGATGCACTGCAGTATGTACGGCCCCAGATACCCTTAGCGACCTTCCAGCATATTGTTTGTATCACTGTCCCGCAGTCCATCAGCTGGCCTTGCTACACGCTGTAGTTCTTGTGGATATTACATAGCGGTCATAATGTGACTCCATAGAGTAAATACACATAAATATACGTATAATCACATGGTATATATTTACATACATACACGTGTATACATGTACACAAACGTGCATCATGTACACACATGTATAATCAGTGCAATGATCGCCTGACTCGATCGTGTAATGCAGGATAAAATATAACTGCACTGAAAATAAATGAAATCGTACATATTTCTTTACCTAGTTCTACCTACGGTTCTTTCAGTTCCAATCTTCTTATGTTCTGAAAACTGTTAATTATAAACTTTTATTAGAGAGACATAATGTAGACAAGGTTTTCGTCTATAAAGCCTGTAAATTACATGATAAAACAGTTAATGATTTGCAGGAACCTAGGAAATGAAGTGTTTGATGGCATAGCGATGTCTTCAGACCAAGCTTAAATTATGCGTCGCCGTTCCCAGNAAACCTAGGAAATGAAGTGTTTGATGGCATAGCGATGTCTTCAGACCAAGCTTAAATTATGCGTCGCCGTTCCCAGCTGTTGTTTATGATTATCAACTCTCTCCGCGATAGTAACGTTATTAATTTGTCGGTATATAAAACTGCTGGATGCTGGTACACATGCGTAATGCCTAAATAGCAAAAATAACTAAAATATGTTATATTTTCTTTTCTCTTATCTGTCACATTGTTTCTCGTACTCACGGTTTGGAAGATTTTCTCTCTTCCAAGGTTTTATTATTTTGAAGTAAATAATATTTAAATGAACTTCAGAAGTGTTTAAAAACCTTATTATAATTAACTATACTGTAAAGTATTATTCAGTGCAGGAAACCACTTTGCAAGTGCTCTGCAAAGTAAATGAAAATGTAATAGCATGTTCACACGGCCTTTCTGAGCACCACACACCAGGAAAAAAAAGTCGTGTCCTTAAAAAAAAATGACATGCACTTGTACAATTATATACACATTTAAAAAAAACTAATTTATTTAAATGAAAGTTTTATAAAAGCCAGTAGTGTCCGTGTATATCTGTCGCTTTGATTGGTTATTGAAAAACGTAAGTTTTCCAACCCTCTTTGAAAACCATAGTTTTTAATAAATTGGCTTTCTTTATAACATTTTTATCAACCAGATACTTGCTGTTCTGCGACTTAATTTTAAGTAATAGTGCAGTGATTACATATAGAATTATTAAAATTACTTGAATAATTACTACTTCTNCTGCGACTTAATTTTAAGTAATAGTGCAGTGATTACATATAGAATTATTAAAATTACTTGAATAATTACTACTTCTACATTGCCATGAACCGGGAATATCACGATTTACATTCCAAATGCTTAATATATTGATGTCAGTTGGAAAATAAACGGTAAATTTAAGGCGACTTCCAGTTTTCTGGAATTTTGTCATACTTGCTCATATCAATAATGTTTTGTGACTGTGGAATTTATTGTTAAATATTTTTTAAATACTGGCAAAAATTGCTTTNATGCTCATATCAATAATGTTTTGTGACTGTGGAATTTATTGTTAAATATTTTGTTAAATACTGGCAAAAATTGCTTTTAATTTCCACTTATGCATTAAAGTCTTGATAAGAATTACATTTTATGAACATGTATTACAATATAAGCCCATTTGAGTTTAAGATTTATATTAAGAGGAAATTCATAGTAGAAGAATGTAGTAGGTTAAGAGTAAATTAATACAAGAATGACTTTAATGTTTAGAACTTTATTTTCCTGAGAAATTTTTTACAATTTCAATTAATAAAATGCCTATTCTTTATTACCTTAAAAAAATTTGGTAATAGTTCCCAACTCCTTACAAAAATGTTAATGTTTAGGAATTAACTGTATGGGAAATTTGCAAAACATGGCTTCAAATAGAAAAATTTTAAGTGCAGTTACCATAATAATGAGTAAATGTTATAGTGTATTTATCTATTTCGTTTGGAAGGGTAGAGAAAGCGAAAGTGATCAAATACTTGAGCATCCGTACTTTCGTATTACGACTGAATATTGAACTGTTAGAATTGCTAACAATTCCTCACTGAGTATTTATAGTCAAATGCAGTTCTGGCACGTTTGGCGACAATAATGTAATGTAATTTGTAGCAAAATCACGTTAGTTAATTGACGCAGGCTTTTCAGTTAAAATATGGTGTTCTCAATTTGCAGATACTAAATGTTTTAAATATTTATTTCGTTGATACATTTTCACATCTACCGAAATCACGAAAGCGCTTTNTTTGCAGATACTAAATGTTTTAAATATTTATTTCGTTGATACATTTTCACATCTACCGAAATCACGAAAGCGCTTTTACTACAAGGATGCCAAAATATTTTCAAAAGTAATTTTATTTGAAGTTAAAGAATTTCAGATAGTATTGAAATAACTGTTTTTGGCATTAATTAAAATGTCTGTTTGAAAAATTTTAATAGCAGCATCTTTTAGTGTGCTTTACTTTGTGGTAATAGCGAAATTACGCTCTAAAACTATATGAATGATACATTTTCGTTGTATAATTGGGTTTCATGACTAGAAGTTTAACGCTTATTGAACAATAATTTTTATACACAAAAATTGAATTTTAATGCCATGACCATTTTTCTTTTTTTTACTTACTCTTAGCATTCAAACTGGAAAACATATTCTCATAAAAAAGACATACAAAATAATTCCATTAGAAAATTTATGAAGCAAGGAGACGTCAAGCTTCTCGGAGATTCAAGTCTCTATGAGACGAAGGACAGTGCGGTGTCTAGCTCTGTGATTCTGGGTTTTTTTTCTTCCTGGAGTAATAATTATTAAACATTCTTTGGAATTTGTGTTGTCAATAAGATTATTATGATACCATGATGGCATTGATGTCATCAACATAATCATTCCGAGGACAAAGGATCGCCCGAGCGCTTATGATATGCAATCATTAATCACAAAATGTCAGCAACTGGAAGCACACTGTGAATGCACCGGCAAAATTGAAACACCTCGACACAATACCATNTTTGCAGATACTAAATGTTTTAAATATTTATTTCGTTGATACATTTTCACATCTACCGAAATCACGAAAGCGCTTTACTACAAGGATGCCAAAATATTTTCAAAAGCAATTTTATTTGAAGTTAAAGAATTTCAGATAGTATTGAAATAACTGTTTTTGGCATTAATTAAAATGTCTGTTTGAAAAATTTTAATAGCAGCATCTTTTAGTGTGCTTTACTTTGTGGTAATAGCGAAATTACGCTCTAAAACTATATGAATGATACATTTTCGTTGTATAATTGGGTTTCATGACTAGAAGTTTAACGCTTATTGAACAATAATTTTTATACACAAAAATGGCATTTTAATGCCATGACAATTTTTCTTTTTTTTTACTTACTCTTAGCATTCAAACTGGAAAATATATTCTCATAAAAAAGACATACAAAATAATTCCATTAGAAAATTTATGAAGCAAGGAGACGTCAAGCTTCTCGGAGATTCAAGTCTCTATGAGACGAAGGACAGTGCGGTGTCTAGCTCTGTGATTCTGGGTTTTTTTTCTTCCTGGAGTAATAATTATTAAACATTCTTTGGAATTTGTGTTGTCAATAAGATTATTATGATACCATGATGGCATTGATGTCATCAACATAATCATTCCGAGGACAAAGGATCGCCCGAGCGCTTATGATATGCAATCATAAAATCACAAAATGTCAGCAACTGGAAGCACACTGTGAATGCACCGGCAAAATTGAAACACCTCGACACAATACCATNAAATCACAAAATGTCAGCAACTGGAAGCACACTGTGAATGCACCGGCAAAATTGAAACACCTCGACACAATACCATACCTCTTCAGTGAGTACCTCTTGCCCGAAGACGTGGCTGCAGATGTATGCATTCTCCGGAAGCACCAAGACATCTGGAAGCTCTACGTAGCCTTCGAGTAGGCCAGGGATGGGCGGAAATGTCCCCTCGCCGATGCGCAGCAGGAACTGCTGGAATTCCACTTGGCCTTAGTTGACACGCATTCTGCCCCTCAGAAACAACTGCTTGAAGAATGGCCACAGCGGAGAGTTTTTGAGGCACGCATTAACCTAGTCTGCGCGGCCTCCGTGGCTCACCACAGACAGAACCTGTCTGAAATCGCCACCGAGAAGTAGCACTTTACGGCCGAACTTGGTACGGTCATTGTTAGTCACATGTCGCAGGAGCCTGTCAATACAGCGAAGGGCTTCTTTAGGTGCTATGGGTGCCTCGTCCCATATGATAAGACTGCAGTTACGTAGGAGCTCAGCTTCTGGTGACTGTGCGGAGGTATTACACACAGAACCTTGCATCACTGGAACAGGAAGTTTAAAGTGAGTGTGAGAGCTGCTGCCTCAAGACAAAAGTATTGATGCTATGCCCGTCTAAGCAACAGGACATACAATTTTGCTATCTTAACGAACGCTTTCTATGATACAATTATAGAGGAATGTTTTTCCCGAGCCGCCAGGACCATCCACAAAGATCACTCTACACTGAGGCTCTGGATCACTGCCAGCAGCAGCAACAGCAGCCATTACCTCCGGAAAATCAAATCTCTGGCCAGCATTCAGAAGAGAACGCATACGATCACCTACATCGCGTTCGGATTCAATCTCGCACTAAGGAAGGTCGTGGACACGACCAACATTTGGTAAAGGAAGCAGGTATTCAGCAAGGGATTTATTGAATACACCAAGCCGAAACTGTATATACATAAGCGCTCTGTTTTTGGAGGCTGCCAAGTCATCAGACATATCGTCAAGGAGATACTGTTTAAGATTGTTGTGGATCAGAAGTGGATCGGCAATATTGCAATGGGAGAGTATATGGGTGAAAAGAATCCACAAGCGCCCAGGAATGCTCTATCTTGCCGCTTCGTACATTGTGACCTGATAGATGTCATCCCTGTCAAGCAGGAGCAGGTTCTGACATGCCAACTTATATGTTGGATGTACACTATGGCACACAGTGCTCAGGTCCTCGAAGGAGGTAAGACCTCTTACATAATGCAGAAGCAGATGAAGACAAAGGAGCTCCTCATTGGCATGAGGGCTTACTTGGTGAATGCGGGAAATAGTATTAAAACTATCCTTCTCTTTTGCCTCCCACAGATGCTGCTTTTCCAGCAAACAGAAGAGCTGTGGATATTCGACAGGTCAGATTAACAGGATACGGCCTTGCCCCACACTCACTGCCACCACAGTGGTCAATCAATGTGTGCTGAGAGTTGTAATGGAAGAATGCTGTGAGGTGCGTGTGCTTGTCACGCGCCTTGTCCAATGCGCCAGCCATATCGTTATTTTCAATGAAGACAGATTGTCTGTATCCAGGTGCAAGGCCAGCCTTACGGCAATTATATTCTTGTCGGCCATTTTGTAGGACAGCAACTGCCAACTGCCTCTGGGGAGCTGACGTACCTAAAATCTCTATACGATGTAACCTCATCTCGGACTATGTCCCCGGCCTGGAGAACAGCAGAGTCGTGACGCTTGGGGATGTATTTGTAGAGATATCGTGTCACTTGAAGCGACAAACACACTCCAGCATTCGCGTGGCATTGATATTTAACAAGCAGATAGGGATTATACGGCCCTACATGCCTGTTATCGTACACCTTGGTACCGATATTCACAGAAGCAACATTGTCTGACCTTCTGTACTGAACGAAGCCACGGTAATGAAGCATTGTTTCGGCCCGAAATGACTTTGGAAAGTGGAATCTGCAACCATCATCTCTGTAACAGAGTGCAGATGGTCCGCACTTAGTGTGTGCCACGTGGGTCTTGACCAAAACGTACAATTCAGGCTCCACCTCTTGGTAAGAAATGTCAGCTCGGACAGTGGCATCAACTGTTTCGGGCTTGGTGATCTTGTCACCTTTTTCCAATATTTTCAGGATATTTGCATGGAGTAATCCCCGCTTCTGGAACTCAATATTATAGGTGAACGCATCCACCTTACCAAAAATTAGTTTTTTGTAAATGTCATCGATGAGAGAATCAAGTTTCACCTTGAAAACCCTGCACACCACATCAGGGCGATGACATTGNCAAGTTTCACCTTGAAAACCCTGCACACCACATCAGGGCGGTGACATTCCCGCATGTGAAGGTGATGAATCGATCCGGTCTTCCAAAGTGGTGCATGATAGCTACATTATCTTGGTAGCATTTGTATATGGGCCTTTTTGACCCATAGAAAGATGAAGGTATGATGACTATATTCCCAACTCTGACTTGAGCAGCATTAGCGTTCCGCTGCATGAGCTCGTGAAGACCCAGGTATTCCTCCACTCCCAGTTTGTCTTGATTTTGACGGATGAACCAAATTCTCAAAGATTCTGCCTTGCATTAGGCATCAACAACATACTGNGCCTTGTCCAATGCGCCAGCCATATCGTTATTTTCAATGAAGACAGATTGTCTGTATCCAGGTGCAAGGCCAGCCTGACGGCAATGATATTCTTGTCGGCCATTTTGTAGGACAGCAACCGCCAACTGCCTCTGGGGAGCTGACGTACCTAAAATCTCTATACGATGTAACCTCATCTCGTACTATGTCCCCGGCCTGGAGAACAGCAGAGTCGTGACGCTTGGGGATGTATTTGTAGAGATATCGTGTCACTTGAAGCGACAAACACACTCCAGCATTCGCGTGGCATTGATATTTAACAAGCAGATAGGGATTGTACGGCCCTACATGCCTGTTATCGTACACCTTGGTACCGATATTCACAGAAGCAACATTGTCTGACCTTCTGTACTGAACGAAGCCACGGTAATGAAGCATTGTTTCGGCCCGAAATGACTTTGGAAAGTGGAATCTGCAACCATCATCCCTGTAACAGAGTGCAGATGGTCCGCACTTAGTGTGTGCCACGTGGGTCTTGACCAAAGCGTACAATTCAGGCTCCACCTCTTGGTAAGAAATGTCAGCTCGGACAGTGGCATCAACTGTTTCGGGCTTGGTGATCTTGTCACCTTTTTCCAAAATTTTCAGGATATGTGCATGGAGTAATCCCCGCTTCTAGAACTCAATATTATAGGTGAACGCATCCACCTTACCAAAAATTAGTTTTTTGTAAATGTCATCGATGAGAGAATCAAGTTTCACCTTGAAAACCCTGCACACCACATCAGGGCGGTGACATTCCCGCATGTGAAGGTGATGAATCGATCCGGTCTTCCAAAGTGGTGCATGATAGCTACATTATCTTGGTAGCATTTGTATATGGGCCTTTTTGACCCATAGAAAGATGAAGGTATGATGACTATCTTCCCAACTCTGACTTGAGCAGCATTAGCGTTCCGCTGCATGATCTCGTGAAGACCCAGGTATTCCTCCACTCTCAGTTTGTCTTGATTTTGACGGATGAACCAAATTCTCAAAGATTCTGCCTTGCATTAGGCATCAACAACATACTGNTCAGTTTGTCTTGATTTTGACGGATGAACCAAATTCTCAAAGATTCTGCCTTGCATTAGGCATCAACAACATACTGTTGAAACAATTTACCAGAATTGAGCAATATTGAAAAACCGCGTCTCTGGCTTATGCGGTGTTAATCTTATGATTAATCACGATTTTTAAAAAGATTTAGGAATTATCAATTATATGTTACTTGAGTAAATGTTGCGGATATAATGTGTGTGAAACACTATGACTTTGAATTTATTTGAATTCACCGTGGAATTTCTTTATCTTAAGTGGGAAATAAAAAGAAAATAACAACCTCACAATCTTTTGTTGGTATTCGACTTACCGAATATTTTTTTGTGGTGAATACAGAATTATTTGTAACCATTAAACTTTCGGAGCCTTTACATATACGGTTTTGGTGACTACAAAATTCTTGGTAGGAAGACTTCCCTACAAAATTTATTTCTCCGTTCAATATGAGCTTTAAGAGATTCCTTATGTCATTGCTTATGGCAAGACATGTTGTGAAACACAGGTGTGAAACTAAAAGAACCTGAGCTGGAAAACTAAAAAATTCTGACTTTTTAAATAAAAATCGCCATTTGGTTTGCAATTAAGCGGGAAGTGACAGCACTTTTGTAAGTGGTATACGTAGGGGATCATGGAACTTAACAGAGTGTCTCCAGACGAAACTTTAAGCTGGAGGAACGGTAGAATTAGGTGTCGAGGGAAACTGAAGTACGCCGTAAATTACCTTCGGGAATCAACCCCGATATGAATTGTGAAATTAATGTATTTAAAGGGAATCAGTTTCACATCGTTGTGATAAGACGCCTGCGGTATAAACACTGTTTAATAATAACGCACAATATATAAATATAAATATAATTTCCCTCATACCTTTCTGGTTATCGTCGGGTCTTTTACACTTGCGTTACTCCGATGCTTCTGGGGGAAGATTTGAAGATTTGTGGGTGTTGGCACCTTTTATGTGTTTAGAAAATCACGAATGGTATTACATAACGCACCTGGAAGATGAAATATTTGCATGTTTTACGTAGAGAATCCTTGAGATAAGAGCTCAGATATTCCGACTGCAATAGGTAGATAATATTTTGTGGCCTTCGGCGATAGCGTTAAGAACTATTCTTCCATTCGCTTATTATATAGAATGATTCACGAGGAGTTACCTCCACTCACAGGGCCTGTTTCTTACATCATTTGGAGCAAAATATGCCATATAAATGAGGCTCCTGTTTCCAATATTTACAGAGTAATTCGAAACATTTGAAAAATAACTAATAAAATATTAACCCTTTCAGAAGTAAATACAGTGATGTATTATCAGACCGTTTTCTTTATAGTTGAGCATCACAATTGCGTCTATCAATTGTTCATTGGCCGCACCTTAAATAACCGCATGTGTTGATCTACGTAGCTACACACGGCTGTCTTTGATATCTGTAGTAGCATGTATTATACGCGCAAGTAGTTCCTCACGTGGCTGTGCAGTCCTTTAATGAAAAATATCATTCATCCATTCCCATACGCAATAATCTAGTGGTGATAGATCTGGCGATCGAAGAGGCCAAGGGTGAAAACCGCCTCGTCCTATCCGTCTCTCACGGAAATGCACATTTAAGTGTTCAGGAACAACACAGTGGAAGTGAGGAGGTGCGCCATCATGCTGGAAGACCATACGACGTCTCACTGCTAACGGAATATCCTCAAGTATCAGCTGCAGTTCTTCTTGCAAAAATTGCACATACACGAAACCAGTCAAGCGCCCCGGGAAAATAAATGGCCCAATCATCATATCGTGTAGGACACCACACCACACATTGATACTGAAACGGTGTTGAAAACTACTTTCCTCTGTAGAGTGGATATGCTGATTGTCGAATTACTATGTTAATATTGGTAATAGGATTCACATTTCTATGATATATTTTGTTCCAAATTTTGTAAGGAATAAGCGCTGTGAGTGGTACTAACTCAGTATAAATTAGGATGTACAACGCTTCCCTCTTACCAGCGTGCAATATGAATTCACCTTCTACATATTTAATTTTTAATGTTTTCAAGGCACTATAATAAATGTGCTAATTTTCGTGTTATTTTTAGAGATGAAACGGATATCCGGTTACTATCCGTTATCTGGCCTATCCGGCCCTTTGTTCTATTTCGGCCGGATACCGGATAGTGAGTCAATATTCGGTTCGGCCGGATACCGGATAGTACAAAAATATCAAAGTTGGATTAAATTTATGCAATAAATGCAACTACTGTCCACATTAGATAGGTATAATATTTAATCCATTCTAAAATTCATGCCAAACAAATGAAAATCAATAAGTTAAGGTGGTTTCTTTATTATGAATATTAAACACAATTTATTAATATTCAAAATTAACTAAAGGCAAATTGTGATGGATGAACACAATTTGTTCTGCGTGTAATGGCAATAAGCGATTGCGCTTGTTTTCATAGACAAGGCCGGCTTCAGAAAACAACCTTTCACTATAGACGCTGCTGCATGGAGCTGAAAGATAAATTTTAGCAAATTTTGACAAATTTGGATATTGGTTTGTATTGACACTCCACCAAAAGTAAGGGTCGGAGCTACGATCAATACGAGCTGTTTTTAAATAATAATCAATTTCATTTGCAATCGCGCTTTTCTCTTGATCCTGACACGATCTATTATTTTCATTCGCCACTTCATCAAAACAATTCCAAAATGTGTCGTGAGCCTCGCGTGTTGTAGTCGATCCCGCCTCATCAACTCTACGTCTCTTAGCCGGCGATGAAGATGGCGAATCACATCCACTGTTAGACGAATCATCACAGGTCATTTTTAAATACTCCAACAAAATTTTTTGCCTAGCACTTTCAGCTTCAAGTGCCCCGAAAAAGTTGGTCTTAAACCTCGGATCGAGGAACGTTGCAATCAAAAAATTTTGATCTTGTCCTATGGTGCTAAAACGGCTTTCTATTTCAGCTCTTAACGAGGCTCTCATATGCAGTATATCAGGGGTAATTTTTGCAGTTTCTTCTTTGTCCAAATACTTCTTTAAAGCAGCAACATGGGGAATAACTTCTGATATGCAAGAGAGACCGGAACTGGTGATTTTTGTAATTTCCTCAAAAGGTTTTAAAAGCTTGACGCACTGTTCCATCAATTCCCATTGCTGAGCTGTCAAGTTATTAAGTATGCCGTGGTCAGCTACGTAAACAGAAATACCCCGTTTTTGCTCCAATAACCGTTCTTCCATATAATAGGTAGAATTCCACCGCGTACTTACATCTTGAACAAGTTGGTGCTGTGGCAAACAAAGTTCTTTTTGTATTTCGATCAGTTTCTCATGAGCTAAACCTGAATGGTTGAAGTGCGTCACAAGACGTCTACCGGCAGCGATCATCTCCACTACTTCATGTTGAACCTTTAACGAGACTGTGACAACCCTCTCAAGTAAATGAAGGAAGCATCTAGCAGAATCATACTCGGCCACTCGAACACCCTTGACCATGTTAGCACCACTGTCATGAATAAGTAAATGTATTTTACTTTGGTTAATGTTCCAGCGAGCTGCGATCGTATTAAGCTCTTTTGCTATATTTTCTCCAGTATGGGATCCTGGGAATGGCTTCATAGCAAGAACAGCATGTTCCTGATGAAGATCAGAAGACAACCAATGAGCTGTGAAGCTCAAAAGCTCGCATTGTTGTGCAAACATGTCCAAACGTCAGAAGTCACTGAAATCGCGAGAGCATTTGCTAAATTTGCTACATTTTTTGTTTTAATTCGGTCGTAAATATCAGGAACAATTGTTTGAGTAATATAGGTGCGACTCCGCATTTCATAGCGGGGTACCGCTTGTTCCATGAATCTCTTGAATCCAACTCTTTCCACGATAGATAATGGCTCATTGTCTAGTGCAATCATTTCTGTGATTAGATAATGATACTTTTTGGCCTTTGCATCATTCACATCCCATAATAATTTTCGTTCAAATGATTCAGACAAACTTAATTGTTTTTGTGNAATCAGATAAACTTAATTGTTTTTGTGTCGATGTCGACGATGTACTTGGACCGGGGTGAGCATTGGCTGCTGGCAGCGGAGCAAGTACCACGGACTTATCCTTACGAATCTCGTTGAACTTATCCGGATGTTTGTATTTCAAATGGTTACTCATAGCTGACGTACCTGAAAGAAAAATAAGCGTATTGATTAAAACAAAATCGATAAATAAAAGCGAAGTAAGATTTGAAATAATTCGGATCAGTAAACTAGTTTATACAACAATAAATTAACTATCCATTAACCATTTATAATTTACTTGAAGTTCACGAAAGGCTACGAAAGTATGACAGCAGTTTCTTAAAATAATATCTTTTAAAACAAACCCCTCGAATTCCGTGGTTACATAACTAGTTACGAATACGATCATTATTTATTATTAAATTTAGTAGATCAACTTGAAATAAATTTTATTCACGTTAAATTGCGGAATATTTTCGATACAAAAAGCTAAATCCGATAATAAAATAATTGAATACATACCTGCTTTTTTTCCTTTTCCACCACGAGAGATTTGCATTTGGCACAACGAACACACAGCAAACTTATTGTTGTCATTGCTGATATCAAAATATTGCCAAATTGGGGATCTTTTACTTCGCGCTGACATTTTCGTAACTTGCTTTCACTAATTTCACCTAAACCCGAACGTCAACAAATGGCGGCTCAAACAAAACAAAACAAATGAGTGAGCGAACTCATTCATTACCCCTCCCGCCAGCTTACTGCACTCCCGCGAGTATCTATGCGCCGGCGTCGGAAAACAAACATGTTGCGACATGAATATTTATTCTAAGAAGAAGTCACACTCAGACCTGCCGAATATTCGGCCGCCGGATATCCGGCCATCCGGCTTGTGACCTAGCCGAATATCCGGTATCCGGTATCCGGCAAAATTACTATTCGTTTCATCTCTAGTTATTTTATATAATGAAAAGGCGGATATTTTTTTAACGGGGGAAAGTTCAAGTTTATAGTATACCGCAAATTTATTTTTGTCTTTACTAAAAATACGTTTGAAAAAAACATACAATGCAGAATTTGAGTATCAAATGTAGGAAAACATGTAGCTTGGTCGACATAATATCTTTACGAATAAAATATCTCACATAATTAGTATTCTGTAAACGCAAAACAATACACATTATACGTATACGTTATGAACTCATTTTTTTACGTTTCCCGCTTTAAAGACACCACGCAATATATGAGGTAGCTTATATGTTTTGCAACAAGAAAAACTATTTTGTGTTTTTAATTAGGTTGAGCATTAGTTTCAAACATTTCTATCTGAGTAATCAACCTGTGCGTCAAGACAAACATTGCACTTGGAATTAAATTACCTAAATTGATAAGTTTCTTAGTACAGGGACTCACTTATTAAGCAACTTTTTTATTTGTTAATGTTAGCGTGTGCATAATACACTGAATAGCCAAACAAACTGGTACACCTGCCTTATATTGTGTAGGGCCCCCGCGACGTTTTATCATACAAGTTTATAAACGTATGAAAAAGGCTACCGGCGAGCTTCTTTTATCTTAATTTAAATTACATTTCTGAAAATGAAATAATAATCGCGCTTTTTGCGACGTTTGGCTGGAGCAACGAAGATTTTATTTTCACAAGTAATGTTACTTCAATAGTTGAAATTACCGTACAATTCTGAAATCAAATGTCTTATCTTTAGTGAAAGAGCGATCACTAAGTTACATGTCTAAAGTAGCAGGTACAACACAATTATAAATTACGCATTGTTATGTGCGTAATCTGTTTAACAAGTCGATATATGTAAAATATTTATTGCAAGAAAATTAAAAATGCTTCAAATTATTTCATTTCCACTAATATGAGGAACAACAACCTGTATCCGTTTGGTTCATAACCATGTACAAAAATATCTCCGTACACCTTGCCTGTTTACAGCACAATCACACACTCTGAGTTCAATATAATGCCATTTGCATCATCGCCGATGGCACTACCTCACTTTTACTAAAAACAACTGTTAAAATATTTTCATGATTCTCCGCAAGATTATAAAAATTAAAATTTTTCAATAAAGGACTTGACGTAATATTCACATATATTCCTATTATTTCAGGGAAAATTTGCGTAATTAATATATAATGATTTCCTGTACTTCCATTTTTAAAAATGATCATAAAAAAGTCTTGAATGCTGGTTTTCGGGTGTTCACTATGTTTACAAATTAATTTAAAATTATTTCAATATTTCTTAGTGGCCTGATATTTGAAAACGAATCAGAAATTTTGGAATTCGTGATATTTTCCATTTACCCGTGACCGTTTTGAAAGAGTCGTGGGTATAAATACGGTATTTATACAAATGTGACATTCAATGAAATTTCCGTTTCAGGTAACGTTTGAGTGTTTTAAAATTCTGCTGAATGTCACATGTTTCTGACACTATTTTTTTTTTTAATATTTAAATGTACGTGGCTTGGATATTCCGTCTGCATCACAAACTATAATTTTCTGTTTACCGTGGCGAAGAAAGCTTCAGGTAGATTCAGCAGCGCTCGTTCCTGAAACCCGAAGCTAAAGGAAATACGGAGATATTTCTTATACATAATTTCGGAGCTCGGCCTTGTTTTCTATCATCAAGGGTCACGTTTTATTATAATTAACTATATATTTCCGTTAAACTTCCCATGAATATACTGACATTTAAAAAAAGGGATTAACAATTGACACTTTAATTTATATAAGTTGGAAAGAAGAAACGCCCTGGTTTTCGCCACATGTTAACATCCTAGGAATAGCTGTAAAGGCTGAACCATGATTCGTCCGTGAAAATTACGCTGCCACTCTGTTCCCTGAAACGTATTCGGAGTTCTATACAAGTTGATAGTTGGGCAGGTTTGTGGTCAGCGTTCAATGCATTAAATTTCGTAAACCCCACTTGACGCAAGCGTCAGTAAACAGTATACCAGGACCCCCAGTGGCAAAATTTGGTTACCATAACGTCTTGTGTTTCTTCAATGTATACATGGTTATTATGCTATATCAAGCGAACACAAACGAGTAACACACTCTTTTTTGTTTAATAAAACGCTGAGCGAGGTGGCACAGTGGTAAACCTTCGGAGTAGAATTCAAGAGTTTGAATATCGGCCCGACCATCCTGATTTCCGATTTTCATGCTATCTCGAAATGACGAATGCTACGGTGGTTACTTGCCATATGCCTTGGCCTATTGCTTTATCATTCGTGCTTATCTTTTCAGATTTCTTGATTATTACTTAGCAGACGACAAGATGTTAAGCCCTACCTAACTATATACCATGGTCAAAATCATGAGACCTCGTAATGACGGACCATTGATTTACTCGTTAAATACTCACGGAGGGCCGATATTAAATCAGGCTAACAGTATTCGCAAATTTTTTGCTTCATTTCACATAGTTGCTGACATTATGCAAAACTAATTGTTTTTCCTAATTTTCAAGAGCGTGTCGTGTAATAAATAATCACATCATGTAATAAGCTTTATTCTATTTTCTACCCCATTTTCTGTAGTCCACTCACAAGGTTTGTATTTAAAGTTTAGAATGATATATATATATATTCTAATAGCATCATATATAGTTAAATAACGGAAATTATTTTTACAAAATTTGTGATTTCGTGTTTGATAGAGGAGGATTATGCTACGTATTATCAATCTGTTCATAAATGAATTGGAACATTATTTCTTGTATTTTGAATGATGAAATTGAAATTACTTTATTTGAAATATAAACCTATGTTGATAAGATTGGATATTTAGCTTTTACAAGAAAATTTCATTTTTGACACAAACCAAAAATTAAATGGAATGAAAAACGGTAACATGATGAATTGTTTAGATTTTTCTCTGACTATGGGAAACAAAAGAGGAATATGTAACTAAAATATATACATTAAAATCTCATTAGTCATTTCAATAGGTCCACAAATTTTGTGATCTTACTAGTTATTGGGATCAAAAGTATCGAAAAATTTGAGTTTTATATAATTAATAAAAATATTTTACAAAAAAATCAATTTTTTTTAATAAATCAACTTTCATAAACGTAATACATAATTTGCATATGATTTAAATGTAGTAGCAGCAATTATCGTTACATTTTGCCATATATGTATATATATATATGTATATATATATATACTTTCTACAAAACCGCAATTAATAGGATTTATTTAACTAGATAAAACCAATTATTTAAAGCAATTAATACATATTTATTTTAATGTAAGAATTACCTATACTGTCATAGTTTTCCTACAGCAACAATCGTATCGTACAAAAGTTATATAGCAACTACGTATTAAAATAACATAATACATAGATTTATGTATTCAGAATAATTGTAAATAAGTTACTAATATTGATCAATTGTGTTCACTTCTGTTTTTGGATAGGAAAATATTAATAAACCAAATATATTTTACAGAAAATCTTGCATTAAAATTTAAATTTTTGTTAGAAAGTATTGCTTTTCTTTAAAATGTAAAAAATATTTTGAACTATAAGGTGACCAAACATTTAAACACAACATACATAAAAATACTTCATGTTCTACTTGAAAGCCAGCAATAACAAAATAAATTATGTATACCAAACTAAATATTATTATAATGATGTTTATTTTTGTCTGAGAACTACATATATGCAGTTTATTTTGAGAAGTTCATTGTTCTAAAAACTGAAACAGTAACATTTATATGATAATTATGGCTTTCATATAATGTTTATTTTATCATGTGTAAAAATTTTCTTCCTATTCAACTATTGACCAGAAAAGTATTATTTTGAAAAATTATATTTTCCACACCTTCAAAACCTTTAACTTTCACTTGAAAAATAAATAATTTTTTATTAGATGTGTTTAATAAAGGCCATCCTATAAGCTCTTTTCTCTTCAATATGTTTTTATATAGTAAAACTCAATAAATATCTGAAATGTAAAATTTTTTTTAAGAGTCATTTAACAAAATTAACAAATTCATGACATGAAAAAAATTAGTTTTGAACGTCAATAAATTCATGATTCGTATGTGTTATACTTTAAATGTGTTTTCTATAATATAATATTGTTGAGATGGTTATATGTTTATATATATGTATATGCGCGTTGTGTGTGTATGTGTTGTGTGTGTAAATAATTTTTTATTGAAAATGTTTTTTAAATATTTTTATCTAATCATGGAAGAGTACTTAATGACATCAATTAAAATTATTTTTGGGGAAACACAATATTGTCTTACGTTTACATATTCTGATATAAAAGCATCAACTATTTAAATTTTAAAATTATGGCAGTTAGTGAAATACTAAAAAAANCGTTTACATATTCTGATATAAAAGCATCAACTATTTAAATTTTAAAATTATGGCAGTTAGTGAAATACTAAAAAAAATATTAAAAATAAATATTTTAAACAGGTTATTTTAAAAATTTTAGTCATACGATAATAGATAAAATAGANAAAAAAAATATTAAAAATAAATATTTTAAACAGGTTATTTTAAAAATTTTAGTCATACGATAATAGATAAAATAGATTCATGTAAAGGGAAATTTTGATGTTCAAAAAAGCGAAGAATTCTATAAAATCTAATATTCACAGTGTCAGTAATTGAACCCACATATTATATAAGTAATAAATTCTGAAAAAGTGAAATTTAAGTTTATCAATGAAGTGTATGCTGCTAAACACTTAGGTAATGGAAATTTATATATTTTCAAAATTACAGTCTTCATATGTTTAAACAAATGATGTAGATGAGAGAACGTTTATAATATTTGAAAAAATAATGAATAAAATTTGTTTGAATAATAATTTTGTTATATAAATTTTGGAAATAAATAAAAATACCATTATATAAGTTTTCTTTGTTAATTGAAGACACCAATAGACGATGCGGCAGAATGGTTTTATTTTCATTGAAAAGTTAATGAATATTATTATAAACGTATTAATAACAGATTGAAAGTAACAAGAAAAGATTCTATGAATAAAGTTCATTTTCATTTATCTAAAATATAACTGGTGGTTTTATAGTCAAATAAGTATATATTAAATATTTAAAACTAATTAGAATATAGTTAAATCAGTATCCTTAGTTGTAATGTAAAATATTTATTTTGAATTAAATATAATATCCAGAAATTATTACGCAGTGTTATTAAGACATTTTAGTATTTATTCAAATTGATATGAGCTTATTAAGTCAGAGCCAAACTGTGAAATATATTTATTTACATTTAAGTTGGTTGCGTTCCAATGTTTTAATTCACATTAATTTAAAAATTTTGAAAAACAAAATAAAATCTTTATATAAGGTTTTGGGATTTGAGGTAATCAGTTACCGTCAAACAGTTCTTCTTTAAACTAAAAATTGTTTTAAGTAAACCAATTGGAACTTTTATTTAATAACGTTTTATATTTATATGGTCAATTTGAGTTTAAAAGTAATTTTGAAGGTTTCAGTAACTATAATTTTTTTTATTGAAATTTTTGATATATTTTAAATTTCTTGGTTTTTCAATAGAATAATGAACATTGTTAACAAGATACGAAAATTTCTTCACCTCCCCTTTTTCTAAGACATAATTATTAAAATTAACCCAGATTACTGGTAAAAATTGCATTTTTTTTTCATTATATATTAGTACCTATAAGTAGAGTCTCGTGATCTTATAAAAATTGTTGTCACTTTAATAAACGTTTACTCTAAAAACCAATAACATAATTTTTGTGCTAAGAATCANATCTTATAAAAATTGTTGTCACTTTAATAAACGTTTACTCTAAAAACCAATAACATAATTTTTGTGCTAAGAATCAGGTCATTTATTAACAAACACTTGAGATTTTATACAAAATGGTAATTATTATGACAACTACAAATATTATATATATATATAGTCTAATTGCGATTTCTTCACAATTTTTTAATTAAACCTTCGATAAATCATCCCATGTAAAACGTGGTCCATTATTTCCTAAATGAGCCATGTATCACAGCCTGTTATGCCTCTATTAACATAAAAGTATCATATTTTTCATTACAAGTATTTTATAGCTATATATTTTTTAATAAATTATAATTTTTAATTTGTAAGAAATATTAATAAAAACAGTGATAAAACATGTTTGTTTGTAGCGCTTAGTAAGAAATTGTTCTCAAAGCAATATATTATTAGAATTGAGTGTGCACGAATTCTTTGCGTTGTCCTCTGGTGCAACTTTATAGACATAGTTAAGATTTGTTTGCACTAGGCAGAGCAATATTCTGGAATAAAAATTTAGCAAGGCTTCAGAAATGTATGAAGTAACCGTGAATGGATTATATACAATAATACTTTTCATATCAAGATTTAATTTTAATAAATATAAATACTAAATAATAAAATACACTTTATGTACTTAATTATTATAGTAACTTAAAAAGAACTGTTTAAAACATTACGATAGCAAATTAATATTTTAATTCTAAACGAGAAATATTACACGTATGAATATATAATAATGATCATTAATGATGATCTTTGTATGTTTAATAATACATTTTGAACACTAAACAATTACTTTAGAAACACTAATATTAAAAAATAAAATAAGCACTTTACTTCTTGTCCACAAAGTTTCCGTATTACTTCTTTTTTTAATTATATTAATATATTTGAATTTCTTATCTCAACACAGGAAGTATATACGTAACTTACCTAAAAAATATCTCATAAATATCTCCACCAAAAAATCAATACAAATGTATTTTTTGTTCGCAAAATATTCTCAAAAAATTCATTAAAATCAGTGTATTATTGTAATGTTTGTTTCGAAAAAATTGGACAATGTATTTCCGTAATATAACCCAAGCATATTTTTATTTATGAATTTTTTAAATATTTGGTATATCGAATATAAAAAAGTAAATTCTTCCACGATGAACAACATAAATATTATTGCTGTTCTCAAACATTAACAAAACGTACTTCATTTTAATTTTTTGCCTTTGTAACAATCTTGTTTGTAAAAGAATACATATATTTTTCACTTAAACTTTCATATTAAATATACTTATTGTTAATCAGTATTATGCCTCTCACTTTATAAATGTATTTCTCAACTATTAATATTGTAATTTTTTCCCCACAATGGTTTTGCACTAAATATAATTGCACTTATATGTTATCCATATTACGATTTGCGTTTAAATAATTAGTTAATTACATATTTGACTTTTAGAATCATTAAAAAATATACAGTAAATTGACAAAGGCAAATGATTACTACAGTTATGAAACACGTTTTTTCTTCAGTTGCTTTAGTCAATTGTGTTATTATATTTATAAATATTCATAAAGAGCACATTGAAATATTTTAGGCACAAATGTATCATTTTAAAAATATACAGGATGATTCTGAAATCATGGGACAAACATTGAGGTGTGGTAGAGCTCACTAAAACAAACAGTTCATGTATAGCTATATATGGACGGGAGTGACGCGTTGAGGTACAAACACAAAAATAACACATGCAATGCAACACATTGTTTATTTACGACGTCGCCGCTAAATGCCTTTTTACAGCAATGTTTATAATAATTGCTCCAAATTGCTACCGCCGACAGTAATGCAAGCTTGGTAGCGTCGGTGGAGTGATTGGCGAACAGATTCAAATACGCCGGGTATTTCACGCACGCCACCATTGTAAGCCAATCACGCCATATGTAGAGGTCGCCAAGCATACGTGACTGTTAGTGGATGCATTTCCAGCAACTTTTTTTTTACATTTTCTGTAAGGTATCACTTGTCAAGTATGCTGCCAATGAACATTTTATGTTTCCGTTAATGTGTTATGTTTTTGTGTTTGTGCCTCAAGGCGTCACTTCCGCCCACATATGCCTATACAATAACTGTTTGTTTTAGTGAGCTCTACCACCCCTCAATGTTTGTCCCATGATTTTAGAATCATCTTGTATAATGAATATTCTGTAAAAATTCCCCTGTGATTATAAATATGATGTCACATAAATAATGGTCGACACATGAACAGCTTATAGGCTAGGTCATGCCCTTCCAGAATGTCGCAATTTTACTTTAGTAAAAGTAGCTTCGTTTTCACGATATTGGCACTTGTTCGGAAATGTTATAAACCTCTACACGTACTCAGTGTTTTGAGTGGCATATTGTTATGTTGTTGTTTGCAGCATATTGTCGTAAGTGTAATATTTAATTAATAAAAGCATGGAAATGTAAGTGTTGTTTTTTTCACTCTTTTCTCAATATTGTCGCATGGGTGATTGAGGGGCATATCTCAGATCTTGACGAATGGAGGTCTTAATAAAAATTAAATACCGAAATATGATTTTTCACACAGTTATTATTCAGAGTATTATATTATCTATCTTCACTATAACTCTTTTTATTTCTCAGTGAGCACAATAATAAATGTCTCTTTTCAATTATTATTATCGTCCTCCTTAATGTCTCTGATTGGTTATAGTCAATTAATTCATACTCATCATTAACACGTTTTCAGTCTGTTTGTCAACATCATTTGTAATGTGTTTCACTCACAAATCCAGTCCAATAGTCCAGCCTGCAGTCGTAGTCTTCACTGCTCTAATGTTCGCAGTCGCATATTTTCCTCCTGCTGGTCACTTCTCTCGCCGCGCGCTTCTCTTCTCTCTAGTTGTCTATCGCTGAAAGTCATCCATTCCACAGCTGCGTACTCGGAGGCCCGGTGTGCTTTTATAGACGCTTGCATTGACCTGGCAGGTTCGCCACACCCCTTGTCTAGTTGAGAGAAACGAGGACAGCAATCCAGGACATAATTCAGATGTCTCAAAGACACCCGATACCCAAGGTCAGGAGTAGCAGGCTCCCTGATAGGCATAACAGGCACACATTGTAAACATTCCTGTGTCCAATGAAATTTTCATTTTCCTGAGTCATTTCATGTACTGGCTTGGCCATATTGGCGAACGCAGATACAAATCGACGGTAGTAGGCACATAATCCCAGAAAATTCTACACCTCGGTTTTGTCAGTTGGTGCCGGCCAATTTCTTATCTCCATAGTTTCCTCGAAGTCTGTTTCAATCCCGTGGGCCGGCACTACATTTCCCAAGAAATTTATTTTCTTTGGGGACAGGTGGTACTCTTTAGGAACTAGTTTCAGGTTGGCTATGGCAACTTTCTGAAATACAAAATTTAAACTTAACAGCTGCTCTTAAAATGCCCTCCCTGGCACCACAATTTTGTGAAGGTAAATCTGCCAAATATCTAAAGGGAGGACATTTTTTATATCAGGTGTTCTAAGGTCAAAAATTGCCAGGCCCCTTTCGCTTGGGCAGAATAATGCAGTCTTTTCTTGGTCCTCTGGGGCCACCTCGCACTTCCAGTACCCACTCTTAATGTCCAAAGTAAAAACCATTTTGAACCAGCTAGGCTGTTTAATGTGCCATCTACCATTGTTAGTGAATAAGAGTCTATCTTTGTCACAATTTTACGCTGGCGATGACGTTTACAAAACCTCAGAGAGCCATCTTTCTTCTTATTAAGAACTATCTGGGATGACCATAGACTCACTGATCGGTTAATCACAATTATATTCTCCATTTTCTTTTAAAAAATTCCCTCAAATTACTCATGCGAAGCAAGTGGCAGTCATATCTAAGTGGCTGATTTATGGGCGTGGCTTCTCATGTATCTATGTGATGGCACGTCACATCAGTCATTCCAAGGTCAATTGGTCCACACGTGAATACATCCCTATTTCTCTGCAGTAATTCAGAGACAGTCTTCTCCTATCACCAGTTAAGATTTTATTTAGCTTGTCGTGTGACGGTTTAGGGATAGCAGAGCGACGCTGGCCCACAACCACCCCCCGCATAACCAGGGTAGACACACGTGTCACAAAGCAGGTGAACAGCCAGAACGGACCGCAGTTACACGTGTCTTGCTGCGTAGGCCTCCCTGCCACCCCCGTTCACCCCCCTAGGCCTCTAGCCAGCCCGTGAGATCTGTGGAGCGCAGAGGTTTCACGGGATATCACCAAATAATCATGTGTATTTCGCCTAAATTCAAAATACACGCACCGCGGCAGAAATAGCTGACGAGCTGGATATTGGTGCCGAGAACACCCCCCCTTCCCCCTTAGCTAANTAGGGGCAAGGGGCTACCTTCCCCCCCCCAACCCTTCAGGAACCACGCCACACGTTTTGAAAGGCATTGTTCTGCGTTCCACCTCCCTCGCCTCCTCCCCCCCACAAGGCGACACATGCCGACAATTAAGACAGGGAGCTGGCAAGCATAAAAACCCCTTTTCGGGAGAAGTGTGGCTCAGTTCATTAGTACCGCGCAGAAAGGTCAGTCAGTCAATCATTACAGCCAGAGACGTTAGTTCGAGAGAGCAGTCAGTCGAAGATCGCCGAGCAGAGAGTTAGGTCAGGGGTTCGGACCCCTGGCTACGTCAGTATAACATCACCACAGTGAGACGGCAGCAACTGCGGCCTTGCCAAGGCCGCCCATCGCCGGAGCTCACCCTCCACAGCTGACATCATACCAACAAGAGTTAAGGATACAAACATTGTCAAGAGAAGCCCCCCTCCATCACGAAGTCGTTAGAAGTCGTTAGCAGTCAATCCGAGTAACCAAATTATTACAGTACCACACCTCTCAAGTGCTGATGTATTTTCTTTGTGTTAAATTCGATACAATATATTCGTCCTTCAAAATTGAAACAGCCAAAGTCTACATTATTGCAAACCCCTTAACCTTCAGGCATCATATAGTCTATGCCACTAAGCATTAACAAAAGATGCTACGCACTTTTTTGGATGTGTTATTTGGCTTCCCAACTGTAGGGCGTACACAGCCTAACAAGTGTCAAGTTAATTTGGCTTCCCAACTGTGGGGCCTAAATAGTGTCAAGCTTATGCAAGGAGTTGCCCCTATACTTCTGGTAAACTACATTACATTTGTTTTACTCTAGAATATTCTGAAACATTTGGAATTACCTGTGTAACCAGTTTGAAAACACCTACCATGTCCTCTCCTAAAGAAGAATGTCATTATCGCAAAAAAATGTATCATTCTAACTGGAAAACTGTCATAATTATAAGCGAACAAAGTCCTTGCTTCAATGACTTTACCTGGCAGGAAGCCAATCCTCTCTGCTCGTTCAATTAGACTCAAACCCTTGACAATCTTTCCTTGACATCTGCCTGTAACAAAAATTTCACTAGAAGCGGGCAGCACAGTATGTTGATCACATAATACTGGGAAGCTAATTGGCGAGGAAAAATTATGTTGTGTTAACACCACGAACTCTGTACAACTTTCTTATAGCACATCAAGTCGAGTATCGATATAGCACCCCAAAATAAATTAATCTTCTATTTATACTACATAAATATCGTGCTTTATGCTAAGGTCACCAAGCTTCAAGATCACTTTTCTCTTTCATATAATTGGTGTCGTCTCGCATGATGCTGTAGTGAAATAGCAACGTTCCATGCTGTCGTCGGGAGATCGCTGTGATGAAGACCCGAGGATGTCTCGTCTAACTACTGTTATGGTCGACCCAATGTCGCCGACCATCTGGAAAGTAACATAATTCAGATAGCCTTCTAATAGTTTTGCATCCGAATCCTGTTTTACCGACCATAAGTGTGAGAATATTGGGGCCATCCCTTCAGCAGTCACCGACCTTCGGTACCCCAAGATCGGTGTTTACAAGTTTTCCAGGTGTACAATATTCTCACCTGCTTTTCGCTGCCTATTGTCCCGTTGATGCATCTGTTATTGCTGCTTTTGTGGGCAGTAGGCTCTCAGGTGCCCCGGCTATCCGCATGACCAACACTCAGGGTGTTTGGATCAGGCACGGTGNGGACGGTGGAGGTGGGGCTCTATAGCTTGAACCCTGGAAGCAATGTTCCTGATGGCAGTATGCTTCTTCTTCAATGTCTTCTTGATGCCATCGTCGTCTTCCTTCAGCGTCACTGTCCATACCGGACGTCGGTGTGCGATCACCTGTCTTGCTGACTTTACCTTCAGTGTTCGGGCCAGGGCGTCCAGCATGTTGTGGGGTGCANTGCGATCACCTGTCTTGCTGACTTTACCTTCAGTGTTCGGGCCAGGGCGTCCAGCATGTTGTGGGGTGCAGACAGACCTACCACTTGCCGCACCTTTGTGTCGGCGATGGAATCGATGAAGAGGCCGACTACGATGATGCCACGCGCCTCCTAGGGGCACAACTTGAAATATAGGTCGCAGAGCAGCGCAGTGTCTTGCCATAGTTCATGCAGTGCCTCGCCTCGTCGCTGGGTGCAGCATCGCAGCTGGGCATGATGGGTATGTCACAGGTACCGGTCACCGAAACATAGCTCCAATTTCGACACTAGTTTGGGGTACTCCAGTCGATGTCGCTTGGAGATATTGTAGTATGCTGAGAGCCGGGCCTCTCAGTTTGGCCGCGAGGTAGTAAGCCTGCTGTTCGACTGACGAGCCATTCAGAGTGGTGACTATTTAAAATTGGTGTTGGTACTCGCGCCAAGAGGTCTGGCCATCATAAAGGGCAGGCTTAGTTGAGACCCGCTTCCCCACTCCTAGCTATGCTACACACCAATGCTGCAGAGCTGCTGACTATCCTCCGAGTTTGCTGTGTTGGTGACGACTTGCACTGCTTCCTCACTTTTGTCGGATTCTGGTGTGGTGATAGTGGAACTTCGTTGCTGAAGAAATTCCTCCATCTTCTTCATGTACGCACTTATTTACTTTTTCACTTAATTCTCAACACTGTCCATCCTTTCATTCACACTGTGAACTTTTTCATTTACACTGTAAATTTTTTTTCCACACAGTCAACTCTTTCATTCCTAACTCACAAATACCTTCTATTTTCCAGTCAACATTTTCATTTACTGTGTCTATTTTCCTATCTACCCTGTCTATATTTTCATTTACAGAGTCAATTTTCCTGTCTACATGCTCATTTACACTATTTACATTCTCGTTCAAACTACTTACAAAATATTGTAAGCTGTTTACACTTAAGCTTCCACTAACCCTCTGGCAACCTAGCCCCTCAATTAATGCTCGCAGTGCTTCCAGTTCTGTGGACATTTTTCCAGTTGGCATTCACTGCGATGGTTGTATGAAACAGTATCCACTAATTGTTTTTTTTAATCCCGTATTACCCGCTTAATAGCTAACTTCATTTGCAATTGAATAATTAATAATAGCCTCCACAACACTTATGACACCAGTGTTGCTTGGGCGCATGAGGGGTTTATCTGAGTTCACGTGGGATGGATATCTTCTAATAAAATAAAATAACTCAATGTGTTTTTAATTTATTCACACAACTATTATTCACAGCATTAAACTATCTATATTCACTATTACACTGTCTATTTCTCAATGAGCACAATATTTAATGTATATTTCGACTCTAACTGACGCCCTTAATGTCTCTGTTAGGTAACAGTCAATTAACTCATACTCGTTATTAGCACATGTTCAATCTATCTGTCGCCATTAGTTGTATTGAATATCACTCACGTATCCAGACCAAAAGTCCAGCCTACAGTCGAAGTCTTCACTGAACTCATGTTCGCAGTCGCAACCTTTCCTCCCATTGGTCACTTATCTCGCCGCGCGCCTCTCTTCTAACTAGTCGTCTATCGCTGAAACTCATCCATTCAAGAACTGCAGACTCGGAGGCCCGACGTTTTTTTATAGCTGTTGGCCTTGACCTGGAAGGTTCGCCGCATGAGGTAAGCAACCCAGAGTTTTTTCAGATGTCTCAAAAGCACCCGATATCCAAGGTCGGGAGAAACACGCTCCCTGACTGACATAAAATTCACGCTTTGTAATCATTCCTTTGACAAAAACCGCTGCGTCTCTGGTTGCAACTGATAGCGGGTGCAAGTCAGTAGATCGCCCGTGCTTCGCACGCACACAGAGCGCCCGTCTGTTACAATATCTTACGCACCATAGTAAATTTTATACCTATGTAAAAATTAAATTTTCCCCCCTGTTATGCAAAAATGTTTATAAAAGTACATTTATTTCACACATGTAATTATAAAACTTTTAGACCCTGAGTCGTCATAGCAAATGTTTTGGCAATATGTGTGGTATTTTACATTTGTAGACTCTCTACTACACTTACACGTTTTCAACATAATGATCGCGCTATGTTCAGTACATTTTATTTAGCCAAACAATGTTCAAACTACGCAATCGGAGTTGTATAAATGCCTTATATAACCAGCAGAATATTTTCTACTTAAAAGTAATCTTGGATACAAAACTGCCATGCCAATTCGATAGCAGAACTATTCGATTTACACGTAAAATATTATTAAATACAGTTCTGATACGCTATTGGTTATGTAAACAACTGTTATTTAGATATTCACACTTTTACGTTGCAATGGTAAAAACATATTTCATTGTTGCGTATTAAAAATATTTTTCTTTTTGATATATGATCACCGAAAAATGAGGACCGTAATCCCTAGTCTAACCACGTGTTTTTTCTACAAATAAAATAAATTTACGCAGAGAATGTCGTTTATTTATCTGAACTTTCTCTTTTTCCTCTGCATTTTAATATGCTCAGCGGTCGTAGGTAGGTCCATTTGAAAATATTTTACACTTATATAATAAATAACGGTGTCTTAATTCGTGATACATTTTTTAAACGTAATTTAAACGTTAAAATACATAAGAAATTTAAATTATTATTAAATGGCGTTGCGGTTACGACTTCGAAGTTGGCAAAATTGACGAAATGAATACTTTCTTTATTTCTAGTGTTTTTTCTTCCGGGGAAAAAGACTTACAGTTATCAAATAAAGTTTGTGCATGTACTCTCAACCTATCTAGTTAAGTGACGAAGTTATGATAAACATGTTTTTTTTTNGATCAAATAAAGTTTGTGCATGTACTCTCAACCTATCTAGTTAAGTGACGAAGTTATGATAAACATGTTTTTTTTTTCTTCAGTTGTAAATATATTTCAACGTGTGTCGTTTTTTGTTAGTTGATACAATTAAGTTCTAATTAAATGGCTGTCGATTACGTGTGTGAAGGCAAATTTTGGACTACGAAGCTATATTCTAGACGTAAACAACATTTCTGAATGGTAATTATTATAAGACCACGTCTGTTTATATATATCACAACTTTCCTCTAGGTATCTGAAATANACATTTCTGAATGGTAATTATTATAAGACCACGTCTGTTTATATATATCACAACTTTCCTCTAGGTATCTGAAATACATTCACTTACCGGGCTCAGGCGTTTCAGTAAAATGAATATTTTCCAAAGAACAAACAAATTTCTCAGTAGTAGTAAAACCCAGTGAAGAAGAAATAGAAATAAAAACAATGCATGACTAAAAAATGAGGGACATAAGTGTTACACTATTTGTGTCCGTACACGATAACAACGAGATCGTTTACAATGCCAGGCACAATATCGTTTGTTGCCGCTAACGTTACATAGTAAAATAAGCAACATGAGTTGTGTGGTTTCAATATTCAATTTGTTTTTTTTTTTTTTCGTAGAACAGGATGCTTGTGTGTTTAATTTTTTTTTAACGCCGCCCTTTCATCGAAGTAATTTGTCACATATCCAGTCAAAAACTCTAATGGTTAAATTTGCGCCATGATCTATTTAACAAATGAACACCACTCGAACCATTACCTATACAGGCACTGTTAAAATAAATTAAACTGGTTTATATTCTGTAAAACATTGTGTGTGTGTACATATATATATACAAACGATATGTTATATGAAATTGGCCAGAATTTTTGGAAAAGCTGAACAAAATGCAAACATGGCATTTTTCAGTTGAAATATTTGACGTCATATTAAATTGTCTTTATTTACATGTAGCAAAGGTGATGTTATCGGTACCTGAAAGTAAAACTGACCCAAGGCTTCCGAGACGTGTGAATTAGTAACCGTGAATGAAGTATACCATGCGTGATCTCGGCTGCTACGAATTGTGGGCGTTCTCAGTACCAGCCGCTACATCAGGGAAGGTGCAGAGGCTGAAGTCGTGACCTTCATTCTGCACGGTCCTGGAGCCATATTCCAACAAGACAACGCCCAACTGCATGTAGCCAGAGATGTCTACAGATCGTCTTAGAACCAAGGCAACCACCATTTCCCTTGGCCTACATGTTTGCCCGATAGGACACCTACTGAAACTGTATGTGAAATGGTCACTCAGCAACTAGCTCGTCATTCTCGTGCAGAAACCAGTACGCACACCGATGAACTGTGATCTCGGGCAGAAGCAGCCTGGCAAGTGATTCTTCAGGAACGCTTCTAAGATTTCTTCGATTCGATGACACTGCTTGTAGTAGCTCTTATTGCAGCTCATGGAGACTTTACAAAAAACTGATTAATTGGAAGTAACAGTTTTTCATTGTTCTGAAACTGAAAATGTGTTAGTAATACTGTTAGTAGTATATGTGATAAATTTTCTTCCTTTCTGCCGGTTCCTTCATGACGATACATTCCTCAAAATTATGNATGGAGACTTTACAAAAAACTGATTAATTGGAAGTAACAGTTTTTCATTGTTCTGAAACTGATAATGTGTTAGTAATACTGTTAGTAGTATATGTGATACATTTTCTTCCTTTCTGCCGGTTCCTTCATGACTATACATTCCTCAAAATTATGAGCGAGAAAGAGAGAAAGAAAGAAATGAGAAATTGTGTGTGTAAATATATATATATATATATATATATATATATATATTTGTGTATATATATAGGCTGAGCCTGGTGAACACCAACAAACACCACGCGCATATTCCTTATGAAGAAAAGGTTGAAAACACATATGCAACGGATTGTTGCTGATGCTTCGTAAGGGTGGTAAGTACCTTTGAAGGTGGAGCTTAAACACATGTTTTGTGTAAGTGTTACAGAAAGTATTTGAAATGGGACAATTACATCCAGGACAATGTGTAAATATCTGTAATCACTGCAAAACCAGTCGCTGTAATAAAATTATTTTGTAGAGAAAATTATTATTGGATAATATTGGAGAGATTCATTTATAAATCCTCAAATGTTACTCCAACCCATCCCTTTTTACGGAAGTGTTTCTAATTCCATTTAAATTATCAGGGCTTCCCTTAGGTATATTTATACCAAAAATTTTTATTGTGATATTGTCTTCAATTTGCGTGATATACCTAGAGCCACAAGTTGTCCAAACTGTATGAGCTTAAATAACCTTTATATTTGGCTCTGCTGACGCATAGATGATTCTGGCGTTAATTTTGCATGAAGTAATATATCAGATCCTTTCAGTACTACTCAAATTACAGTTTTAACCTTCATAGCCTACTCTCCGAAGGAAAGAAAGGCTAATGAAATCACTTTCCTGTCTGTGTGTGAATTAATGTTTATTTAGGTGTGTGTGACTGTGTGTGTGACTCTGCGTGTTTTTGAAGGGGTTGACCAAATTTCAGCAAACTTGGTATGCATATAGTACTTAGTAATGGCAGGTAACTTTTATAGTTTTCGACCACGTCGGCCTCTTACTTTCAAAATGGCGGACATTTTACTATATCAGGGTGGTCTGTCATATTTCGGTAACATTTCAACCGATTTAAACCAAATTTTGTATGCTAACAGAAAATTGTGTACGTATTAAATTGTTATATGGATATTGTTGCTATTACGTAATTTTGGTAAATAGCACCAAATAAATAGTAAAGATTTTTCATTAAAACTAGAAAACTATGAAACCAATTATCACCCTATTTGGCAGGTAAATAATACTATGATTGGCTAGATAAACATAAGCGATTAAATTTTATTATGTACTTACTTTGAAAATGGCGGCCGTACGGATTTTTTAGGTTTATTTGGTATTTCTGCCATATTATTTAAACAATATCAACCAAATTTTGTATACTGAAAGTATATATTAGAACTATCATACATACCAACACATAACCACTTCTCTATGCCATTTTGGAAGATAGCGCTACATGATTAAATAAAATAATTATGTCATATCTTAGTAAAAAAATTATCGATTCCTACCAAATTTAGCAAAAAAGTTTTACAGATGCAGATTATGTTAAGTGATATGTTATAAGCATGTCAGACACTTATTTTCAAAAAGTGGTCATATCACCATTTAAGTATAGAATGCTTAATCGTCGAAATTATGTAATCAATTCCAACATAACTTTGAATTCTGCTAGCAGATATTACATCTATCAACTGTATCAACGCAGATCATATTTTCGCGCAATTTTGTAACGTAGTGCCATGCAAATAAATGGACATTTTTATGCCATATCCCGATAAACCATTAACCAATTCCCATAAAATTTGGCAAACAAGTAGTACTACGACAAATGACGTTAAAGTGCATATTTTTAGTATGTCAAACGTTTATTTTCAAAATAGCGGACATTTAGTTGCATGAGCTTTAAATGCTATATCGTTGAAACCATGTAATCAATTCTAACTTAACTTTGTATTCTGGTAGTAGGTATTACAATTGTCAACCATACATACATCAAGCAAATTTTGTGTGCCATTTTGTAAGATAGCGTCACGCGAATAAATACCTTTTTATATCATATCTTGGGAAACAGTTGGCAGATTCCTACCATATTTGGCAATCAAATCGTACTGCAGCAGTTGTAGCCTGGTATGTAATAAATAGGTCAGGAACTTATTTTCAAAAGAGTGGCTATATAAATATTTTAGTCCAGCATATTTTATCAATGAAACATAATCCAACTTATTTTGTATCCTCGCAATGCCTATTACAATCATTAAATATGTATATGCAGATCCTCATTTTTATACAACTTCGTTTGATAGTCCCACCAATAAAATATAAAGTTTTTATCTCTTATCTCGGGAAACAATAAAGCAATTCTTACAAAATTAGGCAAGATGATGTACTGTAGTAGGCCACATTAAGTATGACACACTTATTTTCAGAATGAAGGCTATAAAATCATTTTAGTTTTATGTGCTATATATACGAATTTATGTAATTTGTTTTTACTTAAGTTTGTATATTGACAGAATATGATTATCGAATATGCTACTACATTACATTTTTGTTCTCCATTTATGAAGATCCCTATATGAAAATTATGGAGGTTTTATGCTATATCTCAAGGAACAATCTACCGATGTTACACTGGAACATTTCAAAAAATTTTTGCCAAATTGTGAACACTATAAATGTTACAGAAGGCCATGTAAACTTACATGATTTAAATGGGTCAGACAACGATTTTCAAAATGGCGACAACGTAAATAATTTATGTAAATTTGTGACATATATTAAACAATATATTTCACATAAGAAGCATCGCATATGGAGCCCCTTTTTTTTAGAATTTTTTTACAATAGCATAAAATAAAAAAATATTTTTTATGGCATATTTCAACGACCAAACAACCGATTTCCACAAAATTTCCACACAAGTACCGCTACGTTGGGCCGTGTAAGCTTACATGTTTTTAGTGCCTCAGCCACTTATTTTAAAAATGACGGTCCTCTTAATATTTTAGTTTACTAAACCCTATCATTCGAAACATTAGACTGATTAAATCTGAAGTTGATGCTTCGAATTCGACCTCCATAATTCAGTTCATTGCACGCTAGCTTCTCGTACGAGGTTTTCTGGGTTCCAGTCCCGGGTAAGATATGAATGAATTTTTAATTGTCTTACAAATGTTGCATATGTTTCTGGTTTCATTTCTAATGTTGTTGCTTTGAAAAAGAAGTCAAGTCCTACCTACCAACTCAGCTTTTAAGACCTTATTTAAAAATAAATTGCACCCATGTTGAGGAAAGTAGGATTGTTAGTTAAATCAGTAACTTGTTTTTTTATTTAAGATAAGCGGAAGAACCTTTTTATAACAGATAAACATGTTTACACATTTCAATGGGTTTTGTGAGAAGCTTTTCTTATCTGGTGTACATAAAAGTCATGCTGAACTTCCTCCTCGCCGAGGCACGTGTATGATCATTTCAAGGCCAATTCCTCGCTGGTCAGCCAGCAGTAGCTTCTCCGGGAGTTGTTGCTGGTGTGGCAGTAATTCAAAAGTTATATTGAAGTAACCTACTTCCACAGGAATCCGCGACAATTCTGTATTTATGCTCGCGGGAGGCGGCGGGCGCGCCCATTGTCGAGCTGCTGAATGTACATATATTTGGTAAGCGCCTTTGTTCCTCTACACAGCCCAACCTCCCCTCAACATTACACGCTCTGCCAACCCTAGCCAGCTCTCTCTGCCAACCGCCGTTTCATCCTTTGTTTCGACGCCAACCTTAAACTGCACTATAAACTTGCCAAGATCGAAATGACCTTTTTCCTTGATTATTCCGAATAATATCATTCCTCTCAAAACAACTTGCCCCAAATTTCTCGGTAAGTAGTTAAACAGAATAAGAGATTTTAAAGTTTCAGACAACAAATTTTTCACGGAGGCGTTGCTCTTCTTAAGTTGATACGTACAAACACAGACAATATTTACAGACTGGAATAACATAGTACATATTTTTGAAGATTGTTGTAACTGTTTAGTGTTTTCTACATTGCAAATATGCATTTCTCTTAACTTTCCTAAAAATTATTTTCTTTGGAAGCGAAATGTTTTTCTTAATGGTGGAGGTTGCAATGTGCATTAGGATCCTGACCTCTAGTAGGTTTACGAGCATTGTGAGATCATTCTTTATGGAAAATGGGGTACGTTATTAGAATCAGAGTGGCAAGGTGCCTTGGCAAGCTCCCCACGTATGCGCCTGGCCAACTGGATGTCCTTGGACATGATGGTGTCTCTCTTGGCAAGGATGGCACACAGGTGGTTGTCCTCAAACATCCCTATGAGGTAGGCCTCGCTCGCCACCTGCAGCGCCATCACGGCTGAGCTCTGGAAGCGCAGGTCCGTCTTGAAGTCCTGGGCGATCTTCCTCGCCAGGCGCTCGAAGGGAAGCTTGCGAATGAGCAGTTCAGTGTTTTTTCTGGTAATGCATGATCTCCCTCAGAGGGACAGTGCCAGGCTGGTAGCGATGTGGCTTCTTCACTCCTCCCATGACCGCGCACTCCTGCGGGCAGCTTTAATGGCCAGCCACAATACGACACAAGAGATTATTGAGAGAGAGAGATACGCCATTCAAAATTGGAAATTAATAGGCAGGTAGTAACAACACCCGTTTGTAGATAAATAGGCGTTGCCGTGTTTTTAACTAACAAAATTTTGTTGCTCTTAGGTGTTTATCAATTGTTATCAGACGCAAGATATTCATAAATGGGAAGTATCAAATCAGGCATGCACTATTCACGAATTAATTTTTGCAGCTTACTTAACTTCTAAATTTTCGCAAATAACTTCTTCTAATTATACATTTTGAACAGCGTATCTTACCCTTAATTAACACGTAAGGTCGTACGTAGGTCGTATTATGTTTTCTACCCCACTTTCCATAAAGAATCTCCTCACATAGTTTATATCTGGATTTCAGGATAATTATTTATAAAAAGAACTATGATGCTACGTTTGCAAATTCTGTAAAACAACTAATTTTATTTTATTTTAAAATAAAGACTTATAGAAAAATTTGTAAATACTGCGATACAGTTTCGAAAATAGTGGAATGTTTCTTTGGTAGCAATGTATATTTCCCTTGCTACTTGATTTTCAAGGAATGTGACACATCTATCACATTTAATAACTTTATTTGTAAATCAAGCAAACATTTATTGTGTAGTTCTATAATAATAAAAATTGTATTATTTATTGTGGCAGTGGTTAATGATCGTATTTTAATAGTAAACCATATCGAATACTGGCTATTTGCTGCAGAAATATTATATTGTAAGATTCTATAACATTTCATTTTACTCGTAGTGTTTTATAGTGACATCGAGATCGGCATCCACAATGAAGAGAAGAATAACATGACCTAAAATAAAATACATACGAAAGTAAATTTTTATATCTTGCATTAAAATATTTTTTTTTCCATTTGTACAATAGAATATTTTAATTAACTTACACGGCTGTAGATTTCCCCAGCTACGGAAATGTTTATGACGTATTGAAGAACTATTTATACATTTTTGTTTAGTAATTAAACCAATTTTTATGTGCAGAAAATTTATATTTGATAGCATATAGTACTTAAAGTTCACTTAAGGCGAACTTAAATAATGTAACTTGTCATAATTAATATACTGGTTGAAATCCTTGCAGTCTTCTAAAAAATTACGCCAAATTACATTTTCGTTTAACATTGTCACATGATGTATGATTTTTGTTGAAAAATAAATTTAATCTAACCACATGCTATTTACGTGAATTCCCGCAATTCATTTACGTAATTAAAAACAAAGACGTGACTCATTATAAATAAGGTTTCACACATCCTGGCGTATGATATATCGTATTTCTGAAACATTTGTACGAAACAGTCAAAACCTTTGTAACATAAAATTAATTTTTTAAGGACTTTGTCACCAAATACTTATTTTTATAGGAATATAATTTATATGATCGATAAGTCATAATGATCATGTGGGGTGGAATTTGAATCAGTTACTGAACAAACATTATTAATTCGTAGCGATACTAGTGATTTTAACAGAAACCATTAGTCAAGTGGTCTAAAAATCACGAGTCTTCATCGAGTTTTCTGTGCTTCAAGTTCACATTCGAAATGCATTCGAGTACACAGGTCTGTGAAAGTCACTTTCAAATCATTTAACTTAATTCTGGTTGATAGTAGATTTGGAGTCAGTGATATCTCATCGATGGAAAATTCTGGCTCTAAGGCAGTGAATGACAACTGCAGAAGAGCATTCGAGTGTCGGGCAAGCGACTCGTCGGTGCACGTTCACCGTTCCTCAGGGATCTGCAGGCTCGTGGTGTTCTCCTTGTTGTGCAGCAGGTAGGAGGAGGCCTCGTCCACGCGCGCCATGGTGGTCAGGTCGGCGACGGCCTGCGCGCTGCCGTACCTCATGGAGCTGCGGCGGCGCCCGATGCCGAGAGCCTCCGCCTTGCGGTCCGCCTCCTCCAGCTCGCCGCGACTCAGGTGGTCCACGATGCCGACACCCACGCTGTCGCTGATCACGTTCACCACCGTGCGGAACCGCTCTCTGCAACACACGGCGTCACAGCGTCCAACAGGCCAAGCGCAACGTCATCGACAAGTCCAAGATCAGTAGGGAGGTGTTCAAGATCTGTGTGGTCAGATCCAAGTTCAGCCAAGATGTCCGAGATCAATAAATACACAGCAAAGACTACCGAGGATGAGCCCTCGATGAATAATAACATATCCAAGATCAATGAAAGCAACTTCCAAAACAATGAGAATAAGTTCAAAATCAACGGGGACAGGTCCACGATCAGTGAAGATGAATCCAGTTTCATTGAGGACTTGTCCAAGATTGATGAGGAAAAGTCCAACACCAATAGGGCGAGCCGATATCAATAAGGATGAATTCAAGATCAATTAGAACATGTCCAAGATCAGTGAATATGTGTCCAGTGTCAATGTGGACTAGTCCGAGAACAATGAGGACACCTCGAAACCACTGAGGACGAGCCGAATATAGACAATAACAAGTCCATGATGAATGAGGATGAGTACTACAACCATGTGGACAAGTCCACTATCACTAAGGATAAAACAAACACCAAAGAGACCAGGTCCAAGATCAGTTAGGTTCCTCTCAAGATGCATGTATAATCTGTTATAAGTGACGCCATGTCCACTGGCAACAGTGGTCTCAGTTTAGGTTTTACGTTGCACGATTATGCAAAGAATTGAAATATTATTTAACCTGTTTACATTGGGCTTCGAAGCGCTAGATCAGATTGGTTACATTGACCGAAGTGGTGTATGTGTTTACATTTGTTTAAACCACATAGATTTTTAGTTTACAAAAAATAAATTGGGGGGCATATAATCTTTTATAGCAGTTTACATTTTTATAACATTCGTTACTTTATATATAGTTTTAATTGGTGCAAATGTCATCGCTTTGTATATACTAGTAATTTAAGTTGACGCAGCTATGCCACGATTACGCAGTGCTAATTACGTGACTGCACAACACATTGGATATCGTCAGGTGTCCAGCACAATTTTACACAATCATGTTTTGACAGGTGCTTGCTTCCGGTCTTTGTGTGCATTATTCGATAGCAATTTCACATTATGGGATAATTTCCAAGATCTAAGATTTATTGGATTTATTCAGACATGTGCCGTTAATTCAGTTTGGGTAGACTTTGATAATGATTTTTAAACATTTATAGCAATTTTGCTTAAATTTAGTACCACACATACCATTTGCTTGAATCACTTCCATCACGTGAACCTGAGGAGGGAATATAAATTTAGTGTAGTGGACTCACATAGCAGACAACACATGCCTTCAAAAAGTATAACTATTTAGAACTGCTGAAAATTAGGGTGGAAAATTAGGTCATGTTTTGAAATTCCATAATATGAATACACATATATGATATTTTTATAAATGTTATGATTTTGAAATTTTTAAGGTCGTCAAAATATTGCATATAGATTTAGCAAACTAAAATGTTTGAAACTGCGCACTAGTGCATCTTACAACAAATTATTAGTAACAATAATATATAAGATAAAAAGTGATAGGGCCTACAGTTAAAAAGTTAATAAATTTCCTGGAAAAACGTTTTGTGCAAAGACACATATTATACAAATTTGACAGCTGAAAGTAATATAGAGTATATAATTTTTATTGCAATTATAGAAAGGGAAAATAGCGAATGTGCCAGATTTAAAAGCCATTTTATCGTTTTCGCTATTTACGATTATTGATGTAAATTTAAACAATACATTGATAAAAGGTGAATCTAAATGTCCAAGATATAGACAAATTTATAATTGTGAAAATAACTTTTAATATCACAAAACGAGAATAAATTCAACTACGAAAAAATTACGACTGATTGTATTAAAGGCATGTATTCAATTTTATATAAACTTACTTTAAAGAGACTTTCAGGGAGGAGCAAAAATAAGGTTTATTGCAAATATTACTTGACGTTTTTTAAGATGGAACACTGCGATTGTGGGTAATGTAAAAATTTAATTAATATCCGCAATTAAAATATAATTTTATTTTATTGTTTCGTGTGTATAAATTGGTTGCCTACTCATAATTTGCTTAAAAGATTGGTGTTATTTGGATACTAAATATATAAATAAAAGTAATTAAATGAATTCATAAATATAAGAAATAAAGGTAAAGTTCGCCTTGTTTACTTACCCTAAAACTTGGCTGATTTTGAGTTATTTGTTCATACAAATCAAAAGAAATAACTGCAGGGTGTCAGCAGGTACGCAACCAGCACAACACGTGTTGTACTCTATTTGCGACATTTAAATTATGTCGATTTTCAAGGGAGGTACTCACCTGCGAAAGAGTTCGTATAAAATAATATTATTTTTAATAAATGTTAGCAACTACAAACGAAAATTTTTCCCTGTGCGGGGCCGCGGTGGTGTAGTAGTTAGACTCTCGCCTCCCACGTAGGCAAACCGGGTTCGATTTCCGGCGAGATCACTCCCGGATTTTCGCATGTGGGAATCATGCTGGACGATGCCGTTGGTCGGTGGGTTTTCTCTGGGATATCACGTTTCACCCGCCCTTGTATTCCGACGCTGCTCAATGCTCACCTTGCTTCACCCTCATCGGCTCAAAAGACCAGAATGTTAAGAAGCCGCCGAATCTCTTCACTCACTTTTAATTTTCCTTCTGCCTTCCTTTTCCATTCGGTAAGATAAGTGAGTTATAAAGTAATACACTCGCCTAGCTCCACTACTGTAAAAACAGCGTTCACCAACTGTATTATTGGCTCAAAAATATCGTCCCAAAAAAACAATGCTAATTGTGTGACCTCAGTTTTAACCATATGACTGGTAACAAAATGCTTGTCTCCGTATTACAAACTTTGCTAAACTTTTGGGATGAATTATGAACACTCAGTATGATGGCCTTTTTTTGTTTGTGCCTTTGCTTGAAGAAAAGAGTTTTAAGTTTGAATTAAATGATTTATTAAGGTACTTATGCAACTGTCGAAATTCAAGGTTTTTATTAAAGGTTTTTATTAACCGCTTCGATTTAATTACGCTGTCTATTGAATATGTGATTTAAATTTATCTGCTTCGACTCCGTTAACAATTATCAGTATACAGTGGCATTATTTGTCCTTAATTTTGAATAAGAATACTATATTAACGGACTGGAAACAAGTACAATTAGGTAAAATATTAGAGTAACGATATTCTGGAAAATTAAGAGAAATAATCTATTGAGACGAAGGTGTCCGTAGCTCGAATGTATCCTAAAGTTGCTGGGAACGTGTTGAATTCCGTTACAAGCTTGTTCAAGATATTTAATTCTTATGGATCTTAAATAACCTTAAAACAAATCTGAATTAACTTAACACGTAAATGTGGAAAACTCATTGCCTAATTGGGGGGCTGAATTCTGATGTTTTCAACCCGGCAACGTGAACAATGCCTACTTACATCATCCAGTCGATTGCGATGATGAAAGAAGCGTCACTGGGCGGCAAGCCGACTGTATCCAGAACCATTACCAGGACAATCAAACTTGACTGCGGTATCCCAGACATTCCAATGCTTGTCATGGAGACTGTTAGACTGAAAAACACGAAGAGATTGACTTTATAACAAAAGATAACACATGCCACATATATGAAAAACTTTTACTCTGCCTTATTTTAATGCGTATCATTAAACTAAAACTCGAAAATAAAATATGTGCCAACAAAGAAGCCACTGCCTCTTCCATTAGTGCAGCGTGCCCACTTATAGTAATGCATTATAAAGAATGTTCCTCGACGAAACAGTCAAACTTTGGCAGCGTGTTCTAGAGGAAATTAGCAAAAAATATAGATCTACACGCATGTAGGTTATGAAGACCCGTTTCAGAATTGCAGTGACAGAAACGCAATTACACAACATGTGTAGTTACTAAATGCATTTATTAACATTGACTACATGTCAGAGGGTTCATACAAGCTGTTCTAAAAGGGCTCCACCTGACCATAAGCAAGTTTCGACACGTTCCACAGTGGCATTCTGCCACCGCACGTAAGAGAGTTCATTTCGGAGTTGGGTGGTGGCATCAGTGATCGCCTATACAACTAGCCCCGTGTGTCTGGTTTCCGCCCGCTGTACATCCTACACTTCGGGCAGGACCAGAATAAAATGCCTAATGGAGAAAGGTCAGGAGACCGCGGCGGCCATGGGACTGGGCAACCTCTTCCTATCCACCTGCGCGGATACTCTGCATTCAAGAATTTAGTCAGAGACCTGCTGAATCATGGGGTTGACCAACTCTGCTGCAACCTTGAGTCACGTTGTACTGCTAACGGCACATCTTACATTAAGAGTGGTAAGTCGGTTTCCATAAATTTTCTTTAGTAATGAATACTGAAATTTCCCTGCATGAAATGTGGCCCAGTGAGATTATTGCCAAGTAATCCGCGCCATATATTAAGTGAAAACCATTATTGAAATATTACATTTATTGCATTATCGTCAATGTACCTCTGAAACGCATTTTCATAGCCTGCACGTATAGGCTATTTTTATGCTAACGACATTTAGAACACCCTGGCGAAGTTTTTCGGCTTCGTCGCAGAACATCGTGTATGTATGTCACGGCTACACACACAAAGTTAAAAGGTAAAGCGACCTTTCCTATCATTGTGGTTTCCTAACTATTTGACTACAAACAAGATGCTACTTTTGAATCGAATTTTTCCTTGAATTAAGTGTGANATTTTCATAGCCTGCACGTATAGGCTATTTTTATGCTAACGACATTTAGAACACCCTGGCGAAGTTTTTCGGCTTCATCGCAGAACATCGTGTATGTATGTCACGGCTACACACACAAAGTTAAAAGATAAAGCGACCTTTCCTATAATTGTGGTTTCCTAACTATTTGACTACAAACAAGATGCTACTTTTGAATCGAATTTTTCCTTGAATTAAGTGTGAGAAATAAAAAACTGGCCTCATCGCTCTATTAGCCTGCACAACCACTGGTAACAGCCTACAGGACTACTGTTCATCACGCATCAGTCGTTTATCTTTCTCAACAAAAGACGAAGCTTGGAGCATATCTATGTTTCACTGTCACTTTAAATTGGTAGGCTGATCTACTTAAATTGTTCACTCTGCGATACAATCCAAATCGCATGCAGTGTCGCACACAAGAATAAATTTTTGTAAATAATTATATTATCTNATAATACATTTTTGTAAATAATTATATTATCTAAAGTATGTTACTTTGTATAGGACTCCTGAATAATAAAATAAAATTAGTAATTTCGTGCCTAGGTTAAAATAATATTTTACTTATATTTTATACATGATATTATATATTTAATATGTAATTATTATGAATACAACCCGAGAGAAAATAAGTGTGTAAGTAATGCCTAGTAAGAAATATTTTTCATGAAAAATATAATTAAATTGTGTGCGCATTAATGTGATTCGTTCTCCCGTTGGTGTAGTTTGCTAGACGTTGTTAAGCTTTATTTACCCTAGGTGGAGGAATAGCCTGAAAGTAGAACTTAAGCAGGGCTTCAGAAAAGTCAGAAGGATCCTTAAATGGAATGTATCAATGTTTCTGTAAAAAAAAGTAAAATTAAATAAAGAGAGTTGGCCTACTGGCTACTAGTCACGGCACCGCAAGCAGGCGTTCAGGATAGAGCGAGTAGGTAATTGACTTGTACGTGATGTGAGTGATGAGGGTAATCATTCCTTGTTTAATTTCACCACGTATTTGGCTTTCACTATTAAATAAATATGAATAATTTAATTTCTAATGACTCCAATTCAGATGATAGTTATTGTATGATTTTTATGAAATAACGAATGCTCTGAACGTTTGTACATTTAAGAGTTTGAGTTGACATTCTTTTTGTGTGATATTCCAGAACAACCATCATATTCATCCGATTAAGGGAAGAGTGTGCCACAAATCCTCCGCATTTAGGAAAACTGGCTCAGCAGTCGAAGGTGAAATGACACAATCACTCGCTATTCATATTCTCAGTAGCCTGTAGAATAGAAGACATAACTTTTTTGTATATTTGTATACTTACTGACGTGTAAATTTGCGCACATAAAAGGAAACGTAAGATCTAAATGAAATTGAATTAGTTTAANTTTAAATTGGTAGGCTGATCTACTTAAATTGTTCACTCTGCGATACAATCCAAATCGCATGCAGTGTCGCACACAAGAATAAATTTTTGTAAATAATTATATTATCTTAAGTATGTTACTTTGTATAGGACTCCTGAATAATAAAATAAAATTAGTAATTTCGTGCCTAGGTTAAAATAATATTTTACTTATATTTTATACATGATATTATATATTTAATATGTAATTATTATGAATACAACCCGAGAGAAAATAAGTGTGTAAGTAATGCCTAGTAAGAAATATTTTTCATGAAAAATATAATTAAATTGTGTGCGCATTAATGTGATTCGTTGTCCCGTTGGTGTAGTTTGCTAGACGTTGTTAAGCTTAATTTACCCTAGGTGGAGGAATAGCCTGAATGTAGAACTTAAGCAGGGCTTCAGAAAAGTCGGAAGGATCCTTAAATGGAATGTATCAATGTTTCTGTAAAAAAAAAGTAAAATTAAATAAAGAGAGTTGGCCTACTGGCTACTAGTCACGGCACCGCAAGCAGGCGTTCAGGAGAGAGCGAGTAGTTAATTGACTTGTACGTGATGTGAGTGATGAGGGTAATCATTCCTTGTTTAATTTCACCACGTATTTGGCTTTCACTATTAAATAAATATAAATAATTTAATTTCTAATGACTCCAATTCAGATGATAGTTATTGTATGATTTTTATGAAATAACGAATGCTCTGAACGTTTGTACATTTAAGAGTTTGCGTTGACATTCTTTTTGTGTGATATTCCAGAACAACCATCATATTCATCCGATTAAGGGAAGAGTGTGCCACAAATCCTCCGCATTTAGGAAAACTGGCTCAGCAGTCGAAGGTGAAATGACACAATCACTCGCTATTCATATTCTCAGTAGCCTCTAGAATAGAAGACATAACTTTTTTGTATAGTTGTATACTTACTGACGTGTAAATTTGCGCACATAAAAGGAAACGTAAGATCTAAATGAAATTGAATTAGTTTAATGATACAGGTAAATGTGCAGGCAAAGGTGAAAGTACTCACAGTATCATTTCATGAGGATAATATTCTGCCCTGCTGCAGCAGAGAAGAAGGGCACATGCGGTTACTCTACCGACTGCATCGTGCCTAGATACATGTGAGAAACAGGACACTGAAGAACAAAAACTGGTACATGAAGAAGCAGGAGGACTCCAGCGTTAAATGGACCTCGTATTACTTCCATTGTAGAACAAGAATTCAAATGCGATGGCTCCCCGCATCATTACGTCAGTACTAGGGGACGTGTGTCGATGTAAAGCCGTCCACATTATTGGAGTGTAATAATTTATTGCCAAAGAAATTCGATGTTTTACGCGAAATATAACACGTCATAGGCCCATAGCATTCCACGTTACTCGCTACTGATACTACTGAAAACCAAGGCGACGATACTGAGAGTTAATTGCAGTACACGTAAAGATCATCGGGAAAGTGTGTTTGTCCACGCAAGGCTTGCGAAATTGCTTTTGATGAGATTGGTTGCTCTTGTGGGTTTTCCATATAACAATGGATAGTAGACAAGTAAGCCGCTTGCTCTGTTCGTATGTATTTGACAAACAGTCCAATCTCCTGGTGGTCTGCTGCTATCCTCCAGAATCATTCCGCTATTTGTAAGTCACCTTCACATGTTCATTGCTTTCAACATATTCTGACTGAGACATTCATAAAGGTGGGCAATTCTGAGAGCCGTCAACCTTTTTTGTGGTATTACAATAAGCCAGCTTTTCTCAAACACTACCAAATGTACATATAGATATCGAACTATTTCTCTATATTTCTATCTTATATTAATCGTGCCCTGTAAGTTTAATGCGTTTCACATCACAGAAGGACTTATAAGTACTATCAGCACCTACACATTACCCAAAGGAAGTGGCAGCATCCTCGTAAAATGTATGTGTGCGCTACATGGCATGAAATTTTAATGTTTGTACACGGGAGAGCCAAAAAAAAACCTGGTATAGGCGTGCGTATGCAAATAACAGAGGTATGGAACCAATCAGAGTAACGCGATGCGGTCGGCAGCGTTTATATAAGACAACAAGCTTCTGGAAAAGATTATAGATCGGTTACCGCTCCTGCAATGGCAGGTTATCAAGATTTAAGTGAGTTTTAATGTGACATTATAGTCGGCCCACCACAGATGGGACATAGCATCTCCGAGGTAGCGATAAAATTTAAATTTTCGCTTACGACCATTTCACGAGTGTACCGTGAATGTCGGTAATCCGGTAAAACATCAAATCTTCGACATCGCTGCTGCCGGAAAAAGATCGTGAACGAACGGGACAAACGACGACTGACGAGAATCATTAAACGTAACAGACGTGCAACCCTTTCACAAATTGGCACAGATTTCAATTCCTCCTGCATACCTTCAGACATTAGTCGAGTCCATGCCACGTCGTCTTGTGGCACTTCTGCGTGCTCGCGGGGGACCTACACGATGTTAGGGAGGTGTACCAGTTTTTTTGGCTCTTCAGTGTAAGTAACATGTTCTGTTCATGGTAAAGTTTCACTTAATATTACACGTAGAGTTTTTACATATTTTAATAGAGAAATCGGGTCACTATTTGATATCGTATTAGGAATACTAGTGACGTTTGGTGATTTGAGCAGCTTCTGGGATCTAATTAAATGTTGTAGTACTCTTAAGGGTATAAAATAGCCCGTGCTATATTTACCATTTAAAAATGTTTGACAATTCATGGTAAACTGTGTCAATTAATGAATTTATATTAGCAGTATGCGCTGGCTGGTAGATTTGGAAGTTGTCTGGATAAAGATACTATTTACAATGTTTTGGTCACCGAGGGAGGTCTATAATTGAAATAGAAAATAGTAGGGCTCCCAGAACAGAACCCTGGGGAACTGCTATTTCAACTGTGCGCCAGGCGAATTGTTGTTCTCCACAAATAACTCTCTGATCACGGCCACACAAGTAACGTTTAATCCATTCTATCGATATTTCGAAGAAATTGCAATACTATTTCCGTTTTGCGAGTTATAACTCATAGATAATGGAATCAAATGCTTTGCTAAAATCTAATACAGTTATTCATCTTCAATTTTATATAGTTAGTGACCTGAAGAAGAGCTATACATGTGCTAAAGCCCTTTCTGATATCTGACTGGTGGTCGACCATAAAGTTATTGTCAATAATGTACCTCGGTATCTGTTGGTTTCCAATACATTCAAGGGCTTTGGAAATAATAGGAAGAATGCTTGGGGATCTGTAATCACTGGCATATTGAGGATTATTTTTCTTGGGGATGGGTGTTACTAAAGCAGATTCCCAATAAGTTGGGTAACTGCCTGTTACCAGCGAATAATTAAATATTAAAGTTATTGCTTCTAGGATAAACGGTAAGGCTAAGTTTATTATGTCTATTGAAGTTCGGTCATTACCTTCCGCCTTTGTTTTAATTCGTCTGACAGCTTTCAGAACTTCGACAGGCGTGACGAAATTAAAGTAAAAACGTCTTTATGCACAGCGGTTGTAAACTTTGATAACAGATTATGTTTAGTTGATTGTTAAAGAATTATGAAGAGCACGAGAAGTACGCTGATTGGTGTTTTGGTTTGAGTTTGTAGTGTCTTCAAACTTTACACCCATATTTTGAAACTGCTCTATAAATGCCGCGGAGATAAGTCTGGTTGTATCAAGCGGTGAGCGTAAACAATCCTAGACGTTTCAATGATTAAGATACACAGGTTTCTGATTAAACGGTATTTTACGTATCTCATAGATACAATTATATCATTTGTTTCTCTTCGAATATTCATATTTACGAAAAGCATTATCCGGATTAACCATCAAAGCTTTAATTTCCTGGGTCATCCACTGTGCTGGTGGATGAGAAAGTAGCTTTGTTTGTTTCGGAATATGCTTATCAGTAAGTTTGTATAATATTGAGTTCACATAATTACGTTAGTATTCAACTGTATGCAAATAATCTGTGTCACGCCACTGTACTTCAGAAGCATCATTCATTAATTCCGCCATCCTTTTCTGATCTCTGTAGGTGATAATTTTCGTTAAAAGTTTTGGCGTACGATTTGAGTAGGTTAAATACATGAGGTCGTAGTGAGATAAACCCGGCGCACTTATTGGTCCACAGGGTAGGCCATTATGATAGTTGGGAAATATCGCAAAAAAGTCGTTATCTAAGTAAGCCGTGGACCAGATATTATGGGGTTTGTAAACAAAGGCAATTAAAATTTTTTTGTGTGGAAATGAGTAATTCGAGTGATAAATACTCAGTTTTTGCGCAGTATGGACTTGGAGAGCTGCAAATAGTTGTAACTTTAATATCATTATGCACATAAACTCCCACGCCCCTGCCCTGTTTACCTTGTCGGTCAACTCTGTTTAACTTGGAAAGTCGACAAGTGAAGATGGGAGACTCTCTTGAAGCCATTTTCCCGACATTTATATAAGACTAAAATGCAGAAGACTAAAAATTGCTCTAGACTCGTCAATGTGGCCGAGTAGTGACTTGCTGTTGACATGTGCCACGTGGACAGCTCTAGGATTGCGAGCTAGCCTCTGAGAGGATATATCACTGGTGGTTGCTGGGCCAGACGTGGCAACAAGCTGACCATTACTAATGCGACTAATAGCGGGAGATCCTGAGGGAGTACCGTTAGCTGCGGGAAGTACGATCTTTACGGGTCACATGTAGAATGCACAATTCTCGGACAAACTTTGTAATAGGGCTCAGTGCTACCAATTTTCTTGTACCATCGTCGATCATGGGTTGAAGAAGTTAAATTAATTATTATAACTATGTAAGTAAGATGGGGTGCTGAGAAACGTAGTGGTGTAAGTCAGGAAATTTGGATATTAGACTTATTTACAGAAATCCTCTTAGGATACATAGTGAAGTAAGTCACAATCAAAGTGGTTATCCAGAGGTACAACCACGGGTTTTAATGTGTAAGCAAACAGGGCTAACGGTTTAGAATTGTAGTTGTGTATGTCTCACTTACATCAATCTGTTCGTAAATATGAGATCGTGATTGTCTTGGATTCGAGGTTAGAAATAGTTGTTTGTGTTCCTCAACAATGAGTGGTTGTGAATTGCTAGATAAATTCTAAAGCAGTGAAGATAGTGATATTGATCGAGACTATCATCCGCCGGAAATGAAATTGGTAGATCAGNATTGGTAGATCATGTTAGCCTATAACAAATTGTTTTGAATTGTTACGTTTAAACGAAATCCTTAACATCCTGTGTTATGCAATGCAAGATACTGTATGTATACAGATTGTTAACCGCTATGGCNTGTTAATCGCTATGGTTCGGGCAGTATGTAGGACTTCTCGGTATTAATTTGTTGTTACAATAATAGTTTAAAATAATTACTAATACAAAGGGAGTAGTCATTAAGGAAGACTATTTTCTTCAGACGCACAGTTGGAAGACGGCAGTCTAAAAGAGCAAAAGCAAAATGACTCCGTAATTCAGATAAAAGTTATGTAACTATGAAGCGTATCATTGTGCAATCCAAAATATTTCAACACAATTACTGTGGATGTCCAAAAAAAGTGCATAGAGTTAGTCACAGAAGACGATAGACGAAAATAATTTGATAATTTTTACCAAAAGGGGTACTATGATAGCCAAAATGCATATTTATACGGTCTTGCGCATCGTATGCCTATTAAAAAACGGTTACCACGGTATGGAACAAAAGGATACAAACAATGCCCCAATACGTATTGTATTCAGAATAAAAGTAGCATAGTTCGTGTATGTCAATTTTTTTGCTAGATACATTTCAGGTAAGTGATGCAACAAGGACTAGGGTATTACGTAAAGTGAGACACGGGAAACCGCCAGGTGAAAACCTTCGAGGTAAACATGTAGCAGCATAAAAAATAAAATCTGAACACAAACAGTCAGTACGGGATCACATAAATGTGTTTCCTGCCTTCCAGAGCCATTACACACGAAAAGACAACCCCAACAAGAAGTACATCAGTACTTAGGTAAATATTAGATAGATGTACACAATGTATATGGAATGGTGCGAGGAAAAAAAAATCACTCTTCTTAAAGAATATTTCTACAGTGGTGTGTTCAAAAGTGAAATCAATTTAGAGTTTCATGATCAACGAAAAGACACCTGCAAGTTATATGATATATGCAAACAGTTAATAGATGTGGAAGGCAATGGAAAACAAAAATGATTTTGTAACATGACCATCTTGTTTATTTGGCAAAAACTGAAAAGGGCAAAGATAATCTAAATTCCGATGGAGGAAACACTTAGAAAAATGAGCATCTGTGTCAGTATGTCATAACTGTGGGTCTTCAAAAAGCTCTGCCCTTTCCCAAACTGACAGTTTCTGAGGTATACTAACGAAGAAAAATGTACTGCTATAATTTGAGCAATCATGATGTGTCCTATAATATAGGCTTAAGTATGTCTAAGATGAGACGACTGTAACCAGATGCTCCCAGGAAATTGCATAATGTCTTACGAAGCATATTAAGCAGCACCCTCAGAAACACATGATAATCCATAGTGATGTGATACATGCACCGGCCAAAACCGCAACATCAAGGTGTCATTATCGATGTTGAAACTAACGCAAAAAACAGCTGTGGATGCCACAGACCACAAGTTCATGGTATCTGGCCACTCTTACCTCCCGATGACTCAGATGTTGGCCTCATTGAGCAAGCTTATCGGAATAAAATTATATATGTTCCAAATGATTGGTATAAGGTGAGAGAGACTGCCAGACGCCACAACAGATTTCTGGTGGTGAGAATGCAATATTACTAGTTAGTGAAAACTGATGCCCTATAGAAGGCAGCCACAAAACGTAAGAAGGATCTCGATAATCATGATGTGAGTTGGTTGAATATCCAATGGCTCCATTACAAAAATACAAAGTCTTTCTCGATCATGTTTACGTGCTCATTTACTCATTTTATCCTCTTCAGCGAGCTGAGTGTTCACTCCATCAAGCAACGTCGACCAACAAGTTAAGGGAGCATTATTCAGGAAAAACTGTATGGTACTGTACGGGTAATTAACTATCTGAAGAAAAAAATATATGTTTTATCTACTCAAGAACATCCGCCCAGTCCACCATGCTTTCTTCAAAGGCATCAAAAGTTCCAAGGAAGTATAAGATTGTGGTCTATTACCAGATGAAGAATCCGAAAGGGACTAGTAATTTGCACTCTAATACTACGTGCCAGACGTGTTTCATATTCATAGTTTGTTATCTTGCATTGGTAATGTAGATCAGATGTAATGTAATCATTTTCGTTCTATTTCTTTGATAAGTGTCACAATCCAAACGTATATTACTGTACAGTTTACATTCCAAATGCATTACTATTGTGCTTTGCCGTGATAACAAACACCGTCATGCTTTCTTCAAAGGCATCAGAAGCTCCTAAGAAGTAAAGGATTGTGGTTCATTGCCAGATTAAGATTCAAAAGGGGACTATGACTACATTGAAATCTTATGCTATGTGTCTGTCAGTGTGTTTTTAATGCTCCGAATTTGTTTCAATGCTTAGGTAATGTAAATCAGATGTAGTGTCATCATTTTCATTACCTTGCTTTAAATATTTTGTTATTCAAATTGCTAATTTTTCATACAATTTATAAAATTATACAGTTTATTCGATATCCCTATGCCTTTTAATTCATGCTAAATGGTTTTGTTATTTTTTCTGTGGTGTCAAACGCAAAAAGTTGGTTTCCGGGAAACTAAAATCACTTAACATACACCATTATATTTCTCAGCACCCCCACTGAATTCTATATAACAGTGATGCAGGGCGACTGTAGTGATGTACATACAAGGATTTGCGAACACACACACACACACACATGTACATAAGCCTATGCATTTATTTAAACATAATGAAATTCTAGCACAAAGCTAGCACCGGTGGTTGAATTGACTGAATATTAACAAGTTTCCTCATAGTGGATAAGTAAATACGGTGGTATATAGAGCGGTTATATATTATCTTAAAGCAACACTTGTCTTGGTGAAGCTGTTTGGCAGATTAACAGACTAAACACCAAATTATTAATGGGTGCGTGTGTGAAGGAGAACCGACTAATCAGTCGTCTGCTTGTCTCCTTTTCGGGAAGGGCTGTGTGCTCCACTTTGCTGACGAGAGTCAAACCCTGGATTGGGCACAGCGACAAGCGTCTGAACGAGTAAGTGGGCGACAAACAAAAAACGTNCTGACGAGAGTCAAACCCTGGATTGGGCACAGCGACAAGCGTCTGAACGAGTAAGTGGGCGACAAACAAAAAACGTAAATCTTTAAAAATAAATTTTAGTTTTATAGAAGTTATACGATTTAAGTAACATTTTTAATGTTATAAAAAACTTTTGGTAAACATAAATAATTATTTTTAGTATTGACTTTATTTTTTGGATATTTGAAAACAATTGTTAGATTTTTTAAAGATTTTTAGGATGATTCCCGTCTATTTTCTACTTCTTTTTGGTTCAAACTCACTACGTCAGGGTCAAAATTCTTCTCATTCAGCATGTTTGCTTGGATCAGTAAAGTAATATTTTATCCAAATTTTACGAATTTTTTAAGATAACTTAGCAGAATGGGTCAGGAATTTTTAAACAATAATGGCCGCTGTCCCTTCTGATCCACTGGGCCTGGCTTGGAGACATTTGTCCACCTTGTTGCTTCGAGGACTAAATGGCGCACACGCGGAGGAACTTCGCATTAGCTTTGCTCATTTAAAGTCTCGAACAAAAATTTGCCAATTTTTTAAAAAAATTTTGGGGGGAAAGGAGATACTGGAGTTAAATTACTAATTCCTGAAGGTATTATTGGAATGCAGGTCATTCTGTCAACAACATGGCCGCCTCAAGCTATCGAGCGCAACCCCAGGATGTGACGTCAACCAAGATGGCAGATGGCCACGGGCTCCGAGTCCTGAATCCTGTACCCAAACGAAAATAATCCTACTGCTTATGGAGTATCTTGATTTTACCAGCCCTGTTGAAGATAAATGAGGTAAACTATTTGCAAGAAGGGGAAATTACAGGATACAAATTTGTAATAGGAAATAGGAAATCGTCATGAATATACAGTATGCTGACACAAAACCTTAGTTACCGCATTTGTTTCTGCCACTAGGATAGAGAATTTTTCTTTAAACATGATAATATCTACCTGTTACTACTGAAGTCGTTTCTACATCCAAGAGTTTATACGTGAATGCTGACCGGATAAAATAAAACGATCTCAACTTATCACATGTTCAAATATAAATATTTGTATTGCTAAATAATTTGCTTTTTTGCGCCTTTCAATGTGAACAACTGATGAATTTATAGTTATGAAAATAACTCTGGTTTATCTGTACAGTAATTAGTAAAAAATACTGCATGAGGTCANACTGATGAATTTATAGTTATGAAAATAACTCTGGTTTATCTGTACAGTAATTAGTAAAAAATACTGCATGAGGTCATCAAAATCAATTTATATGAAATCATTTATACATTTTTAATTTTTAATTAATATATAATATTTGCGGTTATAATTTTTTTTTTATAAGCATGTCTTGATATCTAGAAAACTTGTCATAATCGTAAGGTATTCACAAGTCTCTGTCATACAGAANGTTTTTATAAGCATGTCTTGATATCTAGAAAACTTGTCATAATCGTAAGGTATTCACAAGTCTCTGTCATACAGAACCATGTTTTAAGGTCACGTAGAAGGCTGATTATACTTTCCAGCATATTTTTGTGGAGAGTCAATTCCGATAAACGTAGTGCATATGATAAATCAATTTCTAATGATATTAACGTATTTATTTCAAGGAAAATGAAAAAAAAAATTTATATATTTATATATATACTTTTGTGTCCTTATATAACCATAGTTATTATGCACGCGACGAGATACTTTTTATATTGTTTTACAGATCACGTTTCCTTTAGCTTTTTAATACTTCAATTACATTCCAAGAAACATACGCTAGGAAACTTGGGTGTCAGTATGCAGAGATGAGGGTTATTGTGGCTTTCGGTAAGTTGTTTTTCGTAAAGCCGACACATAAAATAAAAGTTCAACTCTGTAATGAGATTAAGTTTGACGAAATTACATGAGAAAAAGTATAATATGAAAGAGTTAAAGAATTGGGTATTTTGAGTTTACAGTTAAGAATTAATAAATAAGTATTAAAATATAAAATGAGAATATAGAATGATACAAACCATACAATAACATATTGACCAAAGCTGAGTGGGATGTTCCTCATCTGCGCAATGAAAAGCACTGCAATCGCACCATACAGAGCCGAGCCGTCCATGTTGATGGTAGCGCCAATTGGCATGACGAACTTGGACACGCGCAGATCAACTTTGTTCTTCTCTTCAACACATTTCATCGATACTGGTAGCGTGGCACTACTGTAATATTTACAAATAAAATTACAGACATTATTTTTTATAATAGTAATTCTTCGCAGAGCTAGAAAAGGTTTTNACTGTAATATTTACAAATAAAATTACAGACATTATTTTTTATAATAGTAATTCTTCGCAGAGCTAGAAAAGGTTTTCAAGAAAAAAAATATTTTTGACCAGTTTCTTATTAAAACATACTATTATGTATTGATATGCCAATTAGAGGACAGCTTACACACCACGACTTCTTCAGTATTCAACCCAAGGAGATCTACTTTTTCTAGTTGTTATCCCAATCAACTGTTCAACAGGCGGTATCAAAAATAGCCGCAGAATATTCCAGGCTGTTGGCGTCTTACGAATACACAAAATAACTTGTTAAATATTTTTTGTGGTACAACAAAAATAGTTTGAAAATNTTTTTGTGGTACAACAAAAATAGTTTGAAAATTTTTAAACTTAATTTTATAATAAGTTATTATGATAAAATACTCTGCTGCAGGCTAAGTCATTAATTATTTCAGAGAATGGCACGAGAATTAGCAGGGAAGACGTGCTTGGTACCTGGACAAGGTGCCGAAAGCCGTGGCGGCCGCCTCCGCCATGTTGTAGAGAAACTTGAAAGGCAGCTTCCTCGTCGCCAGAGTGAAGAAGAGTGGAATGGCGACGCCGCCGTGCAAGAAGAGACCCAGATACACGGTCAGAAGGTACCAGCCGAGCTGACTTGCCATCGCCGTCATACTCTTCATCTGCAGGATCCTCGAGGCTATCAAGCTGGGCACGCCGATCGGCGAAAGCCTGCAATCATCAATACAACCGTAACAAATATTAGTTTGTAATCTTCTCCTAAGACCTAGAATTTTTTTACCCTATTTTAATTGTCCCTACATAAATATTCACCAATCTTTTAGACACGGCGTTTAAAATCTCGTCAAGGTTATGATAATCGATTTTTTTTTNCCTACATAAATATTCACCAATCTTTTAGACACGGCGTTTAAAATCTCGTCAAGGTTATGATAATCGATTTTTTTTTCAAGCGGAGTCTCAGAATTAAATCCTATCACTATTAGACTCTGCACATAACCATGCAATGTTAAACNTTTTTTTTTTCAAGCGGAGTCTCAGAATTAAATCCTATCACTATTAGACTCTGCACATAACCATGCAATGTTAAACATAATTTTTTTTATAGTTATTTGTGATATTGTGTTACAGGACTTGCCTCTGTCAAGCGAGTCCAGATATTTTACTATGACATAAATTGCGTTGTAATTTCCGGTGTTTTATATAACGAATACTCATGCAGAATTTTAGTACATAAACCTTTTAACAATTCAGGCAAGGCGATCATTTTAACGTATGGATGTACTGATTAGTGATATGTTTACGTTATTTACTTACACCTCAACAAAATTGAGGTGAAAAAAAGTTGAGTGACTTGGTTGGCGCCTTGAGTGCCTGTGAAGGTGAAAAGAAGTGAAGATGGGGTAGAATGAAAGGACAGGCGGGAAGAGCGGGAGTAACCCCCGATAAAAACCCGCCAGCCAAAAATAACTTCCGTTACGTTTTACACATGCGAGAATCAAGGTGACCCTGCCGGGAGTCGAACCCGGTTCACTTTCGTGGGAGGCAAGTGGTCTGACTACTACACCACCGAGTCCCATGGATTTGATAGCTCGCGTGTCTGAAATCTACACGTCCACGCACACACACGGTATTGAGGCAGTCGATCTAAACTCACCATATCGCCCAGCCGGTTATTATCATGGCGGCATCACCCAAGGTGTCGAAGAGGTCCAGCAGAGGCCTTCCTCCCTCCCCCATCTTGGACACGGTGATGCCAAGGGATATGGCGAATACCACCATGCCTATAGTATCGGGGCTGTCAGTGAACTGCCCTGAGATCTTCCAGTCCAGAACTGTTAGGTTCCGGCCTGCCGCGGCCGCCGCTGCGGAAAAAAATTAAGTCAGGTTTTAAATGACGCGCTTACATGGCTATACTCTGTTTGCGGTAACTTGACACTTTTTGAATGAAACCTTTAAAAAATTACTTCAAATATGTCGTGATTCCTTGTTTNTCTGTTTGCGGTAACTTGACACTTTTTGAATGAAACCTTTAAAAAATTACTTCAAATATGTCGTGATTCCTTGTTTCCTAAATTTGTCATGTATCACAACGGTTTTAAACTTTAGTTATCATAAAAATAGGTATCTAAATTTTTTGTTAAATTTAACATTTACTTTTATTTTATTCACAAATTATAATATAAATAAAATTAATAAAACAAAAAAAGGTATGTTGATAATAACTAGCAATAAATATTTCTCATGTAAAATGTAGCTTTGGTAAATTTTTTAAGTTTTGGTTAAGCTTTATCGTATGAGGCGAAGGAATATCCTAAAATTAAAACTCTAGCAGGGCGTCAGTGAAAGTTTGAAATAACTGTTAATGGTCTTTATATAGCACAACACAAAATATTACACACTTATATTAGCACGCATATTGCATAATTTTCTCACAGANTAATGGTCTTTATATAGCACAACACAAAATATTACACACTTATATTAGCACGCATATTGCATAATTTTCTCACAGATCAGGTATTAATTCTCTTTTGTTTCACAACTTATACATTTGATTGACATTTAGTTTGTACAAAAATTTATTCTTCCAATATGCACAGTGTTTTAAATATCAGTCTATGTTGTATTTATAAGTGCCAGTGTTTGGGAATATATTCTATTTGTTGTAATTTTTTATTTCATGGGGATATTAGGCCCCAAAGCAAGAAATAAAAAAATCACACTCATCGAGAAATTGTATTTTGCTACTACTTGGATTACCGAATAAATGATTTCGTCGCTTTAAGTAAACTTTGATGCACAATTTCTGAGAAATCTATAAGATAATTATTAATAATGTCATGGATATAAAATATTAAATTTTTTTCAGAGTAAAACCACGAAGAAAGTTACTTTTATTTTAAATTCTAAAAAATAAAATGTATATATTTTTGCTAAAAGCCCACATTTTTTATTCTCGCCGTCTAAGTGCGTGACCAATTGTGATACATAACAAAAGATTTACATATTTCAATAAAATTAAATTATGTAACTCAAGTGGACAGAAAAATTGCTATAAACTAACCTTCAAATTCCTCAGGCGTTGGCTCCGTCAGTATAGTTTGGAACTGGAAAAGATAACGTAACGCTCATGATTTACTTAGACACCTGATTCGGTACTGAACTGCGATTTTTGAGTTACTCTTACAACTTAGACAATAAGAGAAAATGTCTGAACACGTTTGATTCTAAATCAATTAAATTTAATATTCTTAACTTATTAAAAATTATTTTAACTTTACATTGTGAGTATTTCAGATGTAAAAACAACTTTATGTAATTTTCTATGATCATCTAGTGGTTATTTATGTAGAAATTCTAATACTTACAATTGTGACAGTAATCTGTATTTTAGTACAGGCTACTTATAAGCAAACAGTGACGATTTCCATTGGTTTTTTTAACTACAGTAATTTATCATTCTGTATTCTTATGAGAAAAGAGTGAAGCTTTCCTTAATATTATTGACTGCGAAAGGAAGAAGATGCTAGAACATTTAATTTTCTTATATATTTAAATGCTCTTGAATAATCAACATAGCGTATATGTGCATTAATACACATATACGCATCAAACAAGTTATTTATATAATACATAGATCCAGGGGAAGTTTTCTGTATATATATTTTTTTACAGTTTATTCATATCGGCAATGTTTGAATAGTGGAAAGAAACTATAAAAGTAGTTGCGATTTGAAGTACTAGTTCAGGCCTCAACATTATCAGTTGTGTGTGAATTTGGGACAATGAAAAATAGTGTATTGATATCAACATATCTACGCTCGGATAGAGGAAAACTGTAAAAGTGAACATGTTTATAATAATAAAAACAAATTACTTTTCATGACTGATTCATGAGATAAGTAGTATTAAGTAGTAATATGCTAATTCACAATAAGTTCATGGTAACCACAAGGGAACAAGGTGTAGGTAGTGTATAAGGTGAATGATTCTCATAAGANTAATTCACAATAAGTTCATGGTAACCACAAGGGAACAAGGTGTAGGTAGTGTATAAGGTGAATGATTCTCATAAGATGAGGTTTGTAGGTGCAAGAATGTGTTTACAGTGCGTTAAGTGGTACATACCCTAGCCATGCAAGCTCGAATTAGGTTTGCAGGGAACATATTCCTGAAACACAAAACAAAATGTTCAATGTANATACCCTAGCCATGCAAGCTCGAATTAGGTTTGCAGGGAACATATTCCTGAAACACAAAACAAAATGTTCAATGTATACATTTACCAGTATTTGGGCCTAAACATTAAGGAAATAAATGTTCTCCTGATTAAGCTTTAAATCATAAAATTCAAATATCACTGGGTTCGTTTATATGGTTAAATGAATACTATATAATTGTAAGATCAAACATCCTAATACACTTTCAGACAATTTTTGTTATTGTTTTTGGTTACGAAGCATTAAATTTTAATGTTATGTAGCAATGCATCTTTTTCAACGAAATTGAAAATGAGCAAGTATATTTTAAACAAATGGAATTTACAAAATTACGCAGAAGTGTTAAAATGGCACTTGGTATATTGTATCTGTAGGTGAACAATTTGTGACCACCCTCACGAATCCACACAAAATTACTATTCAAGAATATTATAAAAGTTNGTATCTGTAGGTGAACAATTTGTGACCACCCTCACGAATCCACACAAAATTACTATTCAAGAATATTATAAAAGTTTAGATATTTCCAAAAATAATGCGTATTCAGGAGTTTGTTCGTTAATCTGATCAATTCCTTATAAACCTGAGGTAAATTAAATATATCTGTAAGATAAAGTTGATTAAAAAATATATAATTAATACAGTGTACAAATAAAAAACCTGAAATGCTCATTTTATCCCTTGTCAGATTCATTATACACTATCTGCTTATTAAACACTCTTACCTATTTCAACCAGTAAATATTTTTAGTCTTACAAGCATAAATACCATTTATTTAAATGAGGATTAAGCATTTTAGATATGTATGCATGTATATATGTATATATATATATATATATATATATATATATATATATATATATATATATATATATATATATA
>NQII01002019.1:43749-63020 GCA_002778355.1 Clitarchus hookeri | reverse complement strand
CCAACCACCACACCATTGGGAGGAGATGCGATAACCGGAGGGAAATGTTTTCCCCTTTTGCACCAGAATTTGTACTTTTCTACCGGGTGAGACGGTATTTGATGCAGTGCAGACTTTACTTTTTATGCCATCCGTCCCCCTGTTCGAGGTTAAGCCCTTTGTTTAAGATTTTGTATCATAATTTCTTACTATAATTGGTACCATACTTAAGTCACATAGTCACCTCGATGCATATATCGTGCACCATTGTTATGGCATTGCATACATCATTATAGTAATTTTTATAATAGCTTAGGTAAATCGTACCATAATATTCTCTACGTCACACGAACTTTACAATGGACTACTAGAGGTACATATTTGTCCAATAGATCGTCCAAAAATATGGTATATTGCTACAAATGTACCATAATTTCGTATTTCCGCAGTTTCGAAAGGTGCGATCGAGCGCAGTTCGTGCAAGCGAACACCTGCGTGAGTTTTTCGGAATCCCATCAGATACCATAAATACCTGCAGGATTTCCCCAGAATCCCATTACATATCATAGGCTTATACTGCGGGTGGGCACTCCTGTTACGTTGCTAAGAAATTTGAAGCCACCGAAACTCTGTAATGTCACTAAACTGCAAGTCAAGGCTCTACATCGCAGTGTAATCGAGGCCAATATTTGAACCAGATCGACTCAGGGAGAAACAGTTTTTGTGCTGCGTATTCGATTGATTCCAAATGACCTCCCTTTTCATGAATTCAACAGACTGCAGTTTCCCCTCAATGCACGTCGTAGGGACAAACACTCAAATTCACAGCAGTTGACTTAACGCAAGACTTTCTTCCACGGTCAGTTGTACGTGGCATGCTCGCATGTAAGTTCACCCCTGAGTCTGGATGTTTTGGTGCAACCCTCTATAATTGGAAAGAATATTGTTTACAAATAAGTATTCCAAAAAGCTCAACTTACATGTTGGGACGGCTGATTACAAATAACAAATCCAAACTCAACAGCCTCAATTCTCTTATTTTTTAACACGGTAAATTAATTCCACTTTTTTTATATGTGTTGTCGTGTAACACCTTTTGAGTAGAAGCCTCGCTGACCCCCTTCGCGAGCGCCTACCAGTTGACACGTGTCCCGAGGCAGGTGAACAGCCAGAACGGATCGCAGTTACACGTGTCAACATTGTGCCGAGTAAGAGCTGGCATATCGCCGGAGCCCCCGGATAGTGCTACGTACATACGTAGGAAAGCGGGAGAAATCGCAGAGCCAAGCAAGAGCACCTCTAGCAAGCCCGTGAGATCCGTTGAGAACCGAGATATCACAAAATAATCTTGTGCATTTCGCCGGAATTCAGAAAACACGCACCGCGAAGGAATAGCTGACAGAGTAGCTAGGGGCAAGGTGCCACCTCCCCACCCCCCCAACCGTAGGAACCAGGGCACGTGTTTTGAAAGGCATTGTTCTGCTTTCGACCACCTCACCCCCTTCCCCCAATAATAGAGACACATGCCGACACTTAAGGGGGAGGCTGGCGACCATATAAGCCCTTTACGAGAGAAGAGGGGAAACAGTTGATTATCACCGCGCCGAGGGAAGAGTTGCGTGAAGGAATCGCGAGAAGACATGAGCACGAGTGCGAACCGCAGTCCAGGGAGACGACACCAAGTGCGGGCCTTTTTCCAAGGCCTACCACTTCGCCGGAGCTCATCCCCAGATGACAGCCTACCAACACCCACCACAGAGTTAAGTATAAAAGTCGCCGCCCAGAGAAGCCCCACTCCACCACGAAGTCGCCCAGTTAATACGAATAGCCAAATTAGAATACCACACTTCGGAAGTGTTACTGTAAGTGTTTTTTGTTCAAACTCGAGACAATATAATTATCCAGTTAAGTGAAACGTCAAAAGACTACCTCATTGCAATACCCTTAACCTTCTAGGCATCTTATAGTCTGTGCCACTAAACATTAACAAAATACGCTACGAACCTTTAATATGTTAATTGACGTGGGGCCTAGATAATCCTGCGTCAAGTTAAATTGGCACCCTGACGAGTGGTGTAGCATCAGTGTATTCTATGTTAGAGACATACTTACTACTTAAAAACATATTGTAACGAAAACAAGAATTCAACGAGGACAAAGTCTGGGGCAAATGCCAGTTGTTTTATACGAAGCATGAGTAATGAAGTTAATTTTCAATGTTACTTCACACATGTGCACTGTTTTGGCAGCAAACTTTGTTTCTTATATGCAAAATGTGTGGTGCACACATTAATATGGGACTAAATATACATGAGATAACACACGCAAGTCCATTTCCACATTTCGAAAAATAAGGCTACTTGGAACTAACAGAAAATAACTACTGTTGTAATTATATACGATATTTGGTAAAATGCCTTGTTTAGTAAACTTAGATCTATAAGATTTATCAGTAAAAGTGCAGTTTTGCAGAGAAATTTTTGTATTTCAATTGTATAGAATCAGATTAATGCCGCTTTTTTCAAAGCAATTAACAAATGACTTCCTCGATTTATTTGTTTGCTTTCAACAATAACTGGCTACCATTGATCCTTGCGTATTTCCTCTATCAGGGATTGTCGTACAGTAAATACGGCAGGAATAAGTCCCTGGAAAAGCTGTATTGATGTATATTTTCCAAAACCACCATGATTCAAATGGGCCACGACAAATATGCCACTAATGTTATGGTACCTTCGGTTCCCAAGGCCTCGCTGTCAAGAGCCACTCAAATCTTTCACTCACTCACTCATTGGACTCAACAAGTCGTTGGAAGTCCCCGGCAGAAATATTGAGCCATGCTGCCTCCATAGACGTTCATAATTGCGAAAGTGTTGCCGGTGCAGGAGATTGTGCACAAACTGACTTCTCAATTATGTCCCATAAATGTTCGATTGGATTCATGTCTGGCAATCTTGGTGGTCAAATCATTCGCTGGAACTGTCCAGAATGTTCTTCAAACAAATCGCGAACAGTTGTGGCCCGGTGACATGGCGCATTTTCATCCATAAAAATTCCATCGTTGTTTGGGTACATGAAGTTAATGAATGGCTGCAAGTGGTCTCCAAGTAGCTAAACATAACCCTTTCCAGTCAATAATCGGTTCAGTTGGACCAGAGGACCAAGTCCTTCCCATGTAAAAACAGTCCACGCCATTATGGAGCCACCACCAGCTTGCACAGTTCCTTGTTGACAAATTGGGTCCATAGATTCGTGGGGTCTGCGCCACACTCGAACCCTACAATTAGCTCTTACCAACCGAAATCGGGACTCATCTGACCAAGCCACGGTTTTCCAGTAGTCTAGGGTCCAACCGATATGGTCACGAGCCCAGGAGAGGCACTGCAGGCGATGTCATGCTGTTAGTAAAGGCACTCGAATCGGTCTTCTGCTGGCATAGCCCAGTACAGCCAAAGTTCATCGCACTGTCCTAACAGACACGTCCGTTGTATGTCCCACATTGATTCCTGCGGTTATTTCACGCAGTGTTGCTTGTCTGTTAACACTGACCATTCTGCGCACACGTCGTTGGTCTTAGTCATTAAGTGCAGGCGGTCAGCCACTGCGTTGTCCATGGTGGGAGGTTATGCCTGAAATGAGGTATTCTCGGCACACACTTGACACTGTGGATCTCGGAATGTTGAATTCCCTAACCATTTCCGAAATGGAATGTCCCATGCGTCTAGCTCCAACTACCATTCCCCACTCAAAGTCTTTTAATTCGCGTCGTGCGGCCATAATCACGTCAGAAACCTTTTCACATTAATCACTTGACTACAAATTAAAGCCCAACCAATGCACTGCCCATTTATACATTTTGTACGCGATACTGCTGCCATCTGTATATTTGCATATTGCTATTCCATGTCCTTGTAACCGCTGTGTATATATTAAGATCGTGTTTCTGCCTTCTAAGTTGATAGTAAAATATATGAAAGTTTCCGCTATAATAATAACTAAGAATATTTATGTCAAAGTTTACGAATTTGCAGTTTGGCAGGACGTTTTTAAGAATGAGCGCACGTTCTTAGATGAAAGGGGTTTGCAGTTTCTACGGACATAAATCCTAGGAATAGTAATTGTTCCAGGTAGGTACTCCAATTATTGATAAAACAATATTTCCTAATTATAAACTCTTTTGCAGAAAGATACATTGGATACGGCTTGACTGCATTATGATGAGGTAAATNCAATATTTCCTAATTATAAACTCTTTTGCAGAAAGATACATTGGATACGGCTTGACTGCATTATGATGAGGTAAATGAATTTCTTCCCAATTTATTTAAATGGTTTTAAAACATTAAGTTTTAATATAGTTTAATATTTCATAAATTGAGCTTTCTAAAAATTATACTATACAAACAGACAAAAATTCATGTATATTATAGTTATCTGTTCCATTGATGGTGAAACTAACTTATTCCAAAATTAGGTTTGGTAGCGAGACATCAAGTGCAGGGATATGGAAACTTCAGACCACGGAACGAGATTTAAAGGATTTATTTTCCACAAATTATACCACAATTAGCAAAACAACTGCCATCTCTGAGATGGTTACAAAATTTGCGATGTTTAGTTTTTAATTATGTGTTTCCAGGCTGGCGGTCAAAACTGAATTAGCTCATATGGGAAGTAAAATTTAGTGGAGACAATTTTCAAATTAATTTTTTTTTTTTATGTATTTCATATTTTGAAACATTAAAAGCGATTGAAATACGTGGATTACGACGGCACGCCATCGAATAATTTTTACTTATCATTCGTTAAATGTTTTTTAATTGAAATCAGAGTATGTGAAAGCACACCCTTTAAAGCTGCTCCTACATAGGCGGTAATATTCTTGTCTAATTTTTTGGTGATTTCACTTAATTGAAAAGATTTTTGAAGGGAAGTTTTCCTTCCCGGTGTATTATGGTGATTTGCCAGTCATTTAAAATTGGTTAGTGAATTTTAATGTGTAGTACTTCACTGGACAAAGTAACTTATTAATGTTTATAACTAAATGCCGTTATTTGACTCTTGGGTAATAAAGTGAATTTATATCTTAGTTTGAAATGATGCTTTCTGAATGTGTGGTGCAGAGCCATGACGGGCTTCGTCTTCAGGGGATGTAAGTANATTTTTTTTTTTATGTATTTCATATTTTGAAACATTAAAAGCGATTGAAATACGTGGATTACGACGGCACGCCATAGAAAAATTTTTACTTATCATTCGTTAAATGTTTTTTAATTGAAATCTGAGTATGTGAAAGCACACCCTTTAAAGCTGCTCCTACATAGGCGGTAATATTCTTGTCTAATTTTTTGGTGATTTCACTTAATTGAAAAGATTTTTGAAGGGAAGTTTTCCTTCCCGGTGTATTATGGTGATTTGCCAGTCATTTAAAATTGGTTAGTGAATTTTAATGTGTAGTACTTCACTGGACAAAGTAACTTATTAATGTTTATAACTAAATGCCGTTATTTGACTCTTGGGTAATAAAGTGAATTTATTTCTTAGTTTGAAATGATGCTTTCTGAATGTGTGGTGCAGAGCCATGACGGGCTTCGTCTTCAGGGGATGTAAGTACATGGAAGGAGGAGCAAGTCACCTGACGAGGTCGAGCATGGCGTCTGTGGTGGTCGTCTTGCGGGAGAAGCTGGACACGGCGTCGCTGCTGCTGCCGGCGCCTGGCCGGATCACGGCGGACAGCACTATGCCGAGGATGACGGCTGTGACGGTCGTCGTCATGTAGTACACCATGGAGCGCACGGCGATTCGCCAGGACATCTTGAGGTCCAGCGAGCCGATCGAGGACACGATGGAGGACACCATCAGAGGCATGATGATGGCGCGCAGCATCTGCGCATGGCTTTCCTCAGTATCGCTTTACACGTCACCATTTTTTAAGCACTATACGTGGACGAGTTATAAAGCAGATGCAAAAGGAAATAATAATCAATTGGTTTTTACATACAGACTGTAAAAAAATTGTTTGAAATTACTTCGTGTTTTACTGATGTTTGTCTGCAAACCATAACACGGGCCTGCGATGAAAAAAACTGTTTTGATAATTTTACGTATCTAATATGTTATTTGGTGTTCTGAATTCGAAAATGGTTTTCAAAATCTTTTATCACGCATGATATTTTTTTCCACAAAATGAGGTTATGTAAAACCTACTGATGTAAGCTGATCCTTTTTCAATTCTAAGGAACTTATTTTGCTTTTGTTGCACTCTTTACCGTGACAATCCGAACACTGTGCACAACNAGGGGGGGGGGGGGATACTAAACGCGCATCTTCATGCGCAGTTTAAAAGGGACTTTATTAATATCTAACTAAATTAAATAATATATTAAAGCATTTCGGATATATTTTAATAACATGTCGATTTACAAATGTGTTTGGTTCAGTAATATATCCCGAATAATTTAGCAACAACAGTGCATAGGTCTGCAGTACAAAGGTGGATTCCAAAAAAATTAGTACGTGATAGAGAAATCTGTGGTCAATTTCGGATTCTTCATCCCAAAAACATGTTTGGATAGCATACATTTTGAAGAAAATTTTTAATTGCCTTATTTTTCAGGGTTTTGTAATTTGAGTTTCATAGGAAAAGCTTTACTTGTTGTTTCAGTGATGTTGATATTAATAAATACGCAATACTTCTGATAACTTTAATATTGGAAAGCTGAATAAAATGAATGTGAATTAATGTAAAATTTACTCAAATATATATAATATCTTTAAGTGAAAAAAAATTGTATATGTAGAAAACTATTTTTGTCACGGGAAACATACTTATACACTGATGATATCCAAGGGAAAATAACTAGCTGGTGAGGGTGTTTTATTTATTTAGGTGCTCTCTGAAAAACCAGTGTCTTCTGAAAATTCATCTGGAATATTGTTGAGAAATTATCATATATTCGGTGTAAATATTCTGCTCTGATAATCACTGAAGTAGCCACCTTAGTGAAGAGGCCAAACAAGACATTAACGATATCAAAGTGAATTGATCTATTTCCCACAAAATGCAAAACTTATATTTTCGTTTCGAGAAAATGCAGTCAAATTCCTGCTTTTATCTGCGCGTTGGTATTGTAGAACTCACGGGGATTTTACAAATTAGTTTTCCGCATATTAACAGTAGGACTACAAGATTATATCTTTTAAGGCTTGGAATTACTGGTTACCGACTGGACAAAGAAAAATGGAAATATTTATAAACCGAAAAGATGGGGAAATAATGAGTATTTAAAACTATGAGGTACAATGAAAATGGAAATTAAATTATTTATCGACAAAATATTTGTGTTTCAATTTTATCTGCAAGTAAACATGATCGTAGGTGTAAGCTTCACTTGACCTTTGTCAATAAATATTTTTCATTTCATATGAAACAAAGCACAGAAAAGGGCGTTACATTAAATAGTTATTTTCAAACAGATGGAAAATATTTTTATACAGAAAATTAACCTGAGTTCTACACCTGACTTAGGCTGTCAGGGCACTCCTGAGAATCGTGAAACCCTTCTGAGATTTACATGCAATTTTATACTTTGTACAGAGTGTTTTATCATAACATAACACATTAAACTCGAGTTCAAGAGGTCAGTTGCGTTAAATTTGGTACTTCCTTAGGTAATTTACATTTGCATTTACTTCCTATAATATTTCCAGCAAGACCATGATAAGCGTGTGACCGTACAAGGAAATGAATATCGCTGTGCGAGTGCATTCAGTGACATTTTTCTGTGCGACGCTGCAGCTCTCTCTTAGCACAGACTGGAGCGTTAGTGGGTGAAGGCAAAATGTAAATCACAGAATATCTGCCACTGCCGTAGACGCACCGAAAAAAAACAGTTTTGTGGTGACCAAGAAATTTTGTTGGTAGCCAAAAATATGTTTTTTGTAAATAAGTTCATGACAAATGTTTTTCTTGTGCAAATAAACATTTTTATCATTCAATTATTTTGTGGAAACTACAAATTGACGTTTGTGGTCATTGAAATATTCGGTGAATTTTTAGGCAATAATCTGTTTGTTAGTCGTAGCGAAAATGTTACGAAGATGGCAACAATACCGTTTAGTAAGGTTCGCAGATGTATTTTCGGGTTGTGTGCTTTCGTATTTGAGTATGGTCTAACTACAATTAAACTCTAAATTTAAAGTCGTCACGAACCTTGTACCACTCAACTGCTAGCTCAGCGCAGTCCCATTACCCTACCTTGCTCTTTAATCGTTGTTTTCAGAATGTATATATCGCAGGGAGATGATAAAACCGGATATTTGATGAAATCCCTAAGGTAGATGATCAATTCACGGAAGATGTTAAAATGACAACTCTCACCCCACTAAAGGGATTTCTTTGTAAGTGATTTGATCAAGTCCCTCAACTGTTTTAGTGAAAAGATGAAATAAATAAGTCTGGACTCGCCCAAAGCGTAGCCATAAATTACGCACCGTGGCCGAGTCCCAGCGCCAGCAGGAAGGTTTACTACTGGTGTTATGGTCATTTAAAGGCTCACCGGCAATTTTTTATAGGTAATGAGGCTACAAGCTTCAAGTATAACATCTTTTCACCAAAACAGTTAAGGGAGTTGACCAAATCACTTACTTTGTTTAGGGAAATCACCCCACAGAGTTGTTATTATAACATCTTCCGTGAATTGATCATCTAGCTTAGGGATTTGATAAAATCTCCGGTTTTATCATGTCCCTGCGACATATATAACGTAAATATAATAAGTAGCATACACGACAAGGTTTACACACTTCACCTCATGGATACTCAATTTTCTGGAACCATTAACGTGTAACATTTACTTACTTCGAATAAAAGATTGATATAATCGGTTCATAAGTTGTTAAAAACATCCTTCATGAAAGAGTTGGTAACCTGATGCAAAGAACCGAACACAGACAAATATGGCGCCGTGGCCAGACAGAAGGTGGTCACTTCGAATATGCCAGCCAGAGCGCACGCGCAGAATATAACGGATGTAGTTTTGCAGTCACAGTTAAAGGTTTTACTGTTAATGACATGAATGCTGTTGCTGCCAACTTAATATTTCGTGGCAGGCAATACACATTTTTTTTAATAAACAAATATATTAGTGAGCACTAACTAGAGTTAGTACTAGTCAATCTACGTGTTATTGGGCACCACAATACGTTTTTACCAACTACAAAATTTCGCCAAGTAAAGAATTAACGAAACAGCTTTTGTAGCGACTAACAGATGAATTTTTTTCAGTCGCGGTGAGACGAGACGCACCTGCAGGAAGATCTGGCCCGGGAAGGCGATGTACATGACCTCGCGATGCGTCCATCCTTGGTCGCCGCGTGCCATCCGCAGCACTAAGCCCATCACGACCCCGAGCAAGGCGCCCGCCAGAGTCAGCGACGTCAACAGGTTGTCCTGCAGCCATTCCTTCAGCTTCGTGCACGCCTTGTCCATGACCTGCAACCAGCAGCGAGCTGTCATCGTAGCGGCTGGTAGCCATTAAATACCCACACAGGAACATAGTATAATGTTGTGCCAAGAATATTAGTGTTACTACAACAGTAAATTTTTGTTATCTACGAACCATCAGTGAATAATATTACTTTTAATGAAATAAATGGCTAATATATTAATGTTAAAGTAACATTACGTTCACTAAAGTGCCAAAAAAGCTGGTACACCTGCCTAATATCGTGTAGCCCCGCCCCTCCCCCCTCCCCCCGCATCACTGAGCCCGCAGAAGTGCTGCAAGACGACGTGGCATGTACTCGACTAATGTCTGAAGGTATGCAGGAGGCAATTTACACAATGAATCCTGTAGGGCAGTCCACAAATCCAATCTGCGCCAAACGTCTGTCACGTTTAATGATTCTTATCAGTCGTCGTTTGTCCCGTTCTTTCACGATATTTTTCCGGCTGCAGCGATGTCGAAGATGTGATGTTTTACCGGATTCCCGATATTCATGGTACACTCGTGAAATGGTTGTACGCGAACATCCAAATGTTATCGTTACCTCGGAGATGCTATGTCCCATCTCACCACATTCAAACTCACTTAAATCTTGATAACCTGCCATTGTAGCAGCAGTAACTGATCTAGTAACTTTGCCGGACGCTTGTTGTCTTATACAGATGCTGCCGACCACATCGCGTTACTCTGATTGGTTCCATACCTCTGTTATTTGCATACGCACGCCTATACCAGTGGTTTTGTCTCTTCAGTGTATTTGAATCGGGCTTCATCCATACGTGGGTACAGGCAGGCATGGACATGCCTTGTTACTGATGTAAAATGAATGCCGACATGTTACTACAGAGATGTAGATATTCGTAAAGCAGTGAGACCAGTTTCGTGGATTAAGTGGATTACTATTTTTGCATCACCACATCACGAATTGTTACAGACAAACCTCCATGTAACTGTTACGTTTGTAATGAAAGTCACGCGTCCATAATGTAGATATTGGCATTTAACTGCAGTCGCTGCAATCATGTTATCGACGGGGATAATAGTGTCAGCTGTTATGTAAGGTTTTACGGCACACAGAGTGTAGCGCACTGTCCTATTACATGAATTGTTACAACATTTTGGTGGAAACACGTAGCACTTGTCGGACAAAAATGTATTCAATTTATGTCTGGTTTGTAATTGTTAAAAGATGTACTGCTGTTATCTTTTGGGCAGACCGAGAGGACCGTTTGTTGCCCGATGCCTACATCATGGCAACATTCTGGCGAACATTCGGTTATGATGTGTGCCAAGGAAGCGCCCCTTTAGACTTGAGGGCCTATTACGAAGCGTAATATTTAGCCATGTAGAGTCACGCTGACGTTTGTACGCAACGCAACGAAGTACTTATAATGGAGGGGAGTAATGCAGAGATCAGTGACATTGTTTTAACGTATGGCAATACGTTGTGTAATGTAGCGGCTGCACGTTGGTGAAAGTAAAATGGTCTCGGTTATTCTAGTAATTTCCGCATTGTCGTGAGCCTTTATTGCAGCACAGTCTTGCACGATTTTAGCCAGTATGTTAAGAATTTATTTCCATCCATATTATTTTTATATCAATATGTTAAAGATTAAACATGTCCTCAATGTCAAACAATAACCCTTCACCACTGTACTAACTTATCGACAAACATTCCAAATCCTTAACAAGGTATGTCCATGCTTGCCTGTACCTACGTGTGGACAAAGCCTGATTCTTATGCTACACTGTACGTTAGAAGGCTTACCCCGCAGGCATTCTGACCCGTACCTTTAATAATACAAATGCCGATATCACGATTAGCCTTAGCGAGTGCTTACAAGATAACCTTTTTTCTTGCTTTTCACATTCTCATTACATAATGTATGTTAAAGTGCATTACATCTCAGTGTTTCGAAAATAATGGCCAAAACAAGGTGACAAACCCCACGTACTTAGTGAAGGGGGGATGGTATTACCACCACACTCATAACAGGTTCAAAATCTCTCTTTCCTGTAAACTTGATCGAAATTGCTTTGCGTAGTGTCAAATGGTTTCGAAAATATTTTACGAAACGTAATTTCTAATTCGATTTTCAGTGGCACGTAGTGGCCACATTTCTCACTTTATCGAAAAATGGCCGAATACATTTTCGTTTCTTTTTTCGTGAGGGATCACCTCCTTAAATTAACTCACTCCGTCCCGACTCATCCTGTATTTTTTGAATACCTCGAGACTGCAACATTTTCCGGTAGCTGTATTCCAACAGTATAATAAAACAACGAAAGAGGACCACGAGGCTCTGCATAGTGTAAGTGTAAGTCAGCTTCATATTAACTATCATCCTCATCATTGGCTACTCCGTAATCGGAGCTTTAGTTTCGTATACCCAATTGGGGTTTGACACAGGCAATATAGTAGAATTTAATAAGAGTATTACCGTATTGTATTTTTTTCTATGCTATTGTATTATGTTTTATTGTGTTATATTTTAATTAGTTTATATATAGTATTCTATTATATTGTTTTTATTGTCGTGTTTTAAATTTTACTATACTTTATTATATTATATTTTATTATGTAATATTATATTTTATATTTAAACTCCCGTACTACAGAAGAGGGTTCGCTCACAATTTCGGTGCAGCCATCTCGAGATGTGTCACTCCGCCACTGAATATGTTCTTTTTTTTGCATGACAGTAATAAATTTGTTCTACTTATCACAAAAAAAGTCAACATGAATACATAGAAGAAACATTGAAAGTGTTATTGAGCTAAATAAAAAAAATTTATACAATAAAATACAACTTAATTGAATCAAATACAGTAGAATACAATAGAATAAAATATAAAATAATAAAATATTATAAATATAACATAATATAATATAAAATAATAATATATAATAAAATAACTTAATAAACTTTATGTAAACAATAAAAAATAAAACAATAGGTTAATGCCCAAAAATATACAATACATTAGAGAACACGATATTAAAATAAACAGCATTTTTCATTAAATATATGTTTTATGTAAACATTTAATTATAATTTATTAAATAAAAAAAATTAATATTAATATTTTAATAACAGAAAAACTATAAAACACCTACTTAAAAAAAGTTACTTAATATTTTAAGACTATCAAACCAGCGGTTAATTATAATGATATCAAACAAGAAGAATTTGGAGAGCTTAAGTAAAAAATGTGCTAGGTACTCCACGATAAATTGTAAATTAATTCCTAGTAAGCAACAAAACGTAGCAAATAGCAAATGGTTACAAAGGTAACCACAGAAAATGGTGTTATGGATAGTATACCCCTTCTTACTTTGAAAAAGTGTTGGAACCCACACATTGCTTAGAATTTTTAACTACACGGTATTTCTTAATACTGTCGAANTATTAAAATAAACAGCATTTTTCATTAAATATATGTTTTATGTAAACATTTAATTATAATTTATTAAATAAAAAAACTTAATATTAATATTTTAATAACAGAAAAACTATAAAACACCTACTTAAAAAAAGTTACTTAATATTTTAAGACTATCAAACCAGCGGTTAATTATAATGATATCAAACAATAAGAATTTGGAGAGCTTAAGTAAAAAATGTGCTAGGTACTCCACGATAAATTGTAAATTAATTCCTAGTAAGCAACAAAACGTAGCAAATAGCAAATGGTTACACGGAAGGTAACCACAGAAAATGGTGTTATGGATAGTATACCCCTTGTTACTTTGAAAAAGTGTTGGAACCCACACATTGCTTAGAATTTTTAACTACACGGTATTTCTTAATACTGTCGAANGTTACTTTGAAAAAGTGTTGGAACCCACACATTGCTTAGAATTTTTAACTACACGGTATTTCTTAATACTGTCGAAAGTCTTGAGTAGACAGTAAATGTTGATCCTGGCTAACTTTTAGGATTTTCCGAAATTTAACAAAATAAAAGGTAACTTAAAATCTTAGAAACTAAAAAACATGAGTAAACTATAATTCGTCCTGAATAATTAGTGTTTTAGACAAAAAACCAATAACATAACATTTTTAAAATAATTTAAATTTTACAATTAAAATTAAGAACATTAAGTTTACTTACAATAAAATTTTTAAAAAATTTTAAAGAATGGAGGTATTTTGGATTACCATATATTGTATTCTACTGTTTTATCTCCAAACAAAATATAATGTATTTTTATATAATATTTAAAAAAAATTTTATAAAATTGTCCAAATAAAATTATAATAACACAAAGTAATATATTAAAGTTATGGAAGTTATTATTTAATGGAAAGTTTATAGCAATGAGTTACAGACAACTAATGAGCCTATATTCATTTATATAGGTGCAAATAAATTTAAGTGAATTTCTTGAAATCTTAGATGGCAGGCAGTCGTTAACGTCTTATTGACAGCAATAAAATTAAAAATAGAACCAGAAAAATGTAAAACAGTAAAAATAAAATTAAAATACACGAGTGACTTACCCAGATTCGAATTCACAAAAAGGTAAATAATTTAAGCTAGCTTACAATCAACTACACACCAATCAGAAAATAAGTGGCTGCCATACTCAAAACATATAAACTAACATAGCCTACCAGAGTACAACTTCTTCTCTAAATTTGAAATAAATCTATTGATTGTTTCCCGAGATACGGCATAAAAACCAGATTATTTCATATGAGATTATCTTACAAAAAGCCTGAAATATGAGGTTTCGCATACACATATTTGATGGATATAAATAACTTATACTGTCAGCATACAAAGTTAAGTTGAAATTTGTTTTGCAGTTTCGCAGATAAAAAATTCAGAGCTAAAATGACTATATTGCCACCATTTCGAGAGTATAAATGTCTGAGCCTCTCAAAATTGATCAGTTTACATAGCCTGGCGTNTAAATGTCTGAGCCTCTCAAAATTGATCAGTTTACATAGCCTGGCGTAGTGCTAATTGACAGCCAAATTTGATATAAATCGGTTGTTATTTCGGAGATCACATAATTCTATTTTGTCAAGTGTCACTATTTTACTTAATGGCGGAGGAAAGAGATTTTCTGTACATAATTGATTGTAGTAATATATACAGCCATCCTGCAAAGTTTCGTCTGAATTAATTATATGGTTTCGACGGTATAACATACAAAACTAAAATAGCTATATGGCCGCCATTTAGAAAAAAATATCTGACATAACTAAAACATATCAGTTAACAATATCTACCGCAGTACTAGTTGTTTGCCATATTTGCTAGGAATCGGCCAATTGTTTTCCGAGATATAACATAAATATTTTAATTAATCGTGTGGCACTATCATACAAACTGGAGGACAAAGAGGGCTCCATATATACATTTGATTTTTGCTTTATATACTCACGGCATTTAAAGTTAAGTTTGCGTATGATTAAATGTTTTCGAAGATATAACATACTATGCTAAAATAGTTAATGGCCGCCATTATGAAAATAAATGCCTGACATACTTGAAACATAGTTGTACATATTCACTGCGGCAGTACTACTTGATTGCTAAATTTGGTAGGATTCACTCAATTGTTTTTTGAGAAATTAAAAAAAGCTTGATTAATTAATGTAGTAATATCTTAAAAAAAGGGCATAAATGTGGCTGTTTTTTTTTCATATTTGATGCTTGTAATATAAACTGTCAACCTACGAAATTTGGTGGAAATTGGTTAAATGGCATCGTAGTAATACCAAATAAAAATAAAATATTTGTATAGCTGCCATTTTTAAATTCGGGCATTATAAATTTTAATTGCGAATTTTTACATTACGTATCATAGTACTTCTTACATGCCAAAATTGGAGAACATTGGTTAAGTAGTATTCGAGATATAATGTAAAATATTTATTTTAACATGCAGTGCTATCTTTCAAAATGGCGGGAATAAGTGGTTGTTGTTTAGTATATATAATACTTGTTATACTTTCCACAAGCGTACAACATTGGTTGATATTGCCTAAATGGTATTGAAGTTATACCATATAAAATTAAAACACTTGTATAGCCGCCATTGTGAAAATATATGCCTAATAAAGTTTAGTTACTTGTATTTACTTGGCCTGCCATATTATTGCTTACTTGCCATATTTTAACATAATTGGTTAAGTAGTTTTCGAGATATGACATAAAAACTTTATTTTTTCATGAGGCGCTATCTTCCAAAATGGCACACAAAAGTAGATGTTGTTCGGCTTATACATTGCTAGTTATGTATTCTGTAAGCGTACAAAATTGGGTAAAATTCGTCAAATAGTATGGTAGTAATACCAAGTGAACCTAAAATTTTTGTATGGCAGCCATTGTGAAGAAAATTATTTTATTAGATTCAATTATTTATATTTACCGGGTCAATAATATTATTTATTACATGCCAAATTTTGCGAAAATAAGTTGTGTATCTTTCCAGGTATAATGAAAAACCTAATTTTTTCATGGGGCGCTATCTTTCAAGATGGCCGACCAACAACAATATTGACCACTAAGTTTATTGCTTTCAAATTGTGCTGTCAGTAGAAATGTTGGTTAAAATCGGTTTAATGGTTTCCGATATATGACATTTCGCTTTAAGTTTCAAAATGGCAGCCATTTCGAAAGTAAGTGCCCAGCTAGAGAGAAAAAAAGTATTAAAGCCAGGTGTCCTTACTTAGTATTATTTGTGTAACGATTTTGGTGAAATTTGGTTAACGCGTTCAAAAAATTAAAGGGGAGGACACACACGCCAGGTACACACAAGCATGCACACACACACATACACTCACATTCACACACACAGACACACAGAGAGGAAAGTTATCTCATGAGCCTTTCTTTCCTTTGAAAATAGGCTAAAAATTGGGTTTTATAAAGGCTGAAATAATTTCGGAAATATAAATGTTAAACCAGAAGTTACTGTAAACTAATGAGCCTACTTTCCTCCACATGGGTTTCAATAAGTTTTAGTGAATTACTTGAAAGCTTAGACGGTAGGCACGAATTTGCGTCACATTGACAGCAATATCATAAGAGATGAAACCAGAAACATGTTAAAAAGTACAAAGACAATTAAAATACACGAGTGACGTATCTGGGATTTGAATTCAGAAAAACTCACAAAATTAAGTTAGCTTGCAATCAACTGCATCGCGGATGTAGGATTCGTAGCATCAACTTCGTATGCAATCATTCTAATGATTTAAATGATAGGGTTCACTAATCTGAAATATTTAGTCGACCATCATTTTAAAAATATGCGTCTGAGCCACTAAAACCCATAAGTTGGCATGACCTACATGAACGCTACTTGTGTGAAGAATTTGATGGATATAGGTTAATTGGTTTCCCAAATGTGGCATAAAAACCTTATTTTATTAACAGGAGCTGTTTCACAAAATTGTTTTAAAAGAATCTCTGTAAACGGTGATTGTAATAAATAATGTCAGCATAAAAGTCTTATTGAGATTGCAAAATTTTTCAAATACATATGCCAAACATATAACAATATCTACATGGCCGCCATTTTTAAAATAATTGTCAGACCCCATATAAATAATGTAACTTTTCTTGGCCCTCCGTAGGTGTGCAAAATGTTGTGGAAATTAGTCGAATTATTCCGCAAATATGACAAAATGTTCAGTTAACTCACCTGGCGCTAATTTGCAAAATTAACCCACCAAGGAGGATCTCTGTATGAATATCGGTTGATTGGTCCTCGAGATATGGCATAAAACCCCCATTAATAATGTGCAGGACCTACATTATTAAATTTTGGTTCAGTTGTATTGAAATTACTAAAAGTTTGGAAACAATAAACATAGGTAAAATCGCCACGTTATGTGCCAGCCGTAACACGATTGCTTTTGTCAAGTGCATGCGACCTCAAACGGCATGGTAGTTACATAAAATATACTTTATATATCGAAAAATACTCAACCCGTTTTCGCAAAATTTGGCATGTAAGCAAAACTATGATTATCCCGGTATATTGCAGAAATTAAACATAATTAGACACTTGTTTAAAAATGTGTGACCATACAAATATTTTTAGTTTATTTGGTATTATTACCACACAGTTTGATCAATTTAACCCACATTTTGTACGTTGACAGTAACTAATACAAGCACCATATAAGTGGTTCTTGTTTAACTTATATGATGTTTGTAATTCATACCGCCAGTTTACAATATTTGGTTGAAGTTGACCAAATGGTTATGGTAGTTACACCAAACAAACATCAAGTATTTATATGTCCGCGCCTAATTATGTTTATTTGCTTATATTTTTTTGGCCTATCATATTATTACTTACTTGTATATTGAAGAAAATTGGTTGAGAATTTTTCGAGGTATAACATAAAAGCTTTATTTTTTCATGAGGCGCTATCTTCCAAAAATTGCCTACATAAGTGGTTGTTGTTTTGCTTTTTCATTTATATATTTTCCTATTATTCTGTAAATTTAATATTCGAAATTTACTTTTTAATACTTTCCAATATTTCTCTTTTAATTTTATAATGATTTATTCGAACGTTTTAGTTACTTTATGTTTAAATGTAAATTTTTTTATTTTTTATTATTATTTAATTTTTTTACAACATTGTCTAAAATATTAAGGATTTAGGACATAATCAATTTTCTTGATATAATTTTTTATATTTCTGAGAGTTAAATTTTTTGATTAGATGTGAAATTTGTGAGAATTTTAAAAGTGAGCCAGAATCAGCTATTCTGTCTTGCAACACATTTTGCATCTCGGCATATTTTCTTCGTAATCCTAACGCGTCGTGTTTACAGATAACTCACCAATAGGCTACGACTTTCCGAAGAGTAGGTAGAAATTGTGACTGAGGCAAGTTATTAAAAGGTATACAGACTTCGTTGTACGGTTGGTGGACGTGCACAAGGCAGTAGGAGCAAGGAAGATGTAGTCGGCAGCGGAATATCACAAGTTGCTATGCTCGTCAAAGTCTCAAGCCGTGAATCGCCCTTAAAATATTTTGGATCATTAATTACCGAGTCATGGATCCCCGTGAGCACTGATTATTCTCCGTAGGTGCGGTTTATGGAAAGAAATATATATGAAATTCGATTATATATCATGTATTTTATGACGTAGCTTGAAAATGATGAGAGAGATTCACTCATTTGCTTGTAGTAATGCCAAATTGTTTCGGCAAAAAGAAAGCGGTTTTTTATACTTTTTAAGTATAACCAACTAATAGGCAGATTTAATTTAAGAAGTGGTAAATCTTTGTTCAGACTATTTGTACTCACGCTTCCTTTTTAATTCATTTTGCTGTCAACTTTCAGAAAACAAAATGTATCGTATATTTTTACAGAGATATAAAATAAAAATTTAATTTAATAATTTTCTAGAGATGATAATAGTACATGATATAAAATTAAAGCCTATAGAGTTGAAAGAAATTAAGTTCAGTGGTTTTGTGGTTTCGTATATATATATATATGCCCATGTAATAANACAAAATGTATCGTATATTTTTACAGAGATATAAAATAAAAATTTAATTTAATAATTTTCTAGAGATGATAATAGTAACATGATATAAAATTAAAGCCTATAAAGTTGAAAGAAATTAAGTTCAGTGGTTTTGTGGTTTCGTATATATATATGCCCATGTAATAAATGTAAGGACCTATGTACTAGACCCGGGATCACCAATTAGTTTCGTGTATGGTCCGTTTTCTAAAATGATTTGACTGTCGCTGTCCGTTTGGTACGCACCGCCCCCCCCCCCTGCACTA
>NQII01002019.1:0-43731 GCA_002778355.1 Clitarchus hookeri | reverse complement strand
TTAACTTACTTTGTTGTAACATAATTATACATATATATATATATATATATATAAGATTATAATTGAGGAATTAAAACTAAGAGAAACCAAAATATTATTTTATTAAATAATAAACAAAAGTAATGAACAAAAGTAACAAGGTCAGTAAATAATATTAATGTGAAAAATAAAATTTTTTGCTTTGAACTATCTGTCTGAAGTTTGGAGAAAAGTTGGTGCAAGCTATGGCCATTCAATCCTGGAGATGTTCATCTGTAAGTCGAGATCAGAATTTATTTTTAATGAAGTTCATCTTGGAAAATGCTGCTTCACAAATATATGTTGACCCAAACATAGTACCAAGTTTCAAAGCTAATTTTGTTAGTTCCTGGTATGTATTACCACACACAAATTTTATCCAAATCTCTTGGCAAGAAATTTCCATATTTTCGTTTTTTAAAACACTATTTTCTTGGAAATTGATCATTTCCATCTGGAGAGTAGCTTTATTACACCCGAAAACATTTGCAGCTTCAGTGCTGCATTTCCAATCAGGCTGCAGAGAGAAAATGTTGCTGAGGATTTCAATGACATTCTAAATTTTCTTAAAATCTGCGAATCTGTTTTTAAATTCGGATTTAAGATCCTTCATGAACGTCTAGTATTGGCCGACGTCAATCTCGTCGTCACTGTTGACTATTTTTTTTTAATTAGGGAAGTGCAGATGTTCATTATCAAGATCGTTATTAAAAAGATCAAGTTTTCGCGAAAAGCTTCTTACTTATGACAGAAGCTCCCATACAAGCTTTCCTTTGCCTTGAAGTTTAAGGTTCAGGCCATTGTGTGTTAAAAAATATCCGCTAAGAAAGCGATGGAAGCTAAATTTTTTTTTTTGCTTAGAAAATTTAAATAGGCGTTTGCTGAAGTCTGATCAATATTGAAGAGAAACGTATTCAAGTATTCTAAAATGCTGAAGAATCTTTGCAAAACGCAGCCTTTGCTTAACCACCTTACATTATTATGCAACTGTATATTGTCATATTGTGCATCAACCTCGTCAAGAAATGATTTTAATTCACGATGTTTCAGTAATGATTTTGCACGAAGAAAATTTACTATTTTAATCACGTATTGCATTATACTCTCGAGATAAGGATAAAGTTTGCCGCAAGGCACAGTTTGATGTATGATAGAGTGGTAGAAAATCAAATTTTCATTACATTTTGCAGTGGCCCTCAATAGGTGAACTAGTCCTTTTTTGGTCCCAACCATTGCTGGCGCACCGTCGGTGGTTACTGATAAAAGCTTTTTAAAGTCCAACTCATCTTTATCGAAATAATCCATTACCGCCTTGAACATGCCTTCTCCTCGGGTTCTTTCTAATAACGGCAAAATAGCCAATAACACTTCAACAAAAGTTTCTTTTATTTTGTCCAGGTAACTTACAAAAACAATCAGTCGTGCTTTATCAGAAGCGTCGCATGATTTATCCATAGCCAAGACATAATAGTCTGCATTTATTACCTGCCTTTTCACATCACAATGATTTTCTTCCGCCAAAACGTGAGAATTTTTTTTGTGTTAGTAGACGCAGATAACGGAATCGGTCGACCAGTTTCAACAACATCTTTTCTTTTCTTAAACAAAACATTGCCTGCCTCGAGCATGCATTCCTTAACTATGTCTGCATCGGTAAATGGTTTCATGTGCTTAGCAAGAGTCCAAGAAATACTTAAAGAAGCCTCGCCGCATTGCTCCTGCTCAGTCATTGGACGACTCATGATCTGGGTCGAAGATGTGTAACTTGACGATAAACTTGCAATTTTAGATTTACACAGGTTACTACCAAGCGGAAAATTTTTGGCAAATGATTTGTGTTTGGTCTCATAATGACGTTTTATATTCAAGCTTTTTATTAACGCCACTGTTTGTTGACAAATCAAGCACATTGGAACTGCTTCAGCACGATTTGGCAGTGTAAAGCAATATAAATAGGTCCATTCTGGCAAAAAATGTCTATTTTCGACCTCCAACTTTCTTTTTTTCGGGTCCATTAAAAAAAACCTCACAAATGTAAGCAGTTACTTAGCTGTTAGCGTAGGCAAGTAAACGTAAGTGCGCGTGGCGTTGGCGTCCGTCACTCAGAAGTAAAACAAAACACTGCCCGCGTCAAGCCACGCACTTCACCACTGTGCCGACTGACGAGCTCGCTCGCACTCCGCCAACTGCGTCTCCTTGCATTGTCCTTTGTCGAGTCGACCGCAGCAAAGACACAGCGCGGGCTAAATTAAATTACGTACTCAATAATGCAAGTTTATTTATAATATGTTAAGGTCCGCACAATATGGGTCGGCGGTCCGGATCCGGACCACGGTCCGCCATTTAGTGACTCCTGTACTACACTCACATTTGTTAATATTTTAAACAAAATATCCACTGCTTATTCGTGATTATATCTGCGGCTGTAACTTCTTAGTAGGTGGCATTTCAGTGACGTTTACTATGGGGGTTACTGGCATTTGTGAAAGGTTAAAAAAATGAATTATATAAAATATTGGAATAGCTGCATAACTTACACTGAAATATTCGTCAAAACGCATTGTCATTGAGGCTAGAGATTTCGATATGGATACCTGAATCTATCATCAATTTTGCAAATATAGGAAAATTACCCTTCTGGTAAAAAGTAGCTTCGATTTTCTCTCAACAAACGTTTGTAATAGTTAACTTAAAAGTTATTTTAACCGAAGCATCCTCAATATGAAAAGTATTTTATCTTTTATGTTCATGTTGGCTACTGTTACTACTATCCATAACTTTACCAGTGCTTGAATGCAACAAATTATTAATCCTTATATGTTGGCATGTATATTTACTTGATTTTGGAAATTGACGTCGACAGAATATAAATAAACTGTCGATTTCTTATTTCTTATTTGTATATTATAACGGGAAAATTATTAATATTCAGAGCAACGGTTTTACGATTATCATGAAATTACCAATTACTACGCTATTTTCAATTAGTTAAATGCATGATTACCAAAGAGTTCTTTATTTCAGTTTCAAATGTTTACTGAAAATTATTTATATTCAGTTTTTACAACCAGGTATGTATTTATTCCAGAACATATTGACTCTTGTCTAGGCACGACTTCTTGCCAAATATATTTAACATCCTGCGTTATCCGTTTTGAGTGTACTTTTAAATGACAGAAAAAACTATCTTCTTAGTTTGACATTTAATTGCTCAAATGTATAGTTAAATAAATAATGCTGAAAAATACTCTGGGGTGAAATGTGCTAACATTCAAAATGTTTTAAAGAAAACAATTTTAAAATAAATGTGAAAATTAATAAACCTACCTAGATAGTAGTTTTGCGAGATAGAGTACGCTACTGATGCAGTCCTCCGCTAAACAACGAACTCACGGGCAGCTATTCAACTTTTATTATGTTGCATCATGATGTAACAGAGAAGTTGCAAAGTGTGTCGCTATGCGTAACCCTACGTCACGAAATATTTGCATAAAATCTGTTATCTTGTCTCCAAGATAACGGAATCCTGTTCTACTCGAAGACATCCGCCACTAGCTTTTCCCTCCCCGCCTTTACTATCACTTTTATTTACTTCACGTGCCACTGGAATTACGTTCTTGTGGCATTAAGTTGCTGCTGCCGCCATGTCGCTCTTAGGGTCACGCTACAAAGCCCTGCCCAATGGTTCCCTGCAATCTTGGTAGGCTTCTTCGCAACTCGTATCTTAGGGGCTTGCTGCCTAGTCTACTTAGTACGTAAGCTGCGTTGCAGAATATATAAAACAACACATTTCCACGCGCTGTCATATGTAGGCAAAACGGGAAATCTTGCATGTAGTGAGACAAAATGAATTCCTTCTGGCGGTCTTTTGGAGACAAACTTGTTATGGTGCCTTCTAATGTTAAATTTAGGTCAACGAACGTCTCGATCACAGTATCGATATGGGCATGGGGGTTGACATGAATTTGTTCGTATACATGCGCTTCTTGATTCTTACTGATACAGTTTCATCACCAAGCTGATAAAATGGCTCAGCGGTATGAATACAACTAGTCGGAGATCTTGTTAAACTGGCTTCGTGATGTTCCATGAGTATAGGAATATCGCCGCTAAAGTGGTCTTCTCTGGACCATTGAGGTCACATCAAGCTCTCAAGTTTTATACGGAGAAAATAACTGGAATTTTTATATCCAATGCANGTATAGGAATATCGCCGCTAAAGTGGTCTTCTCTGGACCATTGAGGTCACATCAAGCTCTCAAGTTTTATACGGAGACAATAACTGGAATTTTTATATCCAATGCGATAATAACTGTCAGATCTCCCTCACTGTAAGTAAACTGTTGATCGGGGAAACAAGTGTACAATTTTTTTAATTTATTTAATACAGTTTGAGGTTGTTGGCACTTGACAAAAGCAATGGTGTTCCGGCTAGCATATAACACATAATATAGTGAATGTAAATCTGTATAGTGTTTCCAAACTTTTCAGTAATTTTGATAAAACTAAAAATTTTTTTTATAAAGTATGTCGTACATATAAAACTCTACATTTCAAAGATTGTGATAGTGTTTTGTATGTTTTATGCGTTTGATATAATCTGTTTATTACTGTTTTATTAAATGGAGATTTTTTTTTTAAATACTTCGTTCCCCAGACAAATGTCTACATTTCACGTTTTCATGCGGTTATGTGAAAGGTGTTGTTCATCCGTTGACCTGTTCTCGGTTTCAAAGGCCTCAGGCGACGAATTGTGAGTCATCACNATATAACACATAATATAGTGAATGTAAATCTGTATAGTGTTTCCAAACTTTTCAGTAATTTTGATAAAACTAAAAAATTTTTTTATAAAGTATGTCGTACATATAAAACTCTACATTTCAAAGATTGTGATAGTGTTTTGTATGTTTTATGCGTTTGATATAATCTGTTTATTACTGTTTTATTAAATGGAGATTTTTTTTTTAAATACTTCGTTCCCCAGACAAATGTCTACATTTCATGTTTTCATGCGGTCATGTGAAAGGTGTTGTTCATCCGTTGACCTGTTCTCGGTTTCAAAGGCCTCAGGCGACGAATTGTGAGTCATCACNTATGTGAAAGGTGTTGTTCATCCGTTGACCTGTTCTCGGTTTCAAAGGCCTCAGGCGACGAATTGTGAGTCATCACTACCACGTATGTAAGGATTCTTGTATGGTAATGGGAGCCGCAGTGGTCAGTGGCCAGAGCGCTTGCCTCCCACAAAAGCTAACAGTATACGATTCCCTGTTGGTGGGTCACACTCGGTTTTCGCACGTGGGAATCGTATCGGACGATGTCACTGGTCGGCGAGTTTACTCAGGGATATCCCGTTTCCCCCGCTCTTGCATTCCGGCGCTGCTTTATATCAACCTCGCTTCACCCTAATCGGCTTCAAGACCTTGTTGTTAAGATCAGCTAAACTTCTCTATTTCACTTGCGTGGTAATTGTGAAACATCGATAATTGTCTAAACTTAATATCTAGGAGTTATAATGCCCATGTTTTAAGATTGTTATGGGCATAATTCAAAAGGTATTATACATGGTCCTAACATCTTTCTTCTTTAAATTTTTAATGCAGGTAATGAATCCTTGAATTCCTAATGTAAAGTGATTAATGTTTAAAGTGAAAGAGAAAATAATAAATCCCACTCGGTTATGTTGTACAAGAGTTGTTAAATTAGAAAAAGGAGCTAGTGTGTGTTATTTTCAACGAAAACTAGCTATTTTACCGGTTGTGTTAATTCAATAAATTCGCAAAGTTTTCCAAGCAAATTTTTAATCAGCTGATAATATTCTCTAGTTGTCGATAAAAAAATTATTACCACTGCAATCACATTATTAGAAGTGTTCGATATAATAATCCTCGTATATTGCCTGTTCGCTTGGCGCTTTCAGATTATCCAATGAGTTTTACGAAATAAGTAATTCAGCTCAATCATAACGAATAATGATCTGAAATTTTTTGTCAACCTGCGATAAATATTCAGAAATTTAAGACAGCTATGGAGTAGTATATGAAGTATCACATACNGAAATTTTTTGTCAACCTGCGATAAATATTCAGAAATTTAAGACAGCTATGGAGTAGTATATGAAGTATCACATACACAAACATTCTAATATCGAAAATATAATAATAATCAATTTTGTGGAACTTTCGTTGCATTGTTTTATGGCGAGGAATAAATGTAAAATTTTCTATAATTTCCGTAGGAATTTTGTCATATACACATTAGTGATGCAACGAATGTCGATTTTTCCACATTCGCGAATGCGAATGCGAATGCGAATATTCACCTCCGACATTCGCGAATGCGAATGCGAATGCGAATGTTGGTATTTCAAATATAGCACCAAAAGCGTGTGCCTACGAACTCGAATTTTACCGCCCATTTAGAACTTGCCGGCCGGGCGGCCATGTTAAAACCGAGAGTAGCCCATATTTCCCGACTCTGAACGAAGTAAACAAATCGTGATTGCTGGCTTACTGAATGAAGTTAGCTGCTAATAATGTTTTCGNGAAATTTTTTGTCAACCTGCGATAAATATTCAGAAATTTAAGACAGCTATGGAGTAGTATATGAAGTATCACATACGCAAACATTCTAATATCGAAAATATAATAATAATCAATTTTGTGGAACTTTCGTTGCATTGTTTTATGGCGAGGAATAAATGTAAAATTTTCTATAATTTCCGTAGGAATTTTGTCATATACACATTAGTGATGCAACGAATGTCGATTTTCCACATTCGCGAATGCGAATGCGAATGCGAATATTCACCTCCGACATTCGCGAATGCGAATGCGAATGCGAATGTTGGTATTTCAAATATAGCACCAAAAGCGTGTGCCTACGAACTCGAATTTTACCGCCCATTTAGAACTTGCCGGCCGGGCGGCCATGTTAAAACCGAGAGTAGCCCATATGCCCCGACTCTGAACGAAGTAAACAAATCGTGATTGCTGGCTTACTGAATGAAGTTAGCTGCTAATAATGTTTTCGTAAAGATTTAGTTTGAGGTTACCTTGACGCGTACCGCTCATACCTACCAGTAGTGGCGACGCTATTCTTACCCACGCCGTAAACCGATGGCCTAACGACCAGAGGAATCCCCGAGCTCGAACCAACTGCACCTGTCATGTTGCCTGAGTCACGACGTGACGCTGCGAACGCGGGGAGTCTTGGGCATGTTATCGCCCCTCGCCACAAGAAATTACTAATCGGGGAAAAACAGTGCACCCCGCCTACCCCTAACCCACCGCAAACACGAGAGTGTAAGTTCCGAGTTATATGGAAAATAGAACAGAAACATATATATACAGGAGGAACGGAGGACAGTTAAGTCAGTTACGCGACAGTTAAGAGAGTTACGCGAGAATGAAAGAATGAAGGACAGTTGAGGTCAGTTACGCGAGAGTTACGACACGTTTACGATGGAGCAGCAGCGACAAGACACTTACGACGGAGTCAGGAGTTACGCCGGAGTCACGAGAGAGTCAGATGCGAGGAACGATGAGTGACGAGGAGAGAACTGCACGTCCAGGAATCGAGCCCAGGACTTCCCGGGAGAGACACCGAGACAGCTCGACAACGCCAGCCACCAGCATTGAGGTAATTTCAGCAACCTGCCGAAACCTCCCCCCCCCCCGACGCAAACATTCGCCGAGATGTGTGTAGGGCACGGGATAGCTAGATTCCACCGTCCGAGGAGATATAAAAGGGGCTAGGTATCATAGATGTACAGGTCACTTNTGTAACTTTGGACAATAGTTACGCCTTTGTGTCACCCCTCTTACAGCAGCCCAAGGTGCGGTTAGCCAGCACCGTAACAAATTACTACGTACCCTGCTATCCACCATCCTGTATAGTGCAGGTGGGGGCAGCGTCGAGTCAACATACTTAAGTTTTGTTTTTAACTTGTAAAGACTCTATTGTTGTAATTGTACAGTGATAAGTGATATTTCAAAATGAAGCGGTCGTGTGTTAGCGAAGTTTGTACTTATTTTACATTATGTGATGCTGAAAATGTGAAATGCAAAATATGTAATTAACAAAACTCGCGCAAAGGAAGAACAACAAGTGCTATGAGAAATCACCTGGAAGCTTTGCATAAAAACGAGTATAATGCTTTAAAGAATAGGGAAAATGAAAAGCAAAATGCTTCTACAAAAAGTGTTATGGCCTCCACTTCGCGACAATGAACGAAAACCGACCTGAAACAAATGTCTTTGACTGATTGCGTCGAAAAAACAAAAAAGTGGGATAACAACAATGCCAAGTCTTTGGAAATTGATAATTTAATAAGCGAAATGATTGTTTAAGGGGACTTACCCTTAAGTTTTGTCGAAAGAGTTGGATTTGTCAGACTATTGAACCATCTTTGTCCGTCGTATAATATAAAAAGCCGACAACATTTTTCTTCGTTTATATGTGAGAATTTCTACGGCAAAGTCAAAGATAAAATTTTGGGATTAATTAAGTCATTTGAAAAATTGGCGTTTACAACTGATATTTGGTCTGATTCTTGTTCAGGAATATCTTTGCTGAGTCTTACATGTCATGGTATAACAAAAAACTTTGAGAGAAAAATGATTGTGTTAAACGCAGAGGTATTTAACGATGGCCGACATACTGGTGAAAATATAGCTATAAAACTTGAAACCATGTTGTCGCATTGGGAAATACCTAAAGAAAAAGTGCAATGCATTGTTAGAGATGGTGGCACAAACATGAAAAAAGGTATTTCCTTGTTATTAATTAGAGACATTGATTGTTCGTCACACCAAATTCAGCTGGTTGTCAAGGAGGGGTTTAAGGCACAAGATTCCGTTATAACAGTGATTGCAAAATGTAAAAAGATGGCAACACATTTTCATCACTCAAATGTAGCTCAAGATGAACTGGCTGCTCTACAAGAAAGACTCGATCAGCCAAAGCTGAAAATCATACAAGAGTGTGCTACAAGATGGAATGGCAGCTTGTATATGTTAGAGCGTATTATGAAAAACAAAGATTCTTTATGTCTTTATGGTTCCCAGAATAACAAGATTTCGCAGTTAACTTCCGAAGAGTGGGTTATTGTGGAAAAAATAATAACTTTGCTCAGACCTTTTGAAGAAATTACAAAAGAACTAAGTGCAGCCAATATTTCTGTATCCTCAGTAATTCCATTACTGTCCACTTTGGAAAAAATTATTGGGGAATTTGATGTGACCGACGTATGCGTTGGGAATACGATTTTAGTTCTTAAACGAGAACTATGTCGCAGATTTTCCCATTTAGAAAATGACGTATTGTTTGCTACGGCAACTTTTATTAACCCAAGATACAAATTAAAATTTTTCAAAAATTCTTCAACCAGAGATCAAGTTGTGAAAAATATTTTAGTGTCAATTGGAAACGATGAATCAAGTCTATGGTCTTGTTCAAATCCTAAGCGTGCCAGAATGACTACTCATCGGATTGAAACATCTGGTTCCAGTGCCAGTCTTACAGAGAAATCTATATCTTTAAGAGACACCATGGAATTGCTAATGGATTCCAGTGAAAGTGAAGAAGAAAAAAATTATGTACGAACCCTATAAAAGTTTTGATAAAAAAAACCATCAATGAATATTTATTAGATAAACGTGTGGAAAATGATGTAGATACACTTACATGGTGGGCGGTAAATAATAAGAATGATGGTAATATTTCTCCCATAGCCAGGCAATATTTAGTAACACCACCCACTAGTGTGGCTAGCGAAAGGGTCTTTAGTGGGTCTGGTATTCTTTACACACCCCACCGAAATACGCTGCAAGGAGAAAAGGCATTAAAACTTATATTTCTGAAGTTTAATATTCCTCTACTCTTATTTAATTACTAAGTGTTTCACTTAATTGTGCTTAGATATAAACAATTTTTCATAGTTTTATTTTTAGATTTCAATAAGTAATGTTTTATGGATATCTCAAAAATTACATAAATAGTGAGTTAGTACGAGTACCAAAGTTAAAATTAACAAAATGTTAAGAACATGTTTGTTTTAATTGAAAAGAAGATTATTATATTGTTTGTTTTTCTTCACAATATATTTTTAACTCTATTCATAAGAAGTCGATTTGATTTAAAATTAAACATGATTACTAGTTCATTAAAATATCTCACATATTTGAATAAGATACTCTTTAGGTCGCATAAATGCATATTGTTTAGTGTTTTTACAAAATATCTCATTTAAAGTTGATTTGTATAATTAAAAAGGTTGGGTTGTATCTTATTCCATTGTTTTTTGTTAAAGCAGTTAAATGGTATTTGATCATACAGTTGTTTTATAATGTAGTTTAGAAGTTTTAAGAAATTATCTGCCTTAATTTGATTTTGCTTAGGTAAATAAGAATAAAAGAATATCAAGAGTGTGTTTCTGTTATGTAATCTAGTGAATAACTATAAGGCTGTTTCCCAAATATCATTAAAATACACTCTTAAACATAAAAAATATGTTTATAAATAAAAATGTCTTAATCATAGGAGTTGCATTATTATTTAATAAACATTTTAATTTTTCATTGCCAAATACATTCGCAAAATATTGGCATCATGTTTGCGAATGCAAATACGAATGCGAATGTTTGAAAACATGCGAATATTCGCGAATGCGAATGCGAATATTCGTTGCATCACTAATACACATATATGGTCAGTTTAAAAAAAATGTAATATTTAAAATTCTCCTGAAAATGCAGCTAACAGCAAAAGCAAAAATAATTATGAGAAACAATGCTATGATATATAAAGCATACATATATACATATCATCGCATCCTACTAATATTATAAATGTGAAAGTCTGTGTCTATGTTGGTTACCACTAAGCTCCATAAGGGCTGAACGGATTTTGATGAAACTTGGTATGTAGCTACTTTAGGTCCTGGAATAGGACATAGGACACCTTTTTATCCCGGAGAACTGTACGGTTCCTGTGGAATAACAACAAAACCTTATTCTGCAACGTCTGGGAGCGTGACCGAAATATATTTTTTCTCTGGCGTCAGAGTTTATAAGGTCACCCAAGGACCTCTGAAATGGCTTAACAACTGCTATCAATCGATATCAACTGGGACCGAATATTTAATGTGCCCTCCAAAGCCCGAAAGCGCTCAGATGTTATACCACTAAACGATCACCCATTTAAATGTGTGCCACTGGGAGCGTTGCTTAAATTTGGTGATCAGTTAAGATTCCTCAGCCAAGCGCAAAAAGTAGTATCTAGGTACAATTATTTATAAAGGTACAGCTTGATGAAACTCGCGTTTTGGTTTTCATACATCGACGCTGGAAAGCGGAAATGTGGTAACTACGTGACAGTTCCACAGATACACTCCAAAAACAATACCCTACTTCTTAGCCATCGGGTAAAAAATGTTTACTTCCTTTTGGGTTGCCGTAATCAGTTAAAAACCTATGCCAACATAGTTTAATTTTATAGTTCTGTTTTCACATAAATGAATTGTCTTTTCCCAATTTATTTATTACTGCATCACTGTAAAACTCAATTGTACCCGGGCGAAGCCGGGCCGGTTCGCTAGTTGTTATATATCTATATATATTATATATATATGTGTGTGTGTGTATGTGTGGTGTGTATGTACATACATTATGTGTTTCAATTTAACGTACAAACATAGACTGCATGTAATCACAATAACATAAGTTGAAAACATATAAACGATCTGGAATAAAGTGAATTATAAGGGCGTTACAATCTTTGAAGTTTGAACTGATACACTTGTTTATTGCAAATGTTGATTAAAATATTCAAAATGGAACCCATNGTTACAATCTTTGAAGTTTGAACTGATACACTTGTTTATTGCAAATGTTGATTAAAATATTCAAAATGGAACCCATAGAATCTAGATAAATGTCTGTCAAAAAATATTGGTATATTTTTACATAATTAATTTTATTAACCATTATTTCGAACCAGCGTCCGTGATGCGGTAGTATATTTAAAATTAAATGATGGATTAATAATCTTCNTTATTAACCATTATTTCGAACCAGCGTCCGTGATGCGGTAGTATATTTAAAATTAAATGATGGATTAATAATCTTCATGTCACAATAAACGAGAAACATCGCTTTGTGTGAATACCCTAAGCCTCACCATTTAAGAGTTATTCGTAGTTTAATTTCAAATTAAAATTGTTTAATACCTAGCCGGTGGGAAACACGCAAACACGCAATAACACACTCCTGCGGCTATCAAATGGAGGGAACGGTCGCAGAGATATGTACATACCAGTGGCACTGTAATGAACCAGTGCTACAGGTCCAATTAAAAAAAANGAGGGAACGGTCGCAGAGATATGTACATACCAGTGGCACTGTAATGAACCAGTGCTACAGGTCCAATTAAAAAAAAATGTATGCTGCTCTTATAATTCAGTTCAGACCCTAGGTCGGATATATGTTTTTAAATACTTTTTTTAGTTTTAAAACTTGTAGTCAATGTTTGTCTTTCGAATTTCGATACATCCTGCATTTTTATTTTTTCATTCAACATGGACAGAAATAAAATAAGTTATCTTGCACAAGTATTTATATCGATTGAAAATTTATTTTCTNATTTTCATTCAACATGGACAGAAATAAAATAAGTTATCTTGCACAAGTATTTATATCGATTGAAAATTTATTTTCTTTTGCCGCGGAAGGGACTAGGAAATGACGACCGGAATTATAACTAAGCGGGCGAATATTGTATAGCCTCGGTGCACCATTTATGCCCGTCGCATCTAAGGCGAGAGGTCGGATAAGGGCTGGAATGCCATGGGCTGTTGAATGAAGAGGAAAAAGTGTAGTTCTGGAGGGGGAGGGGTGAGGCGGTCCTTGCAAGAGCAGTAAGGGGCTCGGCGTGGGCCAAGTGTCCGAAATTATCTGGCCGTAAGTTATTCAAACTGTTCGCGCTAAGCGGATTGTGAATCCTGCGGGCAAATAAGCCCGGATTGGGCACACCGCACCACCTTCCCCGCCGCGCGCATGCCATCCCGCTGGCTGCGTCACATGCGGAGCTGAAGGCCCCAGACGCAGTTTTCACAGCCTGGCCAAGAATTATGACTGGAATATTTCATACTTTATCCCTCAACTCCCCGCCGCCAATTCCGGCCGGACTTCGGGATGCGGGAGGGAGATATATAGTTAGACAGAGATAGAGAGAGAGAGACATATTTCGACTCGAGGGATTACGTGCGCGCTGTCATCTTCAAGTCCGGTGGGAAACACAAACCACGACCTTTTGTTTGTGTACCTTCGCGGCGTCAGGCCTCATCCCGACCTTCATGCGTCTATTGTTTCCCGCCACTATAAACTCTCGTAATCTCAACCAAACGAGCCGTGCTCCTGANTCCCGACCTTCATGCGTCTATTGTTTCCCGCCACTATAAACTCTCGTAATCTCAACCAAACGAGCCGTGCTCCTGAGAAACGACGCAAGAACTTCGAGCTTATGTAGATTTAATACTGTATCGTGAAACACGGCAAGCGTGAAAAGTAGTTTCCCGCTCTTTGAGTACTCGAATTTTATGGCGCTGTTTTCTGTTTCTTGGTGGAAGGATGAAGTGGTACGAGGCGGACATATAGCCACGTCAGCCAATACTTCAATATTTGCAGCAATATCAGTTTTTTCCGGGCTTCTGTACACGATTGTATAACATTGTAGCTAAACGAAACTTGAAATCAAACCTAGGTCTTTCATTATTCGGTAAGTACTTATTCGTCTAATGACTGAAGTGGCATGAGAAAATCCTGGCGCATTTCAAATTAATATTCGTCCTATTATGCCCTACATGTAAAGCATTTCAGACAAGGAACAATTTAATAATGCACATGGAAGAAATATTAGAAACGCACAATGAAGTTTTTCTATCCGACTAACTAAGAAGAATTTGTATGTTGAATCTGAGATATCTTTGTTGCAAGGTCTTACTTAAATTATATTTCATCCTATTTCGATAAGGATCATAGGTCACGTTTCATGAGAAATTTCACAGGCAAATGCTTGTGTGTCACTACCGAGATCGAATATAATTTGCAGAGTGTTTTCGAAAAAATATTATTGCCGGAGACGAAATGACGTACGGTTGACCAACGGTGAAAATATAGGTGATCGTCATACTGAAAGTATCCATAAATAGTGTCTGCTATCACACTTCACATTCCTAGGCAGAGTATGGTCAAAGTCGTAAAGCAATTTGAAGTACGGTAAAAATAACCGACAGGCATTCTAAATTAACACTACCGAACANTATGGTCAAAGTCGTAAAGCAATTTGAAGTACGGTAAAAATAACCGACAGGCATTCTAAATTAACACTACCGAACATGAACGATGAAGACCGAGACAGTTGGGTGAAACAGTGCGAAGATTTATAGAAAAAATGAACGAAAATACGTCACCCTCGTCTGTGATAAAGTAGAGGAAGGCTAAATTGTAGAAAGTGCCTACCTGGAATGATAACGGCCCGTTTTTTTTTTTAGCCTAAGTGTAGAATACTATGATATTTGGGTGGTGTTTCGTAACTCATTTCTAAAGCTCTTACGGGAATTAATTTAGGTGCAGATGAGGCAGAGATAGTGAGGGAAACCGGAGTGCCTGGATAAAGCCCACTAGTAAAAAGCAATGGTTGTCACATGTTTCTGCACAGGCAAATCCGGTTTGATGCCACAATAAATTGAACCCAATTCGAAATTATGGCAGGCGAGTGGTCTGACACGAAAACAAATAATTGGATAAAGAATTGTGTAACGCGTAACACGACGTTTGGAATACAAATGTATGCCTTTTTTTTTTTTTTTGATGGCAAAAGGNGTTTTTTTTTTTTTTTTTGATGGCAAAAGGTGCATATTTGCTGAAAGATGGTAACAGCATTTCTACTATGTGTAAAATGGATAATTTTGTGTTTATTGACGCTTTACCTTATCTGAAGGGACTACGCTGTCAAATTTAAAGAGCGCACTTCCAAATGTTGTCAGGATTTGTAACGTGGAAATTCGGTATCTGGAGATAGAATTTCACCGAGCTCGGTCGAAGAGTCCGCCGAAATGGTTCAGCAAGGTGGTTTACGGCCTTGTTACTATATTTTTGGTGCAAGTCAGTAATCGAGCATTTTTGAGTATCACATCTATCTGCTTGGTATGCGAAGACTGAGTGACTCTTGAAGCTCCAAACGCTTTTGTGTACAAGATGTTATAATTGCGTTTTGGTCTATCCTACATAAAGGGGCCTCTAGGAGCGTAGCAAATTTTAACTCAGAAATAGATATAACAAAAGAATTGAAGTTTTGGAGGTTTATTGAACAGTTAAGAATATACAGTATCTATTTAACTACAAACATTGCTGGATCTTTGCGTAGGGAGCTATAGTTGAAGTGAAAGGTGTTATATTATTTTTATTAAAGATATCACCATACCACTTGCCTACTTAAACTTTATTGGAGAGTCCCTACCTTGTCCATGTCGCCGCAGGCTTATTTATTCAGTGGTTAGCGACGACCGATCACACCCATTTCCAGACGCCCTTTGATTCAATGCCCTGATGACAAAATACACCACTCAAAGCGTTACACTGTCCTATAACGGACGCGTTGGACTCCGTTTACAGACCGATGGAGCAGGTTTCTCCTATTGCTTTTCGCGGTGTATTTCAGCAATCACGGCTCTTGTCCTGACATTAATATTTAAGGGTGCAATAAGGCAAACTGCCCAGATAAGGACTTCATAACAAAATGGAAATAAAAAATAGTTGTATCCTGATGGATATAATTCAAACATGCAATAACTTTTGTTGTTGAAACCAAAATTATAAACAATACATTATATTAGAGTTCAAGTGGTTTCATTAAAGCTAGTTTAACCATTGCTGAAAATTACGATTAACACTTTGACGATTTCTGATTTTTTTACAGAATGCTATAAGTAGTTTTTCATTCAACTACTTCAAGAATACTTGCATATATAAACAACGGGAATAAACCATCAAACTATTCTATAGACTTAACATTTTCAGTATCTGTGTAATTTACTTTAAAGGTATGGAGCTAAGAATTCTTTCTTGACAGGAACTTCCATCAGCCTTAGACTTTTATCGAAGAAAAATACAAGTAAAATACAATAAAATAAAATATGTGGTTAACTCAAACCGTACAAGACTAGGCTCACGTAGCAGAATATAGGAGCTCAGTCAATCCATGTGAATATATCAGTAAAATAATTTGGCTAAATTTGGGACAAGACCATGGGGTGTCGGGGCGCCGGAGATGTTCATGCTCTGCCATTCAGGTCGGCTGGCAGCCCTCTTGTCCGCAATGTTGGATGTAGGTGACCTTGACCTTTTTCTTTGACCCAATGTCCTTCGACCTTAAAAATCCNAAAAAAAAAAAAAAAAAAAAATCCAAAAAATTTCACAAATTTTAAAAAATGTTTTTATAAAAATCCAAAAATTTACAGAAATTTATAAAAAATTATTAAAAATTATTAGTTAATTATTAAGTAATTATTTAAAAGTTATTTTTAAATAATTTAGTAAAAATTATTAAAATATTTTATTTCCTGAGGTTTTCCTAGCACCATATCCAGCTACGACTGACCCCCGCCCCTTCCCCATCCAATATATTTAATTGCTTCACCTCCAACAATGGTTCTCACTTGTTAATATCACCGAGGTTTGACCAATTACTCGTATTCGCTGGATCTCCTCCCCCAATTACTCGCATTCGTTAGACCCCTACCACTGATTCTTATTGGTCACATTCGCTTATTATGCCGAATGCACTCCACCTGCCATATTGTTATTTCGTTTGTCATTTGTTTGTATTTTCAAGGCCTTGGTAGCGCTTGTGTATTAATTACCGATTTATTCACCAGGCGAGCTGCTGATTTAACCACCAGGTGGCAGTCAGATTTGTTTAGGTTTTTATACATATGTTTTTATGTTACCTTCAAACTGTTCTTATTGTATGAAGAACCACTTCGTGTGAAAGCTATTACCCGCAAGAACTGTTATGAATTCAAAGATTGTTAGCTGTTGGCGACTTTCATATTGGATTCTTTTTTCAACACCTAATTGGCGTTAATTTCTCTATTTTACCACCAGGCGAACTGTCGTCACTCATATTTCTTTTATAGACACAGGAAAACCTGTAAATTATTATCCTTTTAATTAATAAATTTTCCAATCTGCGATATACCTACATGCATAATTTAGTAAATCAATATTTGTTATTAAAAATTTAACTATGTCCGATCACAAAAAAAATTATTTTACAATGGATTCTAATTAAAGTTCTATTGCTCTTTATACAATTGTTTGTTCCTTAGTTGCATCTTTTTTTAAATTTAATTCCAAATTTATTTAAATATAAAAGGAATAAATGAAACTCGCGATTATTTTCAAAACATATTTTATTCGGTTAAACCTACAACTACTTCATTCATATATATTTATTCATAATCCTCGAGTCAACTGAACCAAGTACATGTTTTTCAACGTAATCAAGCTTTCGCTTACTCGTGAACTTCATGGCACCACAGGGTGAGTTTCAATGCAAACTCCGAGCAGCAAAAGCGACACCGATAAGCTGGTAGTAGAGTGCTGGTCTCAGGAGTTTTCAGCTCGACCAAATGTATAGGAACTGATGTCGGTGGTGTGTACTTAGATGACGTAGGTGGGGGGAAGAAGAGAGAAACGATGTTGATTGCAGTTCATTACAGCAATGATGACGTTTGTAGGATATCTTTCTTACAGAACTGGCAGTAAAAATTCTATAATCCCGGCAGTTTAACTTTACACGATCTTGCAGATTTGCATAAAAAGTCATTACGGTAGGTCATAAACCCAAATACGAAGCAATTATAACTTCTCCAGTTTGGATTCTTCATACATCCATAAATTCTATGACAATGTGCAATGTATTGATGCGAAAATACTTTGTCGCAGTATCTGCCCGGACATGGTTTGTCTGGCGAGTATGGTTCAGTCGATGGGGCGAGCTCTGTTGAAGATGGTGCTGTCCAAAGTACCCGATTGAAAGAGCTGCTGCAACAGATGAAGACATCGTTGGAATCGATGGTGCTGCTGGAACATTCGAAGTCATTTTTTGAATACGATGGTGCTGATGGAAAAGCCGAAAACATTGTTGAAGTCGATGGTGCTGCCGGAACATCCGAAGACATCGTTTAAGTTTGTGGTGCTGATGGAAGGCTGTCCATGAAGTATTCAAACTGGAGTAACATATAGAGACTATCTGCTATCCACGACGTTCACCAACAATCTGAGCTCTCCATCATTAATCAAGCTACTTATATAGCAGCACACCCGCCACATAAAACCATGCGGTCATACTTCAACGTACCCCTTTCACCAGTAAACATTATCAACTTCACCCATGTGTAGGACCCAATGCTCATATTCCAGGTGTACGTTTCCATCTCTCCACCTATATATTTCGTGGACATGCGTTGACTCCGTCCCTCTTACCGCCCATAGAGCTGTGATCAGTCCATGTGAGTAGATCCTCGCACATTGGGACCAAGGAGTACATAGTACCGTAGTCGGCAATGAAAACTTCTACGTTTTTGTATCTGACACTTATTTTCATAATAGCAGCTACATAAACGTTTTAGCAAAGTAAGCTTAATTGATTAAACATTGTAACCAAATCATACTCAACTAGGTATGCTACAGAATATATAAAAATAATGACTTTGGTCTACATAGAGACTGATTGTCCGCCAATTTGTAAGGCAGCTTCACATGAAGAAATAGGTTTCATATTTATAACTCTTGAAATAATGAACGGATCCCTGCCAAATTGGGTAAATATGTGGTTCTACGGCAGGCCGTGTAAAATTGTACGTTTTAGAGTATCATACATTAACTTTGTAAATGCCAGATACATATAAAAATTTTAACTTAGTATGCTGTATCTTCGAAACCATGTAATAAATTTCAACTGAATATTTATGCTGGCATTATCTTTCACAACCATAAAATATGTCAGCATAAAGTCTCTTTCGTCTGCCATGTTGTAAGGTAGCACCACATTAATAAATAGTGATTTATGTTACATCTAGGGAAAAAGAGTATACTCTTACCAAATTTAAAAAATTGTGTTACGGGTAGACATGTAAATCGGTATGTTTTAAGTATTAAAAAATTTTTTTCTAAATGGTGGCTATTTTGATATTTTAGCTTAGTATGCTGTATCTACGGAACAAAAAAAAAACATCCAACGTAAATGTGTATTCTGGCAGTTTTTATTAAAATCATCAATTATGTCTACAAAGAGGCTCTTTTCTGGGCAATTTTGTGAGACGTCACCGCATGTAAAACATTAAGTTTTTATGTCATATCTCAGAAAACAAACAACCGAGTTCTCTCAAATTATGAACAAAGGCAGTGCTACATTAGGCTATTTAAGCGTACATGTTTTAAATGGGCTAGGCTCTTTTCTAAATGGCGGAAATATAAATAATTTAGATTTGTGTGTTTTATTTCTTAAGCCATTGACACACTGTAAAATTTTTCCCTCAAACTGCTGCCAGTAAGTTCGGTCAAATAAATTTGGCCTGTTATGACATCATAGAAACGTCATAAACACTGCCATATTTGTCTGAGAAAGTTGGATGGCTTCAGATTCCATTAGACATTTACAAATTGGACAAGTACTGAAATTTTTTTTATGTTTGGCGGTCTTATCCAATCATAATCGCGACCGACAATAATGTACGTAAAGAAAATTTAAAATAATGAAAAATTGCTAGAAGCAGTTGGGCTGAAAAAATCTACAATATGACCGGGGCTTAATAACAATTATGTCAACAAGGGCCAACTACAATTTAAGCTTTTTAGAAGTTCAAAAAAATATTTGCATCTATGTAGAAGAAATTAGGCTTAATTGATAACTTCTTGTTTCCTAATTAGTATACAGGACGCATTTTACTATCGGCGCATGTCAGTTATGTGGTTAGAGATGTCAAATTCTTTCTAGCAACTGTTACAGTGAAGATTTATTTGCATATTAAGTTCAGTAAGTGAAATGTGTTAATAAAATACAAAGATTATAATTTATTTTTTATTCTGCAGTAAAAATAATTAACGCGTAGTGTCCACGAGTATCATTCTCTGTTTCCACAATTTTATTGAAATCACAGATAAAATAGTTTATTTCGTTGAGTGTTTGTTGGACCTTGACACGCATAATTTATCGCCAATAACCAATAAACTCTTTAACCCCTTTTAGATTTTTCTTCTCTTAACAGCTTATGTAGGAAAATCCGAAAAATATTTACTTTTAAGTTGACGAAAATTCTTAGTAAACCTTCCTCCCTCCCCGCAACAATAAATGCAAGAAAATTAATAACGTTCCTGTGGGTTATTATAATTAATAATGTCGTATTAAATTATATTCTCCGAGGTAATACGTGTCCAATTATTAACCAACAATTGCTCTGGATACTGCAATAGTTATTGTGAAATTTCAGCCAGAAACTTTTCTGTGTAGCATGCGTTACGAAAAGACATTAAACAGATTTGGAATTTAAAAAAAAAAACTTCTTTTAGTGGAGTCATTTTGTTATTGTACTGTAAGAGATTACATTTAAAATATTAATTTTACAAAACAAATGGTACAAAAACCTGTAAGACTTTATTCACCTAGAACTGTCAAAACTCACAATAATTGCTAAAATAACAATAAAGTTAAAAGTCAGAATCAATAACTTCATTAAATTTTATTATTTGTATTAATTATTCTTAATGGTTAATGTTTTTCTAAGATACGAAGACTAATGTAAATTTAGCCTATTTTTGACGTATGTTTAGTCTACGCAATTTATGTACGAACAGCCAACAACATTGCCACCTTACATCGCAACTTGATTAAACGGAAAATGATATGAATATTAACCAAAATTTTTATGTTGTTTGTAGCATGACATTTATTTCCAAGAAAAATTAATAAAAGTAATCAAATTTATTCTTGTAGAACTTGGTTGTGTTTTGGAGAAACCAAATTTGTTTCTTATAATCATAGTTAAATTTTCGGCGTTCCTAGGTTTGTCTTTACTTCGTTAAGCTACCACTTAGTATGTCGTGTATGGGAGATATGAATATTCTGCTGTAAATCCAGCATGTATTTCCGTGCTTTGCAACAGTTCTGCAACGCAACAACGTCCAGGCTGCTTGTCTAAAACAAGTTACCTCTAATTCTCTCTGGCAGATGATGTTCTTATCATATATGGAATTAATATTAACTGTGTTTAATGTGCTTTTATCGCAAGGAAACGCCTAGTTGCAAGGATGTCGAAATGTCGAAATTATAAACCTTGTAGTAAGTTGTAATTAAATAACAAATTACAATAGTTTTAATCAAAAATGTTATCACTTTTGAGATAAAATATATTAAATACTTACGAAGTACGTATGTGACGGTAAAATTAGCTCTAAAATAGTTTTGTGATGAGTTTATTAAATTAATTATTGCTAACGAAAACTCATTACCTTTCAAAATGTACACAAAGATAGTATACAAAATGTATTTGCAAAATACTGCGTTTGCTTTAAAATAAATGCACCTTTTGTAACCTACTAATGGCAAGCTTCGTCGTGTAACACAATGACACCATTTGTGCCAGTCTAAACTACCGTCCAAGATTGGCATTGGTTCTGGTTACGGGGTCGTTGCTGCATTACGGCTTCTAAAAGAAAATTTCACGTTCCCAGTGTCATACGAAAGATTCGTAAAACTAAATATATACAGTGATATATTTATCTTAATTGGTCGTGTTCCAATAGATGTACATAAATATGCCTAGCATATTTATTTTAGTTTTAATGTTTTGTACGTTAGCATCTAGATATACTATTATAAAAATTAAGTTAGTTGGCCGGTTTTACTCCATGCATTCTTTGTTAAAGGAAAATAAGGATGTAACAAGCTGCAATGCGAACCATGAATCTGTTAGGCTTTTAAATTATACGCCAGACATCCGTTTTAAAAAAATGCCCAGTAGATTTCTTATTCATCAAGGTCGTATTATATGAATGCATGAACTGACTTGACAGTACTGCGACTGTAAAGCTTACATAATTTAAAAAATGGAAGGGACTGTTTCCGCGAAGATGGCCTTGATGTCAAGCCTAATAACTTATTACCGTATTCTCTTATCTTTTCATATTTTGAGCCTTGTGTGGTATTTGATAATAAAGTCTCGTGGCTTTACGAAGATTTACACAAAAATTGTACGCAGAAAGAGGCGTGGTTTGATGACGGTTAGGCTTTTCACATGTTCATAGACACAATGTTCGTAAATGTACTACTGATTCGAAAACTGGTGTCGTCATATATTTAATATATATGTGACATATTTTATCTATGTAGCATTGGACTGTAAAGCATGATGTCCACAGAAAATAAATGCTAAATTCTGAATAAATCACTGGACTCGCATATAGAAGAACGTGGGTTCGATCCAGGTCCGGCTATTCTGATTTCTGTTTTCCGTGGTTTCCCGAAATCACTCCAGACGAATACTTGGATTGTTCTTTACTACAGGCCACGGCCGATTCCTTCGCTAATCACTCTTTACTGAAAAATTTGCTCCGTCTCTAATGATAACGCTGTTGACGAGACGTTAAGCCCAACTACCTACCAACCTGCCTTATTTTCTGAACGGCGGAAGTCCAAAGCATAGATATAAGCACTGTTTTAAAATGTATGTTCGTGTCAGTCATGTATTTAAGAACCATTCACGAAGAAAAAATAATAACACGGTATAAACAGAGCGTTTGCAGATCTACTGTTAACGGAAATTCGTCACATTTATTTGGCAGCATGTGGTTTTGATAATTTCTCAGGTTGTAACCTCTATATCATCATTGTACTCGTATTATTTCGACAAGAATTATCGTGCTCAGGGGATTCGTGTGTTTTACGTTTTAACAACTGCGGCGTGTTACGTATACAGTGTTCATAGTCCTCTTTAATTACAACTAAATAACTAGAAGATAGATATATCTTCAAATTAACATTTCATTGAGTAGAGTCATAAAAACTGTTCGCTATGTAGAAATAATAAGCTACTAATCTATAAAAGTGCTTTCAGAAAGAAAATGAAACAAAGCTTGCCAAATATAACGCAGTTTATATCAACGCGCAACAAACATTTTAAACATTTCATCATTAGTTTTCTCACGGAGAAAACTGTTCTTAGCAGACGAGGGTTGCTCCATACCCACCACAATCACCCTCATCGGCTCTCAAGACCTCGGTGTTAAGAGCCTGGGCGGCTCTCAACCTCACTCACTCGATATCAAAAAGAATGTTTAAAACTCCTTGAGAAATTGTGTCCACGTTGTGTGCATTAAAATCATTCGTAAATAGGTAATGTTTCAGTTAGTTTTTTTTTTTGCAGCACACTTAGGTAAGTGGCCACTGAGAATACCGTTTAAATGCGGAAAATAACAAAAAAGCTTATACAAATTAGGTGATGAGATAAATATTCTGCAGGAAAAAAGCTTCAGCAAAAGCAGCACTATCATCAGTTTAGTGAGGCAGTAACGCTAATTATAGCTTCTTTGAAAAATGTCTCAGTAAAATACCATGGTCGTGGGAACAACGGGAATGATCAAAATTAAAGAGTTTATGTTTCCTGTAAGTCTACGAGGTTACATTTTGATTTCGTGCCATAGGAATCCTGAGGAGTAAGACGTTGCTTCATCATTGCATTACTTTTTCTTCCAGCACCAAGTGAGATTACGACTTCATTCCCGCTGTTAATGGATCTTGCCACCGCCCCTTCGCCGAGACGGAACGCAAATAGAACTAAATGTTTTGTAATTCCGGAGCAGACAGACGTCTTGCGTGTGTTTCTCATCTTCACATCCGGGTTAATTTTCTTTTTTCTTCATCATCCCCCGGCTGTGAGCGATGCCAAGCATCCTTCCAACGGCCGGGTGTGCGCCGGGAGAGCTGCTTTCAAGGCTCCCCGTATCGAATGGCCCCATCCTCTTAACGCCTTTCAAAAACGTTCCCTCTTGCCGCAAGTGGGTCGAGTAAAGACAGATTGTGCGGAGAGAGCTGCAGGGGAGATGGCGATTCGAGTATACAGTTACACAGCCATCATTCCGCTGCTTCTACCCCTCTGCACTGCATCTCGAGAGAAGAATAAAAGAAACAGTTGCCGTGCATTCGCTTAATGCGTTTCTTTAACTCTTGTAAACAGGATCACGCCCCGTTAGAAGAGACGGTAACAGGTCTCGTGTGGCTTACGTCTGTGTGATGACTGTGTTACCAGACTGACGGTAGACCAACTGCGTCCGATAAGGGTATAAACTATTTCAATGGCGGTTCTTGTTCTTCTTGTTCAGATAGAAGTTTCAGTATGAGTCCACATGTGTGTATCTATCTACATACGTTATAAATATCCACACCTTTACGTTACGTTTATATACACGCCGAATTTTTTTATCACGTGAAATCGTAACGTTCTTATTAATTACTTTCGTTTAGTTATATTGAATATATATTTGCGTTTACAGACATCGAATAAATATCTTTTTTGAGAATATTGCTTTGCTGTTACCCAAACAGGTCTTAACCGAACCTAAACCAGCTTTACGTACACAGGGGTATTGAGCCAGACGACATCGCGCATATGGACAAGCAAAGCTGTATAGCCTTACACAGGAACTGTCTATGAATCATAAAGTGAACATAAATGTACCGCTAAATGGGTGATGTTTCCTCAAAATGTCGCAAACAACACGGTATGTTGCATGGATATGGAGTAAGCTTCATGCCAGAATGTAAATAATAAACATAAGCACATTAATAAATAATATTTCTGCTTGTGGATAAGCATTAACTTGTATTTAGTAGATCCTCCTATAAAATGTTAAGGCATATTTTTAACATAGTTCAAATGAAAGTAAAATTTACTTTTTTGGAACTAAAGGATAGAGGTTAAGGTTTATATATCATAGACACAAACAGAACAATTATGTGTACCCATTTTAAAAAGTAATCTTATTTTTATCATAAATGATAATGAGGTTTTATTTCAATTCAGTGTTGAACTGTGCGCGTAAGTGTGACCACAATCACAGCTCATTACTGCTGGCGAGTTTCAGTTTTTTCATTATACAACTGTTATGTATAGCAATCGTTTTATACGCACCAATTATTGGTTTATATAGACAGGTACTTCATATAAATTTAAACACAACACAGATTAGTCAACCTAACTAATAAAAAAATGTCTGTCCTAAGGAGATATCAAACCATCATCCTGGGTAACAACACTATGGTGCATTATAATTTTTAGACTAATTATTTGAACTCATTCACGATAATTTTTCTATGTTCACAAACTTGCCAGATGAAGCCAAATTAATTGATTTCCACATTACTTCTATGTTTCAGCATACAGAAGAAATGAAAATCAGATTTTGAACTTGGCCAACATTTTAACTGTATTATGGTATTGCTGTGATTGTAACGTAAATTACCGGATAGAAAAAGTGCTTAGTCTTCACCTTGTTATGCATTGTATGCGCTTGTAGCCAGCAAGGATGTTCACAATAATGTAGATAGAATTTAAATATTCCTAGAATTGGATTAACAACATTGACAAAGTCAGTTAATTCCGATAGCAGCTGTTTTTTGGCTAGGTACACAAGTAATTAAAGGTGCATCTTTGCTGAAACTTGAGAAAGAGTGGGGGACAGGTAAATTCAGACGCGGGCTAAATATCAATACCCTTAGAAGTAATAAGCCCTGATTTCCGCCCCAAAACTAGGATATAGACATATTTTTTGAAGGTCTTGGATGGTTAAAGAAAATATTAGAGAGTGAAAATAATCACGCAAAATAATGCATTACGCAATTTTTTTGTTATACTAATTTCTGTTTAGGACTGAGGAAGCAAAATGGTGCAAATAAAAACTAAAAAATGTATGACGCACTGTAAACATTCATTTTTACTGATACTCTTTAACTTGGATAAAACTCTCTCCGTATAACGTATGTCAAATATTAATTTTTATAACATTATATTTTGTAGATTGTATCATCCGTTCTTAAATCGAAAATTATGCATTCATAATGTATTGTGGTAAAGACGAAGCGGAAGAAAACCTTTTGACTTTTTTATACATCGACAACAGAGTGTATAAATAAAAATTTTTGTTGCTAATATTTTGAACAGTTCAATTTTATATGTTTATAAGGTATAAGCACATCCCTTATTTAATTTTAAATCTCGGGTAGGGAATGGTTAGGAACAGGTTTAATATTGTAAAACGTACTGATTAATGTGCACAGGACTTTAGACAAACACTATCTAAACCTGCGGCAGAGTTCATAAAACAGGTAGGATGTTATATCCTATATTAAAGTTCATATGTAATGACATTAAGGATAACGTATAAAATTATTTAGCTCATTTCAATTTGAAACTTTGAAACACTTTAATACCATAAGTTTTAGTTCTCTAAAGGCCTTCGGGGAGATGTTGCGCACACATACAATCAACTCCTTTCTTCATCACCATTTGTACCACTCGCCACAGTGAGGTTTTGCAGATTTGCCGCAACACTCGTTGTGTAGAAGGCTCACTACGCTTCGATTGCAATCGACAAGGGATCTAGACACAGTTTATCAGCAACGATATTCTAAAGACACATCAGCTTGTATCAAGTTTCATACCCTTTGGTTAGCACACCATTGACTTACAACAATATTGTATTTTAAGCGTTCTTAAAAGTTATTTTAGTCATACAATTTTCTTTTTTGAAGATTGTTTATTTAGTTCCCATTAAAATGTAAAACTAATTTTGAATAAGTAGTAGAGCTATTGTGTTTAATATTTTTTGGAAATTTCTTACAAAGAAACGATCTTATAGAGTATCAAAGAGTTATACAATATAAGGTTTATATTTGATTACAGAATATATATTATTGAACTTCTAAAGAAATACGTAGATGATTGAAAACGAAATAATGAATTACCTGGTAATTTGTTTCGTGTATTTCCAAATTACTGAAAGTGCCGAAAAAATTAAAACATAGGTTATATATTTTTTATAAATATTTTCTAGTAGGATATAAAATAATTGAACCTTTATGGAGTTTCTTAACAGCTTACCATAGCAGGTGATTCAAATCTACCATTTAGATTTAATATTTCAATGCTTATCTGCAACTGTTTGGCATTTCGGTCTAAACAATATCTGATTAAGAATAACAGAAATAAGGTTTATTATTATATATATATATATAAATAATATTTATGTAACATGAACGCATAATTCCCTTGGCATTTTTAGGTTGCAAGGTAAAAATCTCTACGATTATAATAGACAGGAAATAAGAAAACACATTCATAAACTACACACGCATATGTGCTTATATACATAAACGTACCCTCACGCATATAATGGAGCATTCTTGCGAATAAATTTCTTTCAATCTTCTCACATATGCTAAAGTGTCAGAATGCCTCGTGTCTTCACTAAATTTTTTAACAGCAAAATTTTTTATCAATGTTTCCTTAATGATACTTTGTCACAAAAATTGCGAGACATTTAGCACTGACAAGAGATGAACCTCCGCACGTCGATATTTATAACACAACCAGTTAAGTGCGAATGTCACCTCTTAAATTCTTGTGTACGCAACGCAAGTCCCTGGTTATTGATACGATATGGAATTTGGTGCACGTGCCGTCGCAGCCCTATCATTTCCTTGCTCATTTTCCTCCAGTCTGCAAAATTATTTCAGGTCAGAAACGTCACTCAGTATATTAATAACAGACAGTGGTTTTTAGTGAATGCATTCGGGGTGTAGCAGGTGAATGTTATGTTTTAACAGTTTTGTCATTTGACGGAATGTCACATGTAGGCTGAGGGGGATTTTTTTTTCACGGTGGTCAAGTGCAGCTCTCGTGATCTTGGACGGAGCAGACAGTGTCGTTTGTGAGGCCAGTTCTCCTCCACTGGAGTCGTGATGGAAACTTCGATAGTTAACCGGCGGGGCTCAATCAATCATCCGTGATATCCCTTCTCGGGGCCCTGTCTTCCCTTCTCCGCGGGAACCTGCCGGCTTGAGTAGGGTTGCCGGGGCTTGCCCCTTGTCGATATGTTCCCGGCGTCCCTTACCTCCTGGCAGGTGGTGGGGGACGTGAAACAATGCGGTCTCTATTGTGTTTAATGATCTCCGAGACCCAGTTACCGCCCTGCGTTGCCGAGAACTGCACTGCGCAGGCCGGGCCGTTTTAAAACCGGTATAAGTCCACTCTCACCCATACACCACGCTTCAACAGTGAAACTATGCGTCTCTTTATGTATGTGCCTGACAGACTGGAATTCGAATGCTCTCGTGTCGGATCAAAATTGATTATATTTAAGTTAAGATAGTTATCACCTTGGTAAATTTTGTCCTATAATGTGAAACATGATGAATCTTAGGAGATAAAATTATTTCCGTCAGTAGAATGATTTGGATGACTTTTTGACAAGAGGATGGGGGATCGAAGCGTCGGAGCTGTTCATGTTCTGATATTTCGGTCCCCCAGCGGCCATTTTCCCTAAAAATGTCCCTGTTTCCCTCAAAATCGCCCATTTTATCTTAATATTTCCCATTTTTCCTTAAAATTTCCCGTTTTTCCTTCAAAAAAGCACTGAGCCACCCATTGTAAAAACAACCCAAAAATTCATCAAAAATCCCAAAAATTTAAAAAAAAGTGTATAAAAAACATTATTGGAAATTAGTTTTTCAATGTAATTTTCAAAAATTTGCATTTCCGGAAGTCTCTGACAGTACCACGTCCAGCAGACGACTGACGCCCCCTCTTCCCTAACCAAAATCAATCATATTGTATTTATAGTCCCCCTCCCCTGCCCCACTCATCGCTACTCAATCTGTTGAATGCACTCCACCCGCAATATTGTTTTTTTTTTAGCACATAGGTGGCACTGATGACTCCGACTAACATGTAAGATCTGAATGGTCTTCAGTTTGACATCACTCCTGTGACCTTGACCCCATGTCCATGACCTTGGATATCCTTGCACCCAAAAATAAATTCTAAAAACTTTTATAAACCCCCAAAAATTACAAAAAAATATTTAAAAATAATAATTAATTAAAGACTGGTTTTTTTATCAATCGTTCGAACAATATCGCAATATTTCCATCAATCAGCACAACACGCACCACAATGGGCACCTCATGCACCACAATCAGCGCTGCATGCATCACAATCTGCACCACATGCACCAAAAGCAGCACTGCAATCAGCACTGCAAACTTTTCATCAATATTTCAATCTTTCTAATTAATTTTTCGCAATATTTTCATTGATCTTTCGATCATTCACAACCTTTCCATCAATCTTTCGTAAACTTTACACGAATATATTTATTAATATTTCAATGTTTCCAATCAATCATTTGCAATATTTCCATCGATCTCACCATCTTTCCGTCAAACTTTCGCAATTTTCCCATCAATCTTTCGCAATCTTTCCTTCAATCATCAATCCATATTCAATCCATCAGTTTCTCGTCTGTGTCTATCCATACATAAAAAAAAAAAGGTTTCACCAACTGTCTCCAAATTTGTACATGTCGACAGACTTAATGTTTTGCATGCATTCAGCTATCCATGCATTTTTGACGTAAAGACTTCACTAATATTCTGTATGCGGATCTCTACCTTAATAGCTGAGTACTAACAGCACTAATTTAAATTTTTGAGATATGGTGGGATACGACTCACAAAAACAAGGAAAAGAAAACAATTATTTTATAATACTAATTAATTATTATAATATTATAATTACAATTTCAGACGAAAGCATTTCATAACATTATGTAATACACCCCTTCCCCATCAGTTATCTAACGATTGAAGATATTTCAACAATGCAAGAGAGATCCCCGCGTTTTTGCAGGTCAATCAAATATCTAAGTCTATCAACAAGTTCATTCGGGTCATCGGGAAATATGTAACGAGCGTTCTTGACATCTTCTGACTTCTTGATGTCGCTTGTTGCAGCAAATGTGGTGGAGTGGTGTGTCAGTGGATCGAGAAAATCGTCATCGTCTTCATCAACACTGTCGTCATAGTCATTTTCATCAATGCTATCTTCATGTTTATCTTCACCTCCTGTTTCATGCTCAATTTAAGGGTTTACTGTTCTTTGTAGAAGTCGCGTGGTTTTCATTGGTATTTAAAGCCAAGGACCGTTTTTTTTAAGTTTAACTATTTCACGCTAAAGTCTTGGAAGTGTACATTCCACACAAACCGACTTACTCCACACATTTCGTCGTTAGCATTAACTGTCTCGTCACAATCGTCTGTGGAATCATTGCCCACCGATGTAGCAGCGGGTATGGACGGCATCACTTGCTAGCTCTCAAAATACGAATCGTTACACTTCTTGATGTGCTACATCACTGTATCACCTTGCTTAAACTGTGTGTGAGCATTGTCGTAATTCTTCCTCCTGAGAAAAGGACTCTCTGTACAGGTGATTCTTTCATGTCGACGAGCATTTTGACCGAAGGTAAAAAATCTATCGCAGACTCGACACAGTCGGTAATCAGGCAGCGACGATGCAGGTTGTTACTGCATGTTCGATGAGAATAAAGAAAGGCATTCGTACTCACAATTCATATTCACTGTAAAGCGAGAGAATACTTCCAAATTGGTATTCATGTCACGGTGTTAGAAATGATAATTTTTAAAAATATAAATGTGGTTCTTTTTATAGTAAAGAGCTGAGCTTAGCTTGTGCCCGCAAAAGAACTTCCACCATAACGTTTGTATGTAAACATAATTTGGGAGCACACGGATAAAACCCACATACTCGTTCGTCCCGGAAGAAAACACACAGAAAACACAGGCCAACAAGAAATATTTTTTGAAAACATTTTAAATAAATGTAGCTGAATCTTACGTACTTTTGGGTGCTGAAACGGAATCTGGCATCAGTTTTTTTGTATCACCCACAGTTCTCTCACAATATGCATTTGTTTTTCAAAAATGCGATGAATGTGCTTGTATTAAAAAAAAAATTCATTACACACATTTTAAGCGTTTATTTTTTTTTATTTCCATTCTCTCTTCTCTTTGAAGCTTCTTATGAAGCTTTTTCTCCGATGTGATGCATTTTGTTGTTCTCGGTGAAGTGACCAGCAGTAATCACCCATCATGCTGACATTCCACCGTCCTTGGTAACGTTTCTCCATCACTTTGATGTCCTTGTGAAACCGCTCCCCCTGCTCTTCACTCACGTCACCCAATTTGTCAGGGAAAAAGTCAACATTGTTATGCAAGAAGTGGACTTTAAGGCTCACCAGGTATCATATTAGCTACGATAAGCTCATATTTGGGTCTTTAACATTGCCCAAAAACTTTGTCACAACTTGCTTAAATGGTATCCAAGCCTCCTTTTCCTTTGTAGTCATTTTTGTTTCAAAGTTGAAATCGAACATCATTTTAAGAATATCAGGCCCAACGAAAACCCCTTTTTTCAGTTTGGCTCCTGATAAATGAGGAAACGTTTCACATAAATACTTAAAACATTCACCATCTTTAGGCAGGCTTTTACAAACTGTTTCATTAAACCTAATTTAATGAGAAGAGGTGGTAGAAGAATTTTCTTTGTATCTATTGAAATTTAATGCAAAATGTTCTTCTTTCCAGGTGTTAAGGTTTTTCTTGCAGGCCAATGTTTTGTGGACCAGTGTCGATCCCTTGCTCTGCTGTAACACTCACATATAAACCATGGAAATTTGGTAAATCCCTTTTGTTGGCCTGGGAACATGCAAACAACTTTCAAATATCCACACATCATCCAATCGTGAANGTTCTTCTTTCCAGGTGTTAAGGTTTTTCTTGCAGGCCAATGTTTTGTGAACCAGTGTCGATCCCTTGCTCTGCTGTTACACTCACATATAAACCATGGAAATTTGGTAAATCCCTTTTGTTGGCCTAGGAACATGCAAACAACTTTCAAATATCCACACATCATCCAATCGTGAGCAGGAAATTTTATTTCCTTCAAAATAATGTCTAGATTTTCGTAAGTTTCTTTCATATGGACTGAATGGGCCACAGGCAGTGAAGCATAAGTATTACCATTATGTAAAATAACAGCTTTTAAGCTACTTTTTGGTCTATTAAAAGCCTTGTTGTACTCAATTCCAAATTCATTCATTAGACCACCAATATCATGGCAGTACACCAAATCCTGTTCTTGCTTAAAAAACTTAACGAGCTGTTGATCTCTTGTTCTATATTGATAAATAGATGCTCCAGGTGCCAACAAATGTTTTCTCTTAGCCTATAGCCAAGCAATTCAGCGTTCTCTTTAGTCAAACCCAAATATCTTACCAAATCATTTGACTCAGCCTGTGTAAACAACTGAGGTTCTAAATTTTATGGAGAACATTGGAACTCATCATAATCATCCGGTTTACCTTCATCAGATTCAGTTTCACTGGACTGATCAAGTAAAACGTCATCAATAGCCTGTGGTGGCTCAGAAACAGGAAGTCCCGGACCATGACCGACTGGTCGAATAGCTGAAGGAAGATTAGGGTGGACAATAACTTTCTTATTTTTGGAGTTATATCCAGTAACATCAATGCTTCAAAAATGACAATCGTCTAAATGATTTTTTGGTTCTCTCCATATCATGGGTACCGCAAATCTGAAAGCTGTATTTTCAATTTTTGACAATTTTCTAAGTTCTTCAACACAAACATAGCATACCTTGTGTGGAGCCGAAGATTTTTCTTGATCACTGAGATTTATTCGAAAATATACCAAGTACACTTTTTCAACAAGCTGTGTAATGCTTCTTTGAAGTTATTTAATTAGAAACTCACCACATATATAAAAGTACTGTTAGGAAAGTTTTTACAACCACGGTTAGTCATACCTAAGAGCACATAGGCAAAAAGTTGAAAAGTGAAGTTGTGTTGACTGAAAGAAAACAAACAGTCGTACCAAAGTTAAAAGTGGGCTTGTGTTGACTGAAAGAAAACAAACAGTCGTACCGCCACTGCCAACGCAAATTCATTTATATTTACTCTATGTTCCTGTACATTAATAATGTATATCAAGCATATAAAAATGTATATAAGTGTATAAAAATATATAAATAATGTATATTTAAATGCACAAACATTATAAAAACATTAAATTTCTTTCTCACATTTCGTATATTCAAATTATGACTTTTTTCTTATTATTTTCGGACTCAGCACACCAAAAAACATATCAATCCGGCAAAATCATTAAAAAAGTTCTTTATCGTTGGCCTGTGCAATTATGTATACATAAATATAGAAATACTAAATAAATGTTTTATTTATTTTATACATTATTATGTATAGGAATATAAATACGTAAATATGCAATTATTTTTAAATAGTTTTATATATATATATAACTATGGAAACACAAAATTATTGCTTATTTATTTTATACATAGTTATGTAAACGTATATAAATATGTTTACAAATATGTTAACAAAAATATATTTTTGTTAGTTTTATATATTATGTACATACAGTTATAGGCAATAGAAATTATTTTTCAATAATTTATACACTATTATGGTAAGGTAAATAAATATATTAATAAAGGAAATCACGTTATATATAATTAGTATATATGGGAATATAACATTGTTTCATTTTATTTTAAACATAATTACGTATAGGTGTATNCGTTATATATAATTAGTATATATGGGAATATAACATTGTTTCATTTTATTTTAAACATAATTACGTATAGGTGTATAAATATGTATAGGTTTTTAATATGCAAAGAAAAATTATTTTATATTTTTTATACATAATTACCTATAAATATAATAGTGTATGTATTATTTTAATTTATATATTTAATTATACATATATCTACAAGTTTATTTAAATATTATATTGTTATGCAAGTATAAATGTGTTTTCTTCTGGGGGGAACGTGTATGTGGAAAAAAATTTCGAATATTTATATGAACACTTTGCTATTAAGGTTAAGATCCTCATACAAAATGTATATAAAGATTTTACTTTAAAAAATCCATGGATAATTTACTGCATACAACTAATTAATTCTGTTGACTTGTATAAATTTGGAGACAGTTGGTGAATCTTTTTTTTATGGGAATGTATAGAGACAGACGACCAATCCATGGATTGATGATTGGTGGAAAAATTGCGAAATATTGATGGAAATATTACGAAAGATTGATGGAATGATTTTGAAATATTTATGGAAAGGTTGAAATATTGATGGAAAGATTCAAAGATCGTTTAATGATTGCGAAATATTGAAGGAAAGATTTAAAGATTGATGAAAAGGTGCTGTGTTGATTGCAGTGCTGATTATGNTAATGATTGCGAAATATTGAAGGAAAGATTTAAAGATTGATGAAAAGGTGCTGTGTTGATTGCAGTGCTGATTATGTTGCGTGTGGTGAGATTTTTTGGTGCACGTAGTGCTGATTGTGGTGCATATTGTGCTTATTAATGAAAATATTGCAATTTTGATAGAACTGTTGATAANTAATGATTGCGAAATATTGAAGGAAAGATTTAAAGATTGATGAAAAGGTGCTGTGTTGATTGCAGTGCTGATTATGGTGCGTGTGGTGAGATTTTTTGGAGTTGTTACAACTTGTTCGAGTGTTCTATTGGTATTAAATGATTTTATGGTTGGTTCGCAGGAAGGGTTAATTATTAATTACAATGTTTTTAGAACTTTCTGGCTGACTGTATGGTTGATATAAAGCTAGTTTGATTTTATGGTTGTTATATCTGTTATTTTGATATTATGATACCAAGTTCGTTTGGTTTAGTGGTACGACAAGAGATTATCTTCGACGGCATGGAGAGAATGGCCTAATGGTATGATTAATTGTTATAAGTGTAATGGTTTCATGGAATGTTTAGTTGGTGCGACAGGGCTAGAGTGCTTGGCTGATATGTTTGGTTAGCATAATTGAATGTTATGGTATGTTGATATGGTATCTGAGACGTAAGTATGGATGGCTGTCGTAGATGGTTAAATTGATGGTATAGATGTTACGATAGCTTGGTTGGAATTTAATATCGGGATATTTGATTTGTTGGACATATGGTATGGCTTGTTTATATGTATNAGTCAGAAATTTCTAAAAACCTTGTAGATAACCCTGCCATTAAACCAACCATAATACCATTAAATACTGTTAGTACACTCTAGCAAGATGTAACATCTATACAATCAAGACGAACTGCACGATCAAGTCATACCATTAGGTCAAGGCATCAAGATGTACCAGCCATGAAAGCAACCCATCCATACAGACAAGTCATACCAATCATTCTGGTTACCTGTGCTGACAGACCATTTGAAGATACAGCCAAGGAGAGATACACCCAGAAACCATGCCAAAAATGATATATAATAATACTAATCAGCTCTGTCAACCAAACATTTCATCAAACCATTCTGTCCATAACAGCAACAAAGATAGGGTGCAGAGCCGCATAATTGAAGTTCTAATTATGGTCCATGTGGTGCTGATTGTGGTGTATGATATTGCTGATCGTGGTGTATGTCATTTTATTTGGGGTGATATTTTAAAGTGGCAGTCTAGAATTTACAGCACCGACTATATGCTAATGCGATCATATCACCATGCACCACAGTAAGCACCACATGCACCACAATCAGTACCACACACACCAAAGTCAGCACCACACGCCCCATAATCAGCACTACATTCACCACAACGAGCACTTCAATTATGCTGCTCTGCATCCTATTTTTGTTGTAATAGACAGAATGGTTTGATGGAATGTTTGGTTGGCAGAGCTGCGTAGTATAATTATATGTCATTTGTTGGCCTGGTTTATTGGCTGTCTAGAAATGATTTGCTGATATGGTCTGTCAGTACAGGTAACCAGTATGATTGTTATGACTTGTCTGTATAAATGGGTTGCTTTCATGGCTGGTACATCTTGATGGCATGACGTAATGGCATGACTTTATTGTACAGTTGGCCTTGATTGTATAGTTGTTACAACTTGTTCGAGTGTTCTATTGGTATTAAATGATGTTATGGTNAAAAAAAACATGTCCTTAGTAATATGTAAATTTTTTTAAGTGTTGTTTTGGAATTTTTTGGATTTTATTAAAGTTTTTAGAATTTATTTTTGTGTGTAAGGTTATCCAAGGTCATGGGCATTAGGTCAAGGACACAGATGTGAGGTGTAGGCCAAGGTCATCCAGATCTAACTTGTTTGTTGGAGTCATCAGTGCCACCAAGGTGCTGAAAATGTGAAAATATTACAAACGATAAAAAAAATATGGCGGGTGGAGTGGAGTGCATTCGACAGAATAAGAAATTTTGAGGGGGTAGGGAAGGAAATGTTAATACAGTGTGATTGATTGGAGGGTTGTCTGTCATCTGCTGGGCGTGGTTCTGTGGGAAACCTCCTAAAATATAAGTTTAAAAAAACAGTTATTTAAAAAAATTATTTATAATAAAATTTTTGATGAATTTTTGGGTTTAAAGTCAACGGTCACAGGTTTAATGTCAAAGGTCAAAGTCACTTAATTTTTGGGTTCATGGTCAGTGGTCACAGGTTTAAAATCCTAGGTCAAGGTCACCTGTATCCAAGATGGAGATATTAGTCTGTAATATAATATGCTCGCTGTCTTTTATGAATTTATCAATTTTTTTTTAATATTTCCCTGAGTGTTTGTTTTTAAGGTATTCCAAGGTTACGGTTATAGAGTCAAGGTCATGGGTCAATGTTCAGATCACCTTGGTCGAACATGGTGGNTTTAATATTTCCCTGAGTGTTTGTTTCTAAGGTATTCCAAGGTTACGGTTATAGAGTCAAGGTCATGGGTCAATGTTCAGATCACCTTGGTCGAACATGGTGGTTGGGTGATGTCATAATATGGCGGCGGGTTGTTTCCAGATGCCATGAGACACGATTGTGGTTGCATATGAATCCACTCCCATGTAAGTCGTAGCTACTGTTGGCCGTTATGGTCTACAGTAATGCAGGAGATGTCTTGCTGCGGATGGCTGCAATATTGAACATTTGTAACTGCTATTAAAATTCGCATACGTCATCAGTATGGCGCCAAGTTCAAGCAGTCAAATCAGCTTATTTGTAATACTTTCTCGGGGCCTCCGATGTGCGTGTGTGTGTATATACTGTATGTGGTTAAACAATGAAAACTTCATTTTAGACACCATTTTTGGAAATGCCTCATATTCCTAAGCTGGCTTGAAGACTGAATGGTTGTACGTTCCCTGAAAAATGTTGTGAATTTTTTTCTCTTACAATAATTTTAGAAATTGTTGAGCCGATTNTTCTCTTACAATAATTTTAGAAATTGTTGAGCCGATTTCTGTCATGTAACAAATGCGCTAGTACATAACACCGAACCAAATTTTTTATTATAAAGTATAATGCGTTGTTAATTTTGTTATTCCATTGGCACTAAATATCATTATGCCAGATATTTACCATAATATAAATTTGCTAATATTTTTGGTTCTAAATAGTATATAATATATATAAAGTTACTTAGCGTTTCTTTGAAATACAAAAAAAAAATAATTCTGTGTACTCTTATTTCTGCCACAGTTCTGTTACACTATCCTCAGCAACGTGTAGGTATATCCTGTTTCTGCTAGCCTATTGAAAAATCATAAGTAAAAAATGTCGGATTCGTTATAGGGAATCGAGGTGGTTTAGTGGTCAGACTGTTCGCCTCCCACCTCAGCTAACTGGACTCGATTCCCGGTGGAGTCACTCGCAGATTTTCGCATGTGGATATCGTGCTGGACTATGCTGTTGATCGGCAAGTTTTCTCGGGGATACCTCGACTTCCCTGCACCAGCATTCCGGAGCTCCTCAGTACTCACCTCGCATCTCCGTCATCAGCTCTGAACACCCCGATGTTAAAAGTAGCCTTAATAGATCCATTTCACTCGGATGTGTTATAAAATTCCTCTAGCAGTCACAGTTTGAAAATAAAAATTAAGTACACATTAAAATCAAAGAAATATATTAATAAATTATGTTTACCAAGATTCGTTTAGTTTTTCATGACAACAAAAAAATTATACTTACTTTTGAACATGTAATTGTGGTAGTGGTAGCTTAAAATAAATGTAACAATGATTTTGACTGCTGTTACTTCATCCATGTCAGCAATAGTCGCAATAAAAAACTAATTCCGTGGTAAATTACGCTGAAACGGCGAGGTAAAAATTGGCGTTGTGAAAGATTTATAAGAGCAGAAGTTGTATATAGGGTGAAATAAAAACCTTCAAAATAAGCTCAATTATCTTTCAATAGACGTCTGTCGAGTTTGGTAGGAACTGTGGTATATGTTAAATTTTTTTGAGGTTATCCACATACGTATACACTCCTACAATTCCGTACACGTACACACGGAGGCAGACACTGAAATAAATATTTTTAACTTATATTGTAAAAAAGCTTAAATTTTATAGAATTACACTAATTATAGGTGGCAACATTGTCTCCACTGATTTAAGTTTAATTTTACGCCTAAATATGTTAATGATTTTTTTACTCTATATCCAAATAATTTTATTCTACAAATAAGTAAAATGTCATGTACATTGTATAACTAATTTGACATAGAATGGTGTACAATAGTAATTACTATGTTGCAGAAAATAAACTGCAACATTCATGTATTTTTTCTTCAAGTAAATTTACACAGGCTTCGCAATTGCAATTACACCACTGTGTAAGTGTCTATTTTCACTTACAAAAAAAAATTTAAAATTTGCAGATTTACTGTAATTGTAATTACATAATGTCTGCACTTTTTAATTGTTTTGCTTAGCAATTTTGCCGTCAGTATATGTTCTTTTAGAACTTCGTAATGTTCATTCTCGTGTTTTTTAACTGTGGTTTTTGCTATTTTCACGTTATTGTACTCCGTTTTGTTACATGGAATTTTAACATAGTTATAAAATATTATCTCCAAAATTCGGATAAAAATAGACTTCAGATTCACAATACGTAGTTATATGCAAAAGCCGGCATATCTCATATATGGGAGATAAGTATTCCATTTGAGCACACAAATGGAGTTCTAAGTTCTACTCCCTACAGCTAGATCGGATATTATAAACAAATAATGGCAGTTATATTGGAATTCCTAGGAACATTAGTGTAAAATTAAAAATACTCTACTCGTTTTAGCATATAACAGTTAAAAATGTAAAATTACCGAAAAATTGTATGTTTAAATATAAGCTCACGTATACTCCAGTATGTAATGCAAATTTTCGCACACACGGTTATTCTAAAATTACATAATGGAAGATATACAACTACACTGACGTTGAGTGGTTTAACAACAACCTTGTAGCACTAAAAATACACAATTTGATTTTTTGAAACAGAGCGTAGGTGTATTTTTAGATAGACTTCAAAATGTGTCAATAAATACCAACATTATGTTTATTAAGCCATAAGTTCATGTACGTTCACCAAAGACTTGTAGTGCTCTCTAGATAATAAAAAACAATTTATAAAATTACAGGTAATTATTTTTTTAACAAATTGCACATGCATGATATAAATAACTAAAAATTATATGTGTAAATTAACGTTTATTTTTTATATTATAGCCAAGTGCGTTTATGCCTACAATAGAGCCGCTTTTAGTTTAAGCACAAACGCAAAATTTTAACGTGATATTTTTAATTCCAATACAAATAAAAAAATTTATAATACAGATTACCAAAGAGAAATATCCTCCATAACCTTATATTTTTTTTTAGATTTTTCCGTCTAGTGCATTGTATCAGTGAAATACAACACTAAGAGGATTCTGCAACTGTTGTTTATCAAAATCACATTGTTTGGACAAAGGGTAGCACACAGTTTACCTTACGTGTGTTTAAAATGTTAGCACGTTTGCTTTCATGGAGTTTAAATACTACGACAGAACTAGAGGTAATATAGAACTAGCAATTAAAAATTTTACCATTGTATGTAATGGTTCATTGTCTTGCGAAACTTTATTTCATACTCGTAAGCATCTTATAAGTAATGTGGTGTTAATCTAAAGAAAATGTTTAAATCATTGATTTCTTATCTTTCTTCTTTAGAAAACACTCAACGGGTAAACGAAAACACGCACATTTGAAAAAAATGTGGTCTCAGTGCGAACAGCAGTTTTATTTTTAATGTCTCGAAACAAGCAATAAAAAAAAAATAGGTTTTGAATTTTTAGGATAAATTTATATTCTAATTTATATTACATATTTAATTTTATCACTTTGTCACCAATTTTTTCATCTACGAGAATTACAATTTACACATATGTTAATTATTTACTACTTTATAGTGTAAGTAATATTGCCATTTACGTTCTGTTTACTTTCAGTATTGAACATTCTTGTTTAACCAAAATATTGTTTTGTACGGCTTAGAATTTAACTCTTGTAAAAACCATCGATAATATAATATTAAATGCTGATCCCTCAGATAAAACGAAATTAACTACTGACAAAATTATAACTACTGACATAAGCTGGAATTTTATTTATATTTACCACCGGCAAGTAGTAAAATTTTTTACAATGAAATACTCTTTCTTTCTCCTTTTGTTAATTTCCATATAAGATCACTATTTACATTTTTAATTTTCGAACTGATGTAGGTACATCTATGATATCTTTAGAACAATTTTGCACTGAGTACGCGGGCTTTGAATTAACAGCAAGAGAAAATGGTTGTGGTCAAAGGGTAGAGGAGAAGAGGTGTTCTATTTCTTTCCAGGTTACGAGGTCAACACGTCCTTTGTGGTGGCTTCTAAGATTAATACTTCAAATAAATAGTTGCGGCGTCACATGTTTATATGAGACAGCCGCTGTTCGTCATTTCGGTAATTACAGCTGATTCCTCAGCTCATCTTAAACGTGTTGGAATTACCTGTGCAGCATTTATTTATTTTTGGAAAATTCTCGTCTGTAATTATATTTGCAATTGTACGTAGTCTCATCATCTCAGAACGTAAAATATCGATACCAGTTACAATAATACAATCGAGATTGTTCTCACTTCTTTAGTTTTGCACACGAAAAGAGGTGAACCTTTTAAAATAACAGTAATTATTTTAGAAACTACTAACAAGCTGAAATATAGTTAGTGCTTCTAAAAGCCTGAAAGTCAGGTAACCCATATGGTATAAAACAGATATGAAGTAAACAAACATGCGCTCCTGTAATTTTTAATGCTGTCAAGCTGTGTTTATACTACTGAATGAAAATTGAGTGAACTTATAATATTGTGGAAGGGTTTGCAAGGCTATATAACTTGGTAAGCACCTCATACAAAAAGCAGTGGGGAAAAATAAAAACTTTTATGTAATTTTTTTTATTTTCTATGAAACGGAACTCACACAATCATAGTTATTTGTTATATAGTGCATAAAAGCGTTTTAATACTGCCGTGCAAATAAACAATTTACCGATAAAAACATGTGTTGCTCAAATAAATATGAGGCGCCTGTTTATTAAGTGATCGGATTTAAGATCCGTCGTAAATCGCTCAGACTTTGCACGAGCCCAATTAAGAAAAATTTACTTTCTCAGATATAAAGTTCCATTTGTAAAAGTTCTAAATTTATTTTAATGAAATAACCTGTTTCACAATATTCGAAGGTGTGTACTACTTTTAGGAATTATCTCCACGGGAGTGTGGCTAACGCATGTTATAGTGTATTCCGCACTTTGCCCACTTGCCATTTATTGTAATTATTACTTACTGATTTAATATATATATTCACAGAAACAAACTGGTTTAAGAAGCAACACAAGGTGAAAGCTACCGTTAATTTTGGAATGCGGAATAATATTCTATTTTTTAAGACCCGATCGTATTCCATCACCCCGCGAAATTTCATGCACAACAATTTTGGAAAAACATACTATTTTAGAGAAATAAATTTACAACATAAAGAAATTTGCAATGATTAAGCAGCTTTCCTCAACTGCACATTATCCGGACCATCAATGTAAAAAAAAATACTTCAATTAACTTAAACTAGTGACTAATTTATAGCTTCAAGGTCATATAATGTTCTTAGGCAACATTTTGTACCTAAAATACTTGGCGAAAAGTCACAGGATATGTCTTTTCACACAGTGAAATTGCCTTAATTTATGCAATATACTGTCAGCGAAGGTACAAACTATTTAATATAATACACATATATTATATTGAGTTAATGATTATAATTATGCGCGTTAGAAAGGGACATGATTGTAAGGGCCATATATAAATTCGGTGATACAGATAGGGAATTTCTTATCAGTTAGAGGTTCCTCGGTCAACTGTCAAAGATGCCACTTATAACAATAGCGTGAACAGGCCTTAATTCGACGGCCTGCCTGAACACGCCATCACTCATTAACAGTAATCTGGACAGCCCGTTGCCGCATTCGGGACTCACATTGCCCAAACATAGGTAAGCAGGAATCCCCTCTCCCAGCCAGGGAATCAGGCCATGTTGCGTTATGCCACACCGATATGAGGGCAATGCAGGGCAGCAGCACGAGTCTTTCTCCACGTGACGTCGGCCGAGATGGACGTCACAAGGAGCCTGCTGTGCCGAACGCCGTAACTCATCATACTGTCAGTCTTTGGATACTGCTCAAGGTGGGACAATCACAATATACCAATGTGGCTCACAGTACGGTAGTTGATGTAGTTATCTTTACAATGCTCCCCCGAACTTATAGTATTTTATATAATATCCAGATATTTTATTATATAGCCATCATTATATATACTATAGCTCTTTTTATTTATCCACCCCAGATGCTCCACTATCATAGTATTCCCCCAACCTTAACAACAAATACGGTTTGACCACAATTTATACACAGTACAGGATGAGTATAATAGAATACCCCAACTTTGAAGGACAATAATATCCAAACCAAACGACCTACAACCTTGAGTGATCAATCAAATTAACCGTGGAACTGTGAAGTTTGTTCACCATACATTCATAAATGTTCAATATGACCACCACGAGCGGCCCAAACTACATCTACGCGATAATCAAACTCATTCCACACTCTTGTCAGCATGTCCGGTGTTACGGCTTGGATGGCGTCCGTAGTTCTCGTTTTGAGGTCGTCAACGTTAGCCAGCAATGGTGGACGAAACACTTGATCCTTTATGTACACCCATAGAAAAAAAAACGCACGGAGTAAGATACGGGTTTTTTAGGGGCCAGTGATGAAGTGCCTGGTCACCAGCTGCTCCTCGACCAATCCAGCGTTGCGGTAACGTCTCGTTCAGGTATCCGCTAACTACTAGGTGCCAATGGGGTGGCGTACCATCCTGCTAAAAAATGAAGTTCCACGCCGCCTCTTCTAACTGAGGAAAATGTCACTCTGAAAACATGTCCAAATAAGGTATTCCAGTAATAGTGGGCTCGTGAAAAAAGAAAGGGCCGAAAATAGTGTATTGCGATACAGCGCAAAACACATTCACTTTGGGGGAAGCGCACTCGTGTTCGGTGGTTTCATGTGGAGGCTCCTGACCCCA